>VZRR01012420.1:413286-513982 GCA_013398015.1 Oreocharis arfaki
CCTTGAACACTTCGAGGAATGGGGCACCCACACCCTCTCTCTGCAGCTTGCTTCAGTGCCTCATCACCCTCACAGCAAAATACTTTTTTCCCAATATCTAATATAACCCTATCCTATTTTATTTTAAAGCCTTGTCCGATCACTCTCTGCCCTTGTAAAAAGGCCCTCTCCATCCCTCCTGAAAGCTCACTTCGGGTATTGAAGGTGCTAAAAAGTGTCCCCAGAGCCTTTTCTTCTCCAGGCACAACAATCCCAAATCTCAGCAAGCCTCCACAGCAGAGGTGCTCCAGCCCTCTGATCATCTTTGTGGCTTTATATGGATTCATTCCAACAGTTCCATGTCCTTTTATTGTTGGGGACCCCAGGGCTGGATGCAGCACTGCATGTGGGGTCTAACCAGAGGAGAGCAGAGGGGCAGAATCCCCTCCCTCACCTGCTGCTCATGGGGCTTTGGGTGCAGCCCAGGAACATGTCTGGTTTCTCGGCTGCCAGAGCACATTGCTGGGTTATGTTGAGTTTCTCTTCCACCAACACTCCAAGTCCTTCTCCTCAATCCATTCTCCTCCCAGCCTGTGTTTGTGTTTGGGATTTGTCTGACCCAGGTGCAGGACCTTGCACTTCACCTTGCTGAACTTGATGAGGTTTGCACAGCTCCACCTCTCAAGTCTGTCCAAGTCCCTCTGGATGCCATCCCTTCCCTCCATGGTGTCAACTGCACCACGCAGCAAATCAAAACACCAAAGAAAGGAAAGATTACTCGAAATAACATTGTTGTCAAGACTTGAGTATTCACACTCTCTGTGAGATAAGCCTGGGTTTAAGGTTATTCCCTGGTCTGTGAAAAGCTGGCAGTAGAAGCAAACACATTTCCTTTTGAAGCCTGAAGGAGGGAGGTCCTGATCTGCAGCACTGGTTGTGTATCAGGTGGGAGGCAAGGGGTGTGTTCATCTGTGGTGTGTCCTGGCTTCAAGGATATTCAAACTGAAGCAGTTTGTTCCCCACACAGGTTAGAAATGTACCCCAGCCTAAAAAGAAAAAGACAAACTCTGCACTGTCAAAAATCCATTTTGGTTTATGTTCAATCCATTTTAACCCACTTTTTCAACAAACAAGTATTGCTGTTTGCCAAGTACTTAAACACTGAGATTCTTTACTTCCTTTTCCTTCTTTAATGCAAAGAGAAAATAAAAATCGTGTAGGTAAAACTGTGAAAACCTTGAATGTTTTTGTTGGATGGACTTAAATGCTTAAAATTTAAAAAAGAAAGAAGCAATTTGATGTCAGATTTATGACTGGAAAATAAAAAAATGTTCTGTTCAAGAAAGATTTCTTAGAAGAGTTAAAGAGAGATGATATTTTTTTCCTCTGTATATATAAAAGAATCATTTACCAGAGTCCCTGAGCTTTTCAAACTCTCAGTTTTTAGTAAAACTGTCTGAAAATTATACAACCCTTCCTTCTGAATGATTCGGATTTCACAAGCTGACATCTGTGGTTAGTAATAGATGCAATAAAACTACCTGTACCAAGGAAGTCAGACCCTTGTATTTATTGTAATAGAGCAGAAGGATTTACAATTTGGTGTAAAAAGTTTTTATGGTTCACTATAATTCTTAAATTCAAAGAGTTTCTTAACTTTGAGACAGAAGCAATAAAGGTGAAGAGATGACCTATTACTACTACTTTTTCCTCAGTTGATTTCAAAGAACATTGCAAAGGTGGTTTCAATTTTAGAGATGGCCAGTAATTACATTTTGGAAAGATTTTTCAATGGAAAAATATCTTTTGTGAGATCAGAGTTTTTCTATCCTCTATGAGGATAACAAAAGTGATATACCCCAACACACCTAAAAAAGCATCTGTAATTTCAGTGTTCACACAGAACATGGAATGATGGGAGAGCCTTTCAAGCAGTTAACTGTAAGGTTACAGCAATGCCCAGACCTCTGCTCAAATGTTTAGGCAAAATTGATCTCAGAGAGTGCTTGTATCTGTTGCAGCGCTGGGTGTTGTTTAGCTGCTGCAGCTTTCCCTGGGAGCGCAGCGGGGGCTTCTTGGGACAAGGCAGGGATTCTCTGCCCTCCTGCAGTCCATCTCGGACGCCCCGCACCGCTGCTCCAGCTGCCAGCCTGCAACTTCAGTGATGGCAAAGGAGGTGAGAAGGCTCTCTCGCATGGCACTGCAAAGGTCTTTATTCCATGCTGCCTCCACAAAGGCAGAGGAGAGGAGCTGTTGGCAGGCTGCTCCCAGGGGCAGAGAGAGGGAGAGAGAGAGAGCGTCACATGGCTTGGAGCCTCAGTTTACCCGGGTACCAGGGGGGCGGGGAGAGCACATGGGCAAATGGTTTCAGGGCACAGGGGTGGTACATGGGCGGTGTTGGGATACAGGAACCAATAGGGAGAACTCGAGGAGTGGCCAGGACTAGGGGTAGGGGAAGGAGAGAGACCCCATGGAGAGGGCAGGAAGTGATCAGTAAGAGGGGGTACAGCGCCACATGTATCTACACAGCAAATTTTATTTCTACCCCAGTTTTGTTTTATTTATATATAATAATATGAGACAAAATATTCCAAGTTTCTATTGCTAGCTTAGTTTATTTCTGCAGAAAATTCTTCTGAGGCAGTTTAATTTTTTCATGTTTAAAAATAACATACCTCATATCAATCTAAAATTTAGAGAAGATAACGTACCACCATGACATGGTTTTACAGAAACCCACCCTGAAGGAAAACACAGTTCTGTTTACTGTTTGAGGAAAGGTTTTGTTAACTTCTTAAAGATCTATTTTAGACCCTATTTTAGGAAATTGCAAAAGGATACGTGAGCACAAGCGCGGTGAAAACAAACGAACAAACAAACACATTGATGTTCCTGGTTAAAAGCCATCAGCTCAGAGAAGTCAGCTCTCACAAGACAAAACTGAAGGTCTGCAGCTGTGTGTTTATTCTTGGGGAGGTGGAAGTGTTGCTCATTGATGTGGTGGGGTTTGCTGTCTGGAGAACAGTGGAATTTCTGCTTTCCTCGAGTATTACCAGTACAGACCTGATGGATTGCATGATTCCAAATGTGACTCTGAGAAGTGGGAGTCCACTGTCAAAGGAAAATATGAGTGCAGGGCTCAGTTCAAGATCACAGAAAATGTGAGAGTTGACTTTGGGGAGGGTTTTCCAGCTCTTTTTATTATTTCTTGCCAGCTACAGTATTAGACAAGGGCTTAGCCTGAGTATGATCTCTAAAGTCAGAAAATGGACTGAGTTCAAATTGTCCTTATTTATGTTAGTAAATAGGGTCAGTATATCTCCTCCTGCTGCCTGAGTCCTCTCTTTTATATTGTTGACAACACTACAGGTTTTTGACAAAGAGTTTTCTTTAAAAGCAACCTGGCTGCATCTTTTCTGCCCTTCCCATGTGCACACCAGTAATGAGCAGGTCAGTCCTGAGAGCTGGCTTTTCCTGAGGAGGGATGTGATCCCTTTTAACCTCAGCCTGCCTGAGAACCTGCTTTAGGGCAATGTGTAAAGAAAGCAGCACTTCAGATTGGGATGTCACTGAGAGTGGTCAAGTTGGGAAAAGATATCAGGGGCATCCTCTGGCTGTAGATGCAACTTCAGAATCTTCTCTAAAGAAAGGTATTTTTGCTACTGAAAGTCGGTGACCATCACAGAAGTGTTACCTAGGTTCTTTCAGAAAGTTATGTTTCATTCATCCCAAAAGCAGCGTGGCATCAGCAGAAAATCAGGACTTTGTGCTGTGATCACAATTAATGTGCTCTGTGCTGAGATCAATTTACACTTAATGATGCATTTAGTGGTAATAAAATTGGGAAGCTACAAAATATCCTTACCACTGTTTTAATTTGGTACATTTTAAATGTCAAGGAAAGGTGGGGTCATGGTATCTATCATTTTGGGGAAAAAAATCCAAATAGCTGAGGTAGAAAGTTTTGAGAAAAGAAACAGATAATAAGGTTACTGGGAGTTACAAGTCGTTTCTCTCTCTGTACCAATCATAAGAGTGCTGAGTTAGGAAAATGACATTTAGAAAGTTGTTCTTGTAATTAGAAATGCCCTCCTTGCCTCTGTACAGTAGTATTCCCTCTGAAATTTCACTGCCAGCAGGTAAAGCTTTTATGAAGTCATTATGACATACAAATAGACCATATTAAATTAACTTTATTAATACATTATATGAATATTTTCATCTGCTTCAGGCGAGTCCTAATGCACAACTAATCAGCAAAGAAAATCCAAACATGCAAGAAGTCTGAATTATTGGGGAAGTTATGACACAAAGCTCATCTTCAAGTGAAGGGGACATGACACACCAGTTTCCATGGGCTGAAGATTTTGTTCAAAATACTCTTCACTGCACCATGGGGCCAAACCAGACCCAATCCAACCTGTGAATCTCCCTGCTGGAAGGATTCAGGCAGGAAAGTTTAGACATGAGAATTCATTTTTATTGCATTGTATTAGTCCGTTCTCGTCAGGATTTTGATTCAGCGGCCCTTGGCTGAGCATGAAAAGCATTTCTGTCATACATTTTCTTAGGCAGGCAATGTAGATGAGGGCAGCTAAAAAAGAAATGTGGTCATCAAATACTTTGGACTTGCAGAGTTGACTCACTCCTCTCTTCCTGCCCTGGAACAGCAAAAGACATTAGCTCACTTTTTGGCAAGAGGAAAAGTGAAATGAAGGACTGAGACAGACTGAAAATATGAGCTTGAGCAGGTGCAGGGAGGGTAGGTGAAAATATCTTTCAGTTGTTGAATATTGATTCACAGGGTTTGAAGTGCATTTTTGCATTTTCCATAAAAGCTTGTGTTTTGGAGGGACAGAATGTTTTCAAGGGCCATCAAATTTCAATAGTTCAGGAACAGAACAAGAACAGAACCACAAGCCTGTCCCAATTCTCTTCCACTACTTAACACCATCTCTGGTAAAGTGCTGAAGTTGGAAATTTTCTGTTAATTAGTTTTCTTTTATTATTTTCCCTTTTGGACCTCTTTAAGACTTCAAGATTCTTGAATTGCTCTTAAGGATTTTCCACTCTTTAGAAATATACAAAGTGCTGAACTGTTAAAAGAAAGGCAGATAGCAAAGGCTGGCCATGTAAATCCTGTTCTTCTGTCTAGAAGATGAGGATGAAGGGAGCAGAACTGTAAGCAGCATGTTTTTATACAATAGGAATGAGAGTGAGATGTACCTTTATTGTAAAACAGCCAGAAAAGAGAGAGAATTTCACCTTAGGAAAGCCACAAAGGACTGAGGCTCATTTTATTTCTGCATCACTTCAATGCAAGAGTGAGAAAGCAGAGTGTTGTGAGTGAGATGAAAACATGATGTGCAGAGTAGCTCCAGAGTTTCAGCAGAATATATTCGGTGGAGCTGTCCTTCCGCACATGACAAATTTTCTCTGCATTTCTTTGTGTTCTTTGTCCCTTTTTACGAGGACATGTAGTGATAGGACAAGGGGGAATGTTTTTAATTGAAATATGGGAGGCTTAGGTTAGATATTTGGAAGAAATTCTTTCCTGTGTGGGTGGTGAGGCACTGGCACAGGTTGCCCAGGGGAGCTGTGGATGCCCCATCAACACCTGGAAGCGTTCAAGGCCAGGCTGGATGGGGCTTTGAGCAACCTGGTCTAGTGGAAGGTGCCCTTGCCCAGGCAGGCAGGTTAGAAGTAGACCATATTTAACATTCCTTTCAACCCAAATCATTCTATGATAATCCAAACAAATCAATTTTCTGTAAAATCCGCAGCATCATAGGCTCTAGCAGTGCTCTCCTGATTCCTGGTCTTTGCTAAAGGGACAAAGAAAAGGGAAGACAGAAGCAAGTCCATCAAGGCCTCTATAACTAATGCAAATTCAATCCCTAAATAAAATTTAAAAACCCAACCAACCAACCAAAAAGGTATATTCCTTGATTTTGTGATTTTCCTCAAGGAGACTGCCCAAGGCTTGGAGGAAAATATAGAAGTAAGCAAAAGAGCTCCATTTGGCCCTACCCCACATCTTCCC
Source organism: Oreocharis arfaki (assembly GCA_013398015.1). NCBI lineage: Eukaryota > Metazoa > Chordata > Aves > Passeriformes > Paramythiidae > Oreocharis > Oreocharis arfaki. The sequence goes on from VZRR01012420.1 coordinate 419,309, forward strand.
ATGTTGTTTATAATGAATTTGCCTCTCTTCCTTGCCTTTGGCAGGCAAACAAGGGTTTTTATTTCAGGCTCTCAGGAGGCTGTAGGAAGAGATGATTTATATTTATTCATACCCAGTCATGGGTTACTCATGTTTACACACTTCTGGATGGCTGGAATCACATAATTGGCACATTCATATCTATTTACAAGTGACTATTTAGGGACCTTATCCTTGCTTCTAATATCTGTCTCTTGCTTCCTGAAAAGTTCTTGAAAAGTGGCACATTGTGCCTTCAAAGAAAAAAAGGCAAATTTCCTAGAAAAACTTTCATATATTGGACACCTCAATAAGGTAGAATGCTGACATATTTATAGAGTGACTTTTTTCTTTTTTCTGTGAGATATTGCTGGCATTGAGAAATCGCTGGCATCAAGAAACCCAGATGCCAAGTGGAATAACAGGATTCCACTAAGGAAACATGCTTCAGATGCTTCCCACAAACCTAAGGCAATTTCCCAGGTGATGTCTCAGAGTAGGAGAGCATGTAGGAGGGATTGACTCTGACAGGAGAGGAAAGGTGCAGCCTAAGGGGACATCCTGCTGTCCCTTCAAATCTCCTGTGCAGTTACGTCTTTTTGGGATAGTGCTCTCTTTGTACCACTGCTGCCTTCTCTCTCATCTCCCAGAACCCTGTTGGTGCTGGCTCTTGCTTAGGATACAGTGATTTTAGGTGTACTGCAAGATCATGGTCTCTAAGTTTTTCCCTCTCCTGAAGTAATTAAAGCTCCTTTGCTAGTGAATAAAGATATCTTGCACCTCTTTATCATCTCTCCACATCCAGGTCAGCTGCATTGTCCAGTCTCACTTCGAGGAGTTCAATTCATTACAAAATAGAAGGTATAGGCTGAAAATCAAGATCTTTTACTCATTTTTTTCCCAGGGAAGAATCCTTGTCCTGTGTAATCCAGTGACACAAGAGCTAATCTTTTGATTCTTAGAAGCGTTGTGAACATAATAAAAGACTCTTCTCCTTTTATTTCTATCCTTGAATGAGTTGTGAACAACATTTCAGGGGTATCCATCCCATCATGGACATAATCTGAGAAAATTAACTATGTCTCTTCCCCCAGTTCATCAGTAGATGGTGGCAAAGAGTTCTTGCTCGTCCGAGTTTCAGACCCCCAAGGCCTGCACAAGCATAGCAATAACCACAACTGGGTTGATAATATTTTGTCATCTGCTGCACTCTGTATCTTCAAATGCTCTATTCATGTTTGGATGAACCTGTAACTGGTTTGGAGGAACCTGTTAGAACTTTTATTTGCCCTCTGAAGTGCACAGTTTTGCGAGATCACAGAATCATTTGCTGGCATCATTTCCTTAGTCCAGGCAGCCTTTATCTTCTGAAGGCCTCCAGACCTCATTTCTGAATCCATCTGTTTTCGACTGTCTAAGTTCTCCTCTTCTTTCCACTAATTTGTCTTTGTTATTATTTACTCTGTACCTGAGTTACTCAACCAGGAGGCATATAGGAGAACAATGCCTATGAACCGTGTGGCAAGCCACAACTCTATTGCAAGTTGCATTACTCTATAAATAGAAAATAAAATGAAAACTATTTGTCTGTACAGGAAACCAATATTAAAAGGCCATACAAAGTCTCCTACATGGAAGATCTTACCACAGAAATAATTATCTCCTGAAATTACAAGCACTGCACTTGAATTCTCAACAGCATCTTGCAGCACAGACTAGTATTCATTATTACAATTTCATGGTACTCTAAAATCAGTAATCCTAAAACTTTTATTTGGGATTGAATACAGATTGCATTTTTCCATTGCCAAATTGTATTGCAATTTTGTATCAGCAATGTGCTAATAACTAGACCAAACTAGCATTTTAAACTTTGTTTGTGACAGATCACAGCATGTGTCTACAGTCTATCCCTTAGCAACACAGCTTGGGAGACACATAAAATTTTGGGTGCCTCTACTGTTGGCAAGAATATCGAGAAAATGTGGAGAAAAACTATGGGGCAAACAACAGTGTTGCTCCTAAAACTAAATCTGTTACCTAGTTCTACCTCCACTCTGAATTATAAACTGACATCTGTGACAAGGAGAAACAGAAAATGCCAGCTTTATTTTCCATGTGGTGTTATTTTTACTTTTTTTCTCCACCACTTTATAGCCATCAAAATGTCTTTCCAATGCAGCAGGGAAGCACAACTTCCTCAAATGCTCAAAACCAGCTTGGGGAGTGAACGTCAAAGTCATTTTCTCTCACAGGGAAGTACAAACAGTGAGAGTTGCTCCTTATTGAAACACCCATCCATGTTAATGGCTCTGAAGTGCTATTCTTAATTATAACATTTAGATTAATTTTAAATACTTAAGAGGAAGGGAGAAATGTCACTGTGTACAGCTGATAATTGCAGAAAGCTTGACTGCAGAGAGGAAAGCAAAGATGGTATTTAACTGTACGGGAAACAGAGCAGGAAGTAACACAGAAGATCCAATAAAAGAGAGTGATCCAGGCATGCCTTCAGACATCTGCCACAGTGGAAAACCTCAAAGCAGAGATTCTGGATGGAGATCGGAAAGGCTTGGCCCACTTAGTGTGGATGGGCAGCAGACAGTGAGGGACTTTTATAAAATAATTAATTGTAAAAAGGTCAGTCATACAACCAGTTATTTCAATTGAGGTAAAACACAGTGAATCAAAGCTTAGAAAAGGAAACAATGCCTAACTAACTTATTGTCACAACATTTCACCAGCAGCTCAGAGGAATGCAAAAAGAAGCCTGAGCGTTAGTTAGGCAGTACAAGTGTTACCTTGATGGCTGACATGGTGTACACAATGTGCGTTGCCTTCAATTTTATGTCTAGCCTAATTTTTGCACAGGTTTCCTGCCTTAAGTGCGTAGAAGGTGGACCCATGCATGGACAGAACTGTGTTTGTTATGGGTAGTTCAAAACTTACCTGCTGCTTAGTGTTTGAGGGTTTGGCTCTGCGACCACAAGGATCTGCTTTAGTTTATAATTGAGATAGCGCAGAAACATTTTCATGAAATATTTAACGTTCAAATTCCTCAACGTTAGACTCTGAGGGAGCACTGGGGCATTAATCACAAATTCACACAGACTCACAGAATGAACTAGGTTGGAAAAGACCTTTGAGATCATCAAGTCCAACCTATGACCTAACCTAACACCTCCTTATCAACTAAATCATGGCACCAGGTGCCACTTCCAGTCTTTTCTAAAACACGTCCAGGGACGGTGACCTCCCTGGGCAGACGATTCCAGTGCCCAATCACTTCTTTCAGTGAAGAATTTTTTCCTGACATCTAACCTAAACTTCCCCTGGCACAGCTTAAGACTGTGTCCTCTCGTTCTGTCAGGGTTGCCTGGGAGGAGAGACCAACCCCCACCTGGCTAGAGCCTCCTTTCAGGTAGTTGTAGAGAGTGATAAGGTCACCCCTGAGTCTCCTTTTTTCGAGGCTAAACAGCCCCAGCTCCCTCAGCTGTTTTTCATAGGGCTTGTTTTCCAAGCCCTTCACCATCCTTGTTAATTACTTAATTAATTAATTAATACCAACACTATGACCACCAGTGCCAATCAGACTGGTTTTGCCCATAAAGACCTTTCCAATTTCTGCAGAAAGGGCCAGGGGGTCTGGCAGGCCGTAAGCTGAACATGAAGGAGTAATGTGCCCTTGCAGCAACGAAAGCAAACCAGGTCCTGGGCCACATTTGCAATCCTATAGCCAGCAGATCAAGGGAAGAGATCATTCCACTCTACTTGGCATGTGTTAGCCAGATTCGGTCTTCTCAATTTAAGAGAAACCTTGAAGTACTGGAGATGGCCCGGTGGAGGGCCACAGAGATGATTAGATGGTTGGAGAACCTGACACATGAACAAAGGTTGAAAATTAGCTTTGTCAAAAAGAAAAAAAAATTGGTTTGCTACACCTGGAGAAGGAAAGGCTCAGGGAGATCTAATCACCATCTTCCACTGCCGAGGAGGTAGTTGTAAAGAAGTGGAGGTGCTCCCTACACAGGGATGCGTGGGGGCAGGACCAAGAGCAGTGGGCACAAGTCGCTTCAAGGAAATTTTGTCTGGATATAGAGAAAAAAATGCTTCACTGCAAAAGAAGTTAAGCACTGGAATGCATTGTCCAGAAAAGTGGGGGAAATATTTAAGACCTGGCATAACAAGGCCCTGGATAACCTTACCTAAGGCATTGCTTGGAAGGTTCACCCATATAATCTCCCCTTTTAAATGAGAGTTTTGTATTATTCACTTTTTGTCACTGTCCTGTCTTAGAAGAGAGAGAACAGTTTCATGCTCATCTTCCCCTGTACTTCACCCATGAGAGAGGAACCATACTGCCTGAGAATGATTCTGGAAAGAGCTAAGGAGAGAAGAGACAAGAGGAAAGTGTCATTTACAGCCTCCAGCTCCCACCTGATACAATGGACAAGCCTGTCCTAAGGGATTTGTCCTCTCTGCTGCCTAAATGTCCTGAAAACTATTCCTTGTCCCCCGCTGTGACCTTCACTGCGGCAGCGGCTGTCAAGCGATAAGCATAACCGTCTCTCCAAATAGAAGAACATGTTGAAGGATGTAAAATAAACACAATTCCAAACCCGTATCTTCCAGCAGCAGCACTACGTTGTCTCTTAGCATAATGGATTTGTTAGCATTGCCTCGGTTTGAGAAGTGCAACAGGAGCTGCTAAGGTGAATTATGAGAGGTTAACAATGAAAAGTAAGCATTGTGTGCTGAGCCAATGGCTCATGCAGAGCTCTTCAAGAGATGCACATATTAAAAACAGCTGGAAAATATCAGACAACATAAAAAATCCACCATCACTCTCTTAATGCCTGATGCTGTAAACAGACCTGGAAATTCGGTGCTGATTGTATCTTGCTTTAGAAGCTGTGGTGGAATACACGGCACCACAACAGTTACAGTGTGGCTTTTGATTTATCTCACTGACAGCCATCAGCCCCTTCAATGCCTCGCTGACAAATAAGCACGGAAGAGGACAGACATGCAAACTGGAATGTAACTGATTCATATGAAGTGGGAAAGAGCTCCATCAGCGTGCATAGTCATATCCCCGTGCTGGCTGATACACACCTCTCTCTAACGACTTCTGTGCCTGATTTGTAAGGCATCCAGTAGGTTTCTGATCTGTCAGCAGCTGCAGTGCTGACTTGACTTTAAAAAACTCACACGTGTCACTAGAAGATGACCCATAAAGCTCGTAGGAGAATTGGAGATGAACAGAATGCACATTCCTTGCGCTTTGTTGCCTTGAGTCTCCTCGCCATGTATTACAACATGAACTGGAAAATGGGAAGTTTAACAAGCATTCAATTGACTTGAAAGATAAAATGTCAATATATTACTTCTTCAAATATGTCTATAAAACAATATTTCAAACTTGTGAACAAAGGTTCTGGGAAAATAGAAGATTCCTATTAAGCTTCAAGGAACATCAATTGGTTAGATATGATATTATGTAAGATTGAAAAATAGTAAAAATCAGCTTTGAAAGGAAATAATTTTTATTGATCAGTATTGTGTTGTATCCACAACTGTTTAATTCTTACACACAATGCCACATACAGTATGTAAGGCCCAGTACTAATTCTTTAGTCAGAGACCAAATACAAACCTGCAGGGCAAGAATAAATTTCCCCATGTGCAGGTGGGAATGTGAGCTGTTTTTGTGACTCATCCAAAGTCATGGAGGGAATCATCTGAAGAGCTCAAACTGGTTCCCAGGCCCACCCTTGGACCACAGGCATATTTCCTGTAAATGAAGTTTCTGGGTTTTCTGAACTCTGGGTGTGTGCCATTTGTCAGGTTATCAAGTCACCGAAGTACATCTCTGAGTTTTCCATTTAGATTCAGCAGAAGCAACACTTGCATTCCTGAATTAAACAGAGAGTGAGAATATGGAATTGATATTGCCTGGAGTGATCATTAATGTAGGTGTTTGCTCCTAGAGACATCACTGAACAGAGATGTAAATCCATGGCATAAGTGAAATGCATGAGGTTCATTAAAAAAACACAAGAAGGAATATAATAACTCCTCCACCCAATCCAAGAGCACCCAAACCCCAGCCCATCAAATGTAGGTTAGTATACTCAATAATTTCTTTTCCTAGGTATTTGTTATTCTTGTGACTCAATGCACACAGTTGCCACTGTAAATCTTACTCTTCTTTGTGAGTTGTAGTAGGTTTCCTTTGGGGCTCTTCCCCCCGGCATACCATTCATTATTTTCTAGTCTTAAGCAACTTTTGAACCTACAAGTATTCTTCTACACTTGTTTATTTTGCTCCCTTCTTAGCTTGATCCAAACCACTGCAAATACACCCAGAGCCTGCCCAAATCTGGATCTACGTTTTCGCATTCAGAGGAGAATCACACACAATGACTATTCCTATTCTGACAAATAAAATCGGATACAAAGCAGTGTCCTTGAAGTGGAATGGATCACTGTGTTTTACTTCTACAAAGTTATAGGCTCCATTTCCCCCCCTCCAAACAGCAGAAGAAATTGAATAGAAAGAGCTTGGATGAGGAGTCATTATTTAGATTTCTTCTCTCGCAGTAATCACAACTTTTCCCCTGCCTCAAGCTTATTCCTTTGCCATCATCCTGTGCTGGCAGCTGTCCTGAATTCAGTGGGTGGGCACTTCCACTCTAGAATAGGGAAAAACATTTGTTGTAAGATAATAAAATATTTTCATACTATCATGTTCACTACTTATTAACAAGGAAATGCTTTCAGATCCTGCGAAAAAAGGGATAAACTTCGATCAGATGAAAAACTCCACTGAAGCCCATCCATGAGACTGCTGACCCACTCCTGAAACAAGAAGGACTCTCCAGGACTTGGCTATTATAACCAAAGTCCAGTATCTAATTACTGGCAGATGTTTTGTCTTAGCTCCTTCCCTCTCTGTTATCCTCAAATGTAAAGAAGACATAGGGGCTTTGGGTTTCACTAACATTTTATTTCAGATCCCTTTTTCCTTTCCTCAGCCCATGAACATTAGCCTGCAACTAGCATTCAACAAAAATATTGGTTTTTTATGTGTGAAAATCTCACACCACATAAAGTTAGTCAAATGAGATTACGGAAGCATGAAATCAGCCAAGCTGGCACCAGGAAACATGAGAACTAAGGCATATATTAAAGTGCATGGGCAAACTTGCCCATTTGATCAAACCAGAATGGGACAGGTAAAGAACATGTGGAGGTGCCAGGACCTCCTTGCTTAGTGCTTGCCCTGAAGCTCTTACACAGAGGGTGATTCCAGTTCACTCCCACGCAACACAGCTTGGCATTATTTGGGTTACAGGCTTTGCTGGAGATCCCAAATGAGGCTGGAAACCATTACATCACTTATGCATATTAAGACTTGATCTGGCACAGCAGTGAAGAGTTTACTGTGCAAACAGGGTATGTGAAACTCAGTATTTTCACTTTTATTGATAGATAGAGATAACAGGCACAGAGTTTTGATTTTCTGGCAGACGTGTACTCTTCCTGCCTGTTATCCTGTATGCAGAGCCCTGAAACTCAGTCATCCATCTTAATCCACTGCCTTAATCGCCATCTGCTCAGAGCAGGGCCGGGGACACTCAGTCTCACTTTGTACAGGTGTAAACCTGGCGTGTGCTAACTGTGTTTGTGTTCAGTTTGAACAGAACTATTACTCCATTTTAGTCTCACTTCAGGACCGGTGACCTAAATTTTCTAGTATTGGCTGTTAGTTTTCGTTCTCATCTGAAGTGTCATTTCAGAAGAAAAAGAAAAAAAAATCTAGACACCTTAAAGTGTTTTAAGATTTTTTTAAACCGAACGTGAAAAATTATTAGCTCAGCATGACTCAGCTTTGCCATTCACTTTCAAAAAATGCAAGCCTGTGGCTCAGCAGCTGATACTCAGCAGAGCCTGTTAATGAGGCTGGTCAGCATCACTCAAGACTCCTTTTAATTTTACATAACCTGTTCTTAGTGGGACCTCTGTCATTTCAGTCTAAATTGGGAACTTCAGAGAGCATAACTCCATGGAAGTCTGAAGGCATAGGCCTGGATGTCCCACCAGGCTCCAGACCAGCAGCATCCACAGGGGATCAGTGCTAGGGATTGGTCCAAACAGGGCCCATTTACAGCCTTCAGAGTGTACGCAGGTCTGGATTTTCATGAAGGCACCCGCTTCAGCACTTTGCCAGGTCTGTCAAGCTCCTGATACAAGCTGGGATGGGACCTGGGCATGCACAGTGTCCTCTACCATGAGCAGTGCCATAGCAAGCAGGGGGAACAAATCATCCTTACTACTGAACACGATGGAAGAAGTATGCAGATTTACAAAAAGCTGTGCCTGACAAGCTGTGAAAGCAAATATAAATAGCACTTAACTTGCACTTAATTTCTTTTGTACTCAAAATTCACAGGTGGGGTAAGAATTCCTGGAACCTGGGGCATTCCAGTGTGAACAGAAGCAGAATCTGCCTGTTCATGTCTGCAGCTGACTGGGTGGTTCTGCTCTCTTTGCACGACAAAATGACTGCATAAATCCACTTTTTCATGGAAAGCTGATACACCAAGTTCAGCTGCTGCACACTTGCTTGCCAAAGCACAGGCAGCCTCCTGCTAAGTAATCTTTCCTAGGTAGCAGAATTTTTATGGTTCTTTAATGCTTCATCAGGTGTTAATCATAATGTTTTACTGTCTGAATAACAAGCTTATCTCCCTCAAGAAAGCTTTGGTTCACATCCAAAATTCTGTTCTCAGAGTAGACAATATACTTTGATAGCAGTGACCACACTTCACCCTGTGCCCAATGAATTTCCAGAATCATAGATTGAATGAGAACATTTGTTAGTTGCTGCCTTTGATATTAAAGAAGTGCCTATAATTTATTTGCCAGGATACTGATGCTGAAAAAATCAGTAATTCCAGAAAGGAATAGTCTATGTTTCCTCCTTGCTCCTGTGTAAAAATGTAGCTTGATTAAGGTTAAAGAATGGCAATAGGGTGTGTGCAGGTGAAAATCAGCACCTCACTCATGTGATCAAGAACTGGACCAAAGCAGAAAGCTCTGTATTCACAGTATCATGGGAAAATTTGTCTTTTCTCTGTTCCATAAGAAAGGGGACAAAGTTCGTTCTTTCCCAGCACATGGTGGAATCTGAGCTGATTCAAGTCCAGGCTCTCTGTCAGCATTTTGAAGAGATCTCTTAAGTGATGTAGAAATCAAAACTTCATTTTCTGAGCCGTTTCCTGAACACCTGTCTTCCAAGTGCTTGCTTCTTCTGAAAACAGGACTTAGGCTCCTAAACCACAGGGTTAGTTCTAAAAGCTTTGTTCCCTCTCCATCGTGCTTGTACAGCACTCATCTGGTAAAGCACCACTCCCTGAAATGTTCTGCTTCCAGATCTTGAGTGGTCACTGGAAGAGCTGTTGTTTTGCAGTAAAAGGTCATAATAAGTTATTCTGCCCAGAAGTCTTTAAGGTTATTCTTGTCTTTGTTTTTACCTGTAAAGTAAACATAATCTTATAATGGTATGCTTTAGTCAGTGCTCTTCAGACAAGGAACAACCATCTCTTTCATCCTTCCTATGGCAATTTTTAGCCTTTATTTTTTACTGTTTGATCTCAGAATATTTTATGAAGGAAAATATACAGTGAGTACCTAGTCCTAAAATCATTGCAACATCATCTTTATGGACTTGAGTTCAGAGCCTCACTGTTAACATGCTCTTTTCACACGTGGATCATGCTTCAGTAGACAAGTGCAGAGACAAGATGTTTGTCTGGTGACTGTGGGGCCTGTGTGGTGCAAGGAGAAACCACGGTAAGGTTTGGAAGATGTTGCTGCCAAGTACAAGGGGTGGTTGCTTCAAGACTGAACCTCCCAGGGCCACAAGGGCAGCTCCTGGCTGAAGGTCTGCAAGCCCAGAAGGGTACTTCAAGGTTTCTGAAAGTAACCCCACACTTGGACTGCTGCCTTATCCGTGGCAGCATGGGAGCATGGCCACTCCCTGGGACACAGCCTGAAGCATTGCTATCAACCATTGCCTGCTGTATTTCTCTATATGCGCTGGTAAAAAGAAATCCTTCATCTTGTGAAAGGTGGCTGAGAAACGTGATGAGAGCAGGTGAACTCATTTTGACCCTATCTCACACAGCACCTGCTGTGTTGACTTGCCTTTATGGAAAAGCCATGTGAAGCACAAGGCTGGAGTCACAGCCTTGCAGATGTAGGCATGCAGGGGGGTGTGTCACTGCCAGACTCAGAGGGGAAGTTGGATGGCTCTGAGGCTCAGAAAAACAGTGTCCAGGAACCTTGACATTGCAGAGGTACAACACGCCTCTCTAAAGTCCTTTAGCTGGCACATGGACACCACAGGTTGTGATGCAGCATGTCCAGGAGTTGGTTCTGGGCCAGGTGAAGCTCTGGGATCACTCTGTGGTTCTACCTGGGTATTTAGCAGAAAAGCCTAGAGAAGCAAAAGTTGCCTAGTTTAACCTCAGTTAAATATAATTCACTTTAGTCCTGCAGCAACATTAGCTGCTGGCTGTGGTGTTAGCAGGATTTTTACGTGGAGAGCTAAGATCACTGCAGTCCTTCAGATATTTTTCAAGTGACTTGCCAAATATCTGATCTCACCAAAGGCACTTGTACAAGGCACACCCTGAAACTGAGCTTGCATCCAGGGCCTCCAGCCAGAGAGTCTTGTGGGCTTTCAGAGCTTGAACAGAATCTGATCCTGTCACGCAGGCAGGATGAGCCAGGTTACAGGAGACCAAAGAGAATGTTTATATTTTAACCTTAGTTTTTCTTGCCAGAGTGATTTTTTTTTTCTTTCTTCTTATACTGTTCTGACAGAAACTGAATATCTACAGCCCATCAACTTTTACAGTTTTTTTTCCTTCCATCCATGGTCACGTACTAAGAAATGTGTTCTTTCATGGATGCCTCCCCTGTTGTTATGCTGACTACCTTCCCATCTGTTTGCAATCTCAAATCATTGCAGTGGCAGCGAAGGCATGGGAGCAGCTGCCTTTTGAAATCCACAAAGCCCCATCATTATTCTGCCCTTAGTCTTGGCTAAAGAGCTTACCTGGCTATGCTACAGGTCACTGCCAAGGGCAAGGCTTTTCAGCATCCATGGCAAATAAAAAAAATTATTTTCTCTTCTTATCAACCTCACCTTCCCTGGCTGCTTTCTCTTCAATTTTTGTTACTTGTCATTTGTGCACCTTCATGACTGCTTGTTTTGTCTGTGCAACTGCAGGAGTGTGACCATGTGGTTCAATCTTCTTAGGAGACAGGTCCTCTACACCACCAGCCTTGCAGAAGCTTTGTATCAGAAGAATACAGACACCTTCGTATCAGCAAAGATGGTTGTCTTGCCCAGAAGCCATTGGCTAAAGGTGAAGTTGTTCATGAACTCATTATAAAAGCTATCTTACTATTCCAAGGTGTAATGATAACGGCAGTTAACAAATAAATATTTTTTTAAAATTATTTTGCTCTTTTAAGATATGTATTTCTAGAGGTTTATTGGACATTTTCTGCTATTTTCTCTTTTTTCCCCTTTTATTTTCATATTATCTTTTCTTTTCCAACATAATTTTTAATAATTTATGAATGCTCAGTAACTTTTTTCTTCATTACCCTGCCTAGGGTTTCCTCTCATAACTGGAAACCTTGTCATCTGCTATATCCTGCAGAAGGAGGTCCACAGATTAACTACATGCAATATAATGAAAAAATACTTTTTGTTTCTTCTCAGTCTCCTTCCCTTCAGTTTAATCGGATGTCTATAGTTCTTGTACTGAAGACATTGTAAACTATCTATCCTAACAAACATTTTTCATGCCAAAAATATCTTTTACAGACTTCAGCTGCATTTCTCCTTTTTTTTCCCTAAGTTGCCTCTTGTCTGGACTGAAGGCTTCCAGCTTAGTCTCTCCTGGTACTGAATCAGTTTCTCATATCTATCGTACCTGAGATGCTTCTCTGAATATTTTCAAGCCTCATATAAATCCTGCAGGATGGGAATACCAGAACTGCACATATCATGTGAAGTGTGGGCAAGGTATGGATTTACCTAGCAGTACAGTAGTGCTCTTCCCTTCCTTCTCCAGCCCTTTTTTAATAATTGCTCACATGTCACTTGTTTTCTTGACAGCTGAAGTGCCCCAAGCTGAGGTTTTCACTGTGCTGTCACAACCCCAAGTTCTCACACATGAATGGTAATGGTCAGTTCAGAATCTGGCATGTTCTACAGGCAAGTGGCATTGATTCTTACCTCATGTGGCACTTCATATTTACCTCCACCAAGCTTCACCTGCCAGTCACCGAGTTGTGTGAGAGGTACACAAGGGACACAGCACAGGACTTTTCCTTAACTAACCCAAATATCATAGTATTATCAGAAAATTTTTTTAATTCTTTGCTTTTCCCAAACTTTTTAAGAAAAAGGTCTAATATGGGTTGAGGGGAGAGACCATGAAGCAGAGAGAATAGAAGAATGGTTCAGAGAAGCCCTCACAACTCTTGCCTTTGAATCAGAAGCCCTCAGCATTCCTGATGGTCTGGGAGTGGAGTTGTCTGCCCTGTCTGTATTATATTGCAAGAGAAAAGAAAGTTACAATTGCCTAAAACTCTCAGTAATTAGAAAATTAACTCCAGGAAAAACAGATCTCACAGGCAATGTGTCATTGGCCCATGAATGTGCTCAGGGAAGAGGCAGGGAGAAGAGAACACCACAAGGAGTTTGGTCTTTTCCATCTGCTGGAAGAGATTGGCCACTTGCAGTGTGGTTTTCCAGCATTACTCAAGAAGAGTCATCAAACACAACCATATTTGGCTTTCCTCAGAGAAAGACCTGTTCATGGTGTTCTCAGATTTTAAAAAGTTTTTATTTTTTTCAAATTGTCTAGAGCAGATTTGATTGCTCAAGCTTCCTTCTCCCAAATATACAGATGCCCAAAGCACATTTTTTCCTCGCCGCATTGCCCTAATGCCTGTGGCTCCCTGTGTGCCTGTGAGGTGAGCAAGTGTCACTCCCATTTACCAATGGAAGATGGGACAGGAGAGGTTCCAAGCCAAGGTCAGCTTTCAGGCTGGTGGTGGAGGGGCTCCTCACAACATTGTCTCCAAAATCCTTAACTACTGAAACCACCATTAGGCCATTTCCTCTCTGTGGTGATGATTTCTTTCCACTGACCTTGTGGAAACTCTGAAATAAATCAGTCTCCTAGGTAAATGATTCAGAATCTTTCTCTTAAGCCTAATGAACAGGAGGCAAATTGGCCTTCAGACACTTTGGTATAAAGAACAATGAGTCCAAGGTGAGAGAGGAGCTTATGAACCAGTCCCACCTTGATCTTGTTCTTCGTTCACTTCTGCTCCCACATCCAACCCTTCACTCAATTTCCTGACAAACCTATAGTGTTGTTACTCTCATAAACCTAATTCTTGCTGGTAAATATAATTACACGAATAATGCTACATACACTGTATGCCTAAAAGCCAGTTGAAATATTGATCCACAAAAAAACCCCAAAACAAACAAACAAAAAAACCCCGCAAAACAAACAAACAAACAAACAAACAAACCCAAACCAAAAACAAAACAAAAAAACCCCAAAACCCAAAAAACCACTAGGAAATTTCTTAACTACCTAACCTGTGCTTAGGAAAAACCCCACTATTTCCCAGCAATGCCTTGCATGGACACGTGCAAATAACTGCTCTGTCAAAAGACCATTTTGAAAGCTGATAAATCAAGCACTCAGAAGTTAAGGAAGTGTAGTTCAGGTTGTCTTAGCATGACTTCTTTGTGCAAATAGAGTCTGAAATTACAGACACATACATATATGGTTTAGTGGCGGACTTGACAGCATTAGATTAATAGTTGGACTCAACCTCGGACATCTTTTCCCACCTTAATGATTCTATGATTCAATATACTGCTATATACTATTCTATAATTAGTGTCTGCAAGAGAGGTGTCTTGGAGTGTCTGCAGCAAGGAGCTTGACACGTCTGGGAAAGGGAATGTGCAGTCTGAAACACCCAGAACATTGCTGGCCTCATGAACAGCAGAAACACAAAATTCACACCTTTAATACTGGATATGCACTTGACTCATGATTTGTATTTCAGATTCTTTTGGTAGTGGGAACAAGGACTTGTTATAAAAGTGTCTATTTGCTCTCCCATGTCACCATGACATGGACCATAATAGGATGATTAAGCTTAATCTAGTAACCCATATGTGACAAACATGACAAATTTCTTAGCACCTGCATTTTTTACACATCTTCTTCAAAGTACACTCCTACGGCTGAATTAAGGCCATTGAGATAACTAAAACACACAATTCTGCTTCTAAACGGTGCTTATTTTGGGTTTAATTATGCCTCTTCATTCTCTTGTTTCCAAAACTTTTTTATTAGGTGTTAATAACAATTCTGCAATTCTCCCAGAATATCTGCAGTTATTAAAGTGCTCTCCCAAAATGTAATTCTAATTTAATGTAATTTTTCAATGTAGAGATCTCCTTTGTTTTTCATAATTAAACCCTTGCACATGTGCAATGTAAAAAGACACTTTAGAAAACAAACCTCAAGACAAATTTTCTTTTAGGTGCCACAATAAAAGAAACGTTGCCATACAAATCATCCAAAGTCTCAAAGGTATGGAATAATGCCTTTGCATTTTTGTGAGTTTAAGCTTAACCTTGGCGATATTGGATTTGCATATTTGCTCAGGCTGAGTAACTGTGCTCTGGAAAAGCTGATGAAGATCTGTTTTCCTCTTAAAACCAGTTCCTGTCAATTTTCTCTGACTCCTGCTCAGCGTGAAACTTGTCAAAGCAGCAGGCACAAATCCAGACTCCTCTCTTTTCCTTCCCCCTGGAATGTCAACACACTGACATTTCTATCCCCCTCCTATTAGACTCTTCTTCCTTCCCTCCACAGTACCTTTACTCTCTCAAGCAGCTCTGGAGATTCCCATTTCTTGGCTTCTTTCCTGAATAGGCTTGTTGAGAATGGGATTTGGTGTGAAATGTGTTTTGATTTTCTAATGGGATTAATGGCCAGATTTTTATCTTTTTGTCTGTTTCTGATCATTTCTTCCCTAGAAGAAACTTACTTTCTCCTGCAGGATACCCTCACATAAAATGGTGTTTGTTCAAACTGCCAGTCTCTTCTGCTCTCACTGAGAGCCAGACCACTTCTGCCCTTGGAAAAGATGCCATTTGCCAAAAATGCTGCTGGCTGTCCTCTGCAGAGGAAACATTATATGGTTGAATAAACTGTTATCATAATCATAATGTCTGTTTTTATTATACACACTTAGAAAGAGAATAAATTTCCCCAGGAAGTTTAGTTTTCATTTTCTAAAAGATTGCGTTTCGAAGCTAAAATGTCACAGTTGTCTCTTATGCCAATAGCTTTTAAACTCTATTTTCATGTGTAAATATTTGTATATATCAGAATCACAGAATATTTTGAGTAGGCAGGGACTTTAAAGAACATCTAGTTCCAAACCCCCTGCCATGAGCAGGTGTACCTTCCACTAGACCAGGCTGCTGAAGGCCCTGTCCAACCACGGAAATCCGTTTTTGTACTCTTTGAGACCCCTGTGTGAATTGTTGTGAAAGCCTTGAATTTTTCATTTAAGATTGCTATTACAGTTTATTAAATGGATGTGCAATCTTTGGGTATTTGCAGAGATTTCCACTTTATGTGGTACAGCTTGTAGGGGTTTATGTCCTTCTGGGCAACTGGAAGGCAATATGCAGGTTTTCATGGAGTTTTCGGCTTACATGACTATGGTGAGAAGACAAAGGAAAATTCTGTTTTTCAAGATATTTAACAGGCAGTCCAACACAGATTATACATTCCTTCCCTCTCACATGCTGCTTTGTTCAGATTTCAAGTTTAATTCCATTTTACTGAACTATGTTGCTGAACCTAGCAGTAGTCAAGAATTTCCTTTGGCTATGCCTAGTCCCCAGGTCTCTAGAGGCACGGACACTTATAAAAGCAGATAATTTCCTTGGGCTGCTTCATCTTGATACGTAGATCCTGACATTTGTGCAACCCCATTGCAAATCATCTGCTTTCCTTTTGCACAGGTAATTAGTTTTCACCCTAACTGATGGGGAACCCACACAAAATTTTATTGCAATTTCTCTCGAGGAGATCTGGGACTTCAGCAAAAGTCACCTTTCCCTCTCCTTGTGGTGGCATTACAATGCAAAAGGAGAAACATAACTGTGTCACTGTACTGACTGCAGGAGCCAGTGCACCACTGAGAGCCCCTGTGGCAACATCTCAACATCTTCTCCATGGCCCAGCATAAAATTTAGGTTGACTATTTTTCAGTGAACACATAAAGGTTGGCCTTCTCATTTTCTGTCCCATGGTAAACTAAGATGGGATTTATGTTGTCTGGTTTTATCTCTCTAAAAGCAAGTTCTGTTACCTGGGTTAATCTGTTCTTGTCTAGGCTCGCTTTGGAGTCAGTAGGTAACAAGACCAGCTGAAAGCATAAATTCACTGCACCTCAAGGATGGTGCCAGGTAAGAGGGTAATTGGATCTCTGTTTGTGGTCTCTTCTTTGTCATTAGCTATGCAGAGGACCTGGACAATTAGCCCACACTTTTGCAAATTCTAGAGGATCAGTGAGGGTGTCTTTGTAATGTGAAGTAAAATTTGCATTTGCCGTGTTTGACTTGGAAACAGTCCCAAGTTTGCTCAATACGTGCAGAAACCCCAAGGTTCTGTGTGTCCTTCCATGAAGTTTTACGATATATGTGACACCAGAAAGCTTGTGAGACATTGCACAAAATAAGGATGGTGGAAGGGGAATTTTCAAAGATACCCATTTAACATAAGAACATGTATTTGTATCACACCTTTGATATTTCTGACCCCCTCCTTTCCTCAGGAGAATTTGGTCTAAAACTCTAAATCTGTAAATGCAAAACCTGCTCACTTAGTTTTATAGACCAGATTTCTGAGTCACTCTGGGTAAGTGGCCCAGGGCAAAAATATCCCTTTCCTTTCTCTCCTGCAGTTCTGAGGAATCAATAAGGTCAGGTAGATACATCAACTTAAAGCACTCGAACAAGTGTTCTGCAAGGCTGGGTATAAGCAAAGAAAGAAAAATCAAGGTGCAGGTCCCAGTGAGACAGCAAAAGCATGAGAGCATTAAATCAGGAGAAACAGAGTTTTGCTCTGCCTCCAGGATGTTTGAGGTCACAGGAGAGCTCAGGAGAGCTGCTGCTCTGGATGGATGTTGGTCACTCATGGCTCTCATGTCACATCTGTCAGCAACATGAAGCTGCCTCAGAAGTTCAAGACACTTTCTCCAGAAGCACTCATGCTAAAGCAACTCTGTCCTCTGTGCCGTGGTTTAGGGTCCTTGGCAGGATTATGGAGCTGCTGTTCTGACGTACCTGGCTGACCAGAAAGGGTGGATCAGATGGCTGAGTTTGGGGTATGAAAGAGAAGGATGTTTCTCTGGAGAGATCAGGAATGCTGGGCTAGAAGTACTCTGAGAAGAAAGTGGAGGAGCAGTATTTTCCCTTGTTGATGGATTTGATCTTCCTTTTCTGTACTTTTCCAGCTGAGACATCTGCTGGATAA
Source organism: Oreocharis arfaki (assembly GCA_013398015.1). Taxonomy (NCBI): domain Eukaryota; kingdom Metazoa; phylum Chordata; class Aves; order Passeriformes; family Paramythiidae; genus Oreocharis; species Oreocharis arfaki. The sequence continues at coordinate 437,008 of VZRR01012420.1, forward strand.
AACAAGTGTAAAGCTCAGGAAAGAAAACTTGGATCCTCTTGTGAGGCTGAGCTATCTCCCAGCTGCAAATCTATGAAAGGTTTTGACTCGGATGCTGGTTCAGAAGTAGGCAGGGATGCCGTAAACCAGGACATGGCTCGTATTTGTGAGTCCAGTCACACCACTTCCAAATGCTCTGTGTGCATGTGTGTGTGTCCTGGAGTGACTTCATGGTGTGTATCCCATATCGCCCAGACATTTTTCATGCCTTTTAAAAAACCTGCATGCGAGAGGAAAAAAGTCAGATGAACTTCTTCGAAGCAGTTCTGCGCTCCAAGGACACTGTTATCTCGCACAGTTTTTTTTCTCTGCGGGCGTGGAGCAGGAGGAGGCACCCTTCGGGCTCTGCTTTCGGCCAGTTTTTCAGTTTTCGGCTCCTTTTCTTCGGAGAGAGAGACAAAGAGTTGAATTTTGGGTTTTTTTCCCTGGGACTTTTTGTTTTCCTTTTTCCTTCTCCTCTTCTGGACTTGTGCAGAACATCAGAACATCAGAACCTGGTACCGTGAGGCCTTACCCCGGTTCGGAGGGGGGCAGGGGCCCCCACACCACCCCAGCTCTGAGACGGAGGAGAGAGGCCACACCCACAGAAGGACTCTGAAGTTTTCCAGGTTTTCTCTCCATAGCAAGAGATTTTATTGTATAGCAGTTTTTTTTCCCTTCCTTTTTTTTTGTTTCCGTGTGTGTTTGTTAAATAAATAGGGTTTTTTATCTCTTTCCCTTTCCTCTGAGGAAGATTTCTTTCCCAAACCTGGTGGGGGAGGGGGTGGCTGTGGTTTGCCTTCTATCAGAATACAGTCCCCGCCCCAAATTTTCCTCAAACCAGCACAGTGTGTGAACAAATTTGACTTAAACCACCCAAAGTCAGGTCTCTCTGGCCACATAAAAGTGTATTACCTGTCAGAGCAGATGGGCCCTACGCAGAAAATGAGATTTTCTGCATAGGCATGGATGCAACATGGTGCTCTGCTCAGTCTGCTACAAATGACACAGATGAACCAATTATTTTGCTTCTTAATAACCTTCATTGCTCAATTTCTTAAATCTCAAAGATGTCTGCTTCTGCTAGTTAACTTAAGACTGTGAAAGACACTGTATCAGATTAAAAAACAAAGAAGATCCATCTTCTCCACAATCCTGCTTCCAGCAGCTGCTAACAGTAGATATCTATAGAGAGCATAAGGAAAGGTCATAGGAGCACTGTAAAAATAGAGTGACTCTTTTCCATAATACTCTCCCAAACTCAGTTCATCCCAGTGAGAATTAACAGAGATCGGGATTTTGGTAACAGCTCTAAACAAATGAGATATAGTTAACTGGATTACATTTTAACAAAAGTATGCTAAAATTTCCTAAGCAGAATGTCTTAATTTTCAAATGTTGCATTAAGTATGTTGTTTTGATTTGTTTTGGGTTTTTTGTTTTTGTTTGTTGTTGTTCTTGTTGTTTTTTGTGGTTTTTTCTTGTCTTTTTCATTTCAATATCTGAACTGCATTGGTTGCTATTGATTTAGAGACTGACAGTCCATTAGAGTCTGAGTAGTAACAATGCAACAGTACAAATATCTTATATTTTTATTTGTTGAAAATATAATATCATTTAATACATTTGCAAGAACTTATTTTAAAAATAATATAAGCTAGTTAAAAATTAAAATGAAGCTGAAATTCAGTCTAAATACATGAACTGATATTTTAAAATACATTTTAAACAATTTTTTCCATGAAAGAAATAAAAAAGGAGTCAAATTGCTAGTGTTTGTTTGTCACAAAGAGCAAATCCTTTCTACTCACATTAGAATAAAATCGTCACATCTAACAAAAATTCAGATTAAAAATTTGATTTGATTTTTCTACGAAACAAATTGAAATTGAATGTTCTAAACTTGCTTTGACCTGGGCAGGGCTGAAATGAAGGCTTTTTCTTCTTTTTCATGTTAAAAAAGTAGACAAAATCCCAGGTACCAGCATGTTGAGACCAACAGCTACCCTGAAGACTTCACAGACCTTAAGTTGGACATGGTTAACGTCTATTCATGAGAAAAGCCCATGAAAAGAAAAACAACTAGCTTCTAACCTTGAAAATGTAGTAATAATAGAAGCAAGAAATCTAAACAATGGAAGGAGAAAAACAGCCACATGTCTCCACCTGTTATTTTTCTGAATGCTTGAACACTGATGGTACAGGTAACCAATAGTAGTATGTTGTAGTTAATATAGCCAATGAGTCTATTGTAGTAATTTAGTAGCCAATGGATATTTAACACGAACTGTAACATTCTAAAGGTCTATAAAAGATGCTGTTTCTTTCAAATAAACACTTTTTTTCCCTCTACTGAAACACTGTCTGTGTGTGTATCATGACCTCCTCAACACCGACACCAGCACTGGTGAGAACACAGTGGCAACTGGCCATACCTGATATCAGAATACATGAATTCATTCTGAATCATGTCAATTAAAGCACAGAATAATTTTTAATCAGCGCATAAAAGAATCATATACATGAGAATTGCATATGCTGGTCAAATACTTTCCCTGGTTGGAAAAAGCTTTTTTTTCTAAGCAGCCTTTTTAAGACCATTTTGCAGGCAGATATAAGGCAAGCAAGTATTTTGTCTTGTTGAGCTTGTTGTCTTCAGATGCCCTGTACAAGAAACCAGATCACAGAAATTCATGTTTTTTTCTTGGTACTTCTGGTTGGCATTTAACACGTCATTGAACCTGATGGTTCACTCTGAAGTGCTTTGCTGCTCTTATGGATGCTACTGCTCCTGAATGCTTAGCATTTTTAGAAAAAAAAATCAGTATCTCCCCACAGTGTGACTCTGTGAGCTCGTCTATAGAGTTATTGTTATAGCAACCACTGCAGGTAATTGGAACCAGGCTGTCTTGGGCCTGAGAGTGATGCAGATTTTATGGTTCATCTTCTGTCTGGTTAAAGGCTTAGGGATTATGAACTTGCTTGGATTTTATCCAGCAGTAGAATTCCAGTGTTTCAAATCACAGCATCCATAGGTTTGGGGGAGGGGGAGGGAGATGAGGACATAAATACTGCAATAAAAATGTTGATGGAGAAAAACGAGGCCGAGAACAGAGACACAGAGAAAAAATGGGTTTGGGGATATTGTGTACACTCAGTGTTAGTGCTCAGATGAGGATGATGAGGTTGAAGAAGATGAATGTAGTAGAGTTTGTTTTTATGGGGAGAACAAAAAGAGAAATGCATTGGCTAATACTCGAAAAGTGTTCCTACAACACAGTAAATTAATCTGTGGCAAGTAAAATATACTCATTTCAGAGGGCAGGTCTGCTTGTTTGCTATGTTATGGTTTTGTAATTATGTCTGCATTTAGCTGCTCCTCAGCCATTGGAAACAGATCATTCTACCCTGCAATTACAAATACTGATTTACAATGACATTTGTCTCTTATAAAGTGTTTCAATAACATCTGCAAAAGCAGATGAGGCAGAAGCATTAATCTCTCCATCTCTCTGATTTAAGGAAGAAAAAAAATAAAAGTGGTTTTGCCCTGTAATGGCATGAAGGAACATAACTGTGATGACTATTTCAAAGAAAGGATTATATTTCTAAATTTCCTATGCTGTGGCTGTGGGCATATAGATAAAGATTATGGAGCACTACAAACACAACAGCATCTGATTTTGGTATGTTAAGCAAATAGAAATAATAGCATGCAGACTGCACATCCTGATTTTTGGTTCAAAATGTACCCCAAAGTATAATTAAAGTAAAACTACTGGAAGCTACAAATGAGAATGGTTTTGAAACACAATGAAAACTGGATGAGATCTATTAGCAAACTTTTCGGTGCTCATGACCTGAATTCAAGTCTGCAAACAAAACTGAAGTCAGCTGTATTTTGCATTCCTTGTTCTTTCATTGAGAATATCTCATATATTTCCATCTATTTTTCCTATAAAAACCCTTCACAAACTGGCTTCAAAACAGTACCCAAAAATAAAATATCTGACTTCCGTAATACTGAAAGAAATTTTAAACAAAAATCTAAAACTGGAAAACCAGGAAAAGAATGGAATATGAGACCTTATCCTCTTCTAACTCATCATTCAATGTCTCTTCTTTTTTGATGGGGGTGAAATGTCCCCCACTACTTTTCAGCATTTTTTACCTCTTTTAAAAGCCGCTGACAGTCTCTGTTAAATACATTTTCAAAAGCCACAAGAGTTTTTCAGTGACATACTAATAAATGATAAAAAGTCCAGAAAGGAGAGTAGAAGGAAAATCTGCTATGCCAAATTACTCTGTAATAAGCTGGGATTCTTTTTACAGCATTGCTTTAACTGATTTTGGGACTTAGACATAAAGTGATATTAACTATGTAGACCCCACTGACCTTTTCAAAAAGGAAGGATATTAATTATGTCCTAGGAACTCCTCCATTTGGGATGCCCCAAGTACATGAGATAATACCCAAGGCTGCCAGATAATATACAGGGCTAAGTGTGGAATGTGCTTTTCTGAAGGTAGAGCTCAGCAGGAATGCTCAGAGTACATCATAAGGTCTTGGGTGCCAACAAAAAGGACTTGATTCATCTCATCACTCACAGGCATCTGAATCTGTCCTTATCCAGATGGACTAAATCTCCATTACCCGTGCTTGTAATGGAGGCTTAGACACACAGGTAAACATTTAAATTCAGATTTATTAATTTGAAGTTGACTCTTACTTTAGGTTTGGCCATACAAATGTCATTTCCAGTTATTAACTTTTATACCTTAGCTCAAGTCTTCTAGGTGAGCTTCTCATTGGCTTAATATCACCCATAAAACATCCTTATGAGATGTCATGAAAATAAATACTTTTAATATTGTGAGCTTTAATGGTAATGGAGCCTTTACACTTAAATATTTATTGACTGCAATTTTAGAAAACACAAAACAGCACTTTCTGCACAGCAAAGTCCTTGGTAACCACAGGACTGGGCAGCCTGGCTATTTAGAGTCAAAATCTTTCCAGCCTCATGTCTGAATATTTCTGTGCCTTTATGGGCTTGAGCTAGATTTACATATCAAGTGGCAAAAATCTGCAATTTTTGCAAGTTTGTATGCCTCATTCTCTTTTTATATTCTTCATCATATTATGTACTGCCTGAGCTTGCAGACTCTGTGAGATGGAAATCATGGCTTCTCTTCTGTGCTTTTTCTGAACCCAGCATGAAGCAAGGCCTGCAACAGAAACCTGTATTACCATGGTAGCTAAAATATCTGCAATCACACTAATATTGTTGTGGACACATATGACTTTTGAAATCAAGAATAAATACCTATTTAAGAACAGTAACTGCAGAGGGGTGAAAGATGCTGTGTCTTCAAGTATTATATTTACATATAGGAAATTAAGAAGAAATCCTTTACTGTGAGGGTAGGGAGGCATTGACACAGGTTGCCCAGAGAAGCTGTGGCTGCTCAGTTCCTGGCAGTGTTCAAGGTCAGGTTGGATGAGGCTTTGAGCAACCTAGGAGAAGCTGTTCCTGCCCATGGCAGAGGGGTTAGAACTGGATGATTTTAAGGTTCCTTGCAACCCAAACCATTCCATGATTCTATGGTGTGCACTCAGGTTTAGTACATCCCAAACTCTGATAGAACAACATCAACCACTGGCAGCAGTTCTACCAGAAGGGGCCACCCAGCTTGGCTGAAAAGTTGTTTGAAATTGCCCTTTCTCGAGACTGACAGCTCCCTGCTTTTCCTGTGGCTCCTGTGATCAAATCTGCCAAGACTTCCACCGCATCTGTAACCTTGGTAAATGGGACAGATGGATGCCAAAGTAATCGCTGTCTCCGTGGCAGCTTATCTAATTAAACATTTAGACAGAGAAATGTATAATTGCAGAATAATCTATCTGATTTTATTGTGTGCTTTCCCTTAAGACATTCCTGTCTTTCTGACAGAGAAAATAAACTTTGACAGATGTTTACTTTCAAAGTAAAAAAAGATAGTGGAGTTCTATTAACACAGACCGTATTCAATAGCGAAGCTATTCTTTCACTGCACTCGATGCCAGCATTCTTTGTAGAACAAAGATTTTGGTACTGAGTAAAATTTGATTTATATGCCTGAGGGAATAATAAAAGAAACCTATTATGGAATGAAATGGGCTGTAATCACATTGAGAGGATAGAGATTGTTCCTTGGGTGAAGAGGGGGCAAGGCTACTGCCTGGTAAATGGCCTATTGAAGAAGAAAAAACAGTGTTATCCAAAGTACAACACACACCAAAGTTTGAGGAATGACATGTGTAATTGCCCCACAACACCCCCATCACTTGCAACTGGAGATGTGAACTGAGTGTTCAGCACGGGGCCACAGGCAGGGAGGCACAGCCGGACACGGAACACCAGGACAGAGCAACAAAGCCTTCCTGCCCTTCTCACTGGATAATGCCTTAGCTAATGTCAACTCTGACCATGCAGAAGGTCAGCATCTAAGGTGACCATTCTACTCACAGCACACAGGGTTTCTGGAGCAGGACTTGGCTGCTGATCCCCTGGCCAGGAGCCAGCCTCAGCTGCTGCTGGGCTCAGCACAAGCCAGGCAGGGAATGATTTCAATTACTGGAGGAACAGCTGCTGCTCCAGAAGACATGGATGGAGCCAATCCCTTCTCCAAGAGCTACTTGAACTGAGCAAAGAGCTGGCCTGCAGGCCTGTGGCACAGCTGTACAGTGTTATTCAAGCTCAGGACTCTCATTGTGTGAGGAGCAGCTTCTCACATGTGCACAGACCTGAGCAGGGACTGATCTCCACCACATCCTCCATCTGTCTCCACTATCACTATTTCCAGTAAGAACATTGTGCTGAAAATTCAGGATGCTTCTTGCAATTGTAAGGATGAGGAGCACCCTGTGCCTCGTAAAGTCACTGTCACACAAGCTGCTCCCCTTAATGGCATTTCTGCTTGGGTTTATGGACAGAAATGCTGAGCTCCTACAGGCTAACTCTCCTTCTCCTTGCTACTCATGACAGGCCTGATGTCTGCCCTTCTATCAGCTCATTCTGCTGTGATTTTACAAGGAATTTTCTCCTATGATTGTGAGCTATGTAAATGCAATTCTCATTATATAGAAATTATCATTCTGATTATACATTGATATATATCACATTTTGGGGCAAGTAATGAATGTTACAGAGGGATATCAAAAAAGCTAGTAATGAAAGTAGTTCAGTGGTAAACACCAGAGAAGAAAAAGCAATACAGAAGCAGATGCTTTGTGATTTGAAGATTTGAATTGTCCTGGTTTCCAAAGTGCTACAGAAGCAATTGCAGTTGACAGCCACATTTCTTGTGATAGGCATAATGTCATTCATTGCTTTTTACTTGAACGACTTGGATACTACACAGTCTGTCAAGTCTAAATCTATTTAAGTCATGACAATTTATGTTATACTACAGTACATTACTTGTTTTGATCATAAGACTAAAACCATTCTTGCATGAAATTAACTGAAACTTTAAAATAAAAAACAAGCTTTTTTCAAGGCAACTGAAATTTTCCTGGCTCTGAGACGGACCAACAAACTACAAATGCAGAAGAGCAATGCAGGAAACTAATCTTTCCTCCATCCGTATCCTGAAGAACTCAGATGGGTGTTCTCAAGGCCCAGAGACTTTAGTCAAATATCTCACGGTAGATCACACACTCTGGTGTGAGATCTGCTCTGCAGACAGAAGGTTACCTGTTAAGCACAGTGTTTGGGTTATTGCCTTTTGTCAGAACATGATCATTGCACTGTTTGGTTTTCTATTTTTAAAAGTCGAAAATAGATTTCTATTTTTGAAAGTTGAGAGATGCTCAAAGCAAACACCTGGGATAAGACTTGGACTTGCCAGCTGTGGGAGCGACAGAGATAGTGAGAAGGAAATGGAGGAAAGCAGGAGTCTTTACAAATCTTGGTTCTGTGGACAGATGAGGTAGAAGTTTCTTCAACCTTGGGTTGATTTATTCCTTCACTAAAACTCCTAAATATTTTCTTTATCTTCTTTTGCAAGATTGTATTTGAGATGCAATCTCTTTATTGGAACCTCTTCGTACCCAGCTGCTTCTAGATGCATTCTAAGAAGTTTTAACGAGAATATAAAGAAAAAGCTTCAGTTTTTCGTGTGAAGCCCTCTTAAGCCTTTTTTTTTTTTTTTTAATTTTCCCAGCCATCTCTTTCTTCCTTATTTTTTAAAATAAAAATATAATCTCTTCACCAATATGTGTTTGCAAATTTATGTTCGATGGGTCATGGGGTTTTTTCTTTCTTATTAATTTTTGTCTAGAATGAATAAAGTGAAAATAGGAGAAAAAATAGCTGAGGGAGTGAAAAATCACCAGGTACTAGAACTCATGTGTGGGAAATGAGCTTCTCACTTTCCATAGACCTAAATTAAATGAGATTATATGACCGAATTACTTTAATCTCCAGATGTATACCTATACACTACTTTTCAATTTATATTTCTCAAATAATCATAATCCTCAATCCATTTCTTTCCCAATAGCAAATATATTAATTAATGCAAGAACATTTTTTGCTGCATTTGGGGGATGTTCCTAGATTTGTTTCCTTTTACCCTTACTCTCTTTTGTCCCTTTCTTTCATACATTATAACAAGAAGAAATAATGCCTTTGCAAATCTGGTTACATGCTTAGTTTACAATAAAAATTAAAAGACAAAAATTGAAAACAGAAGGCTTTAATCAGGGTTTGCAATAAGAGGATGAATTTGGGAAAATATATCCATGAAATTTCATTGTTCAAACATAAACCCAGATACCTTGGCATGCTAGGGAGATCAGCAGCAAATCCTATTAGCAAGATAGTGGAAGGAGAGGGGCTCTGCTCTGCGACTGCTTTTAACAGCTGCGATGAAATGGAAGCGCGAGAAAAACAGCTACGAAGTGGTGAAATATGCAGGCAGTGCTCTATTGAGAAGTGTTGTGAATACCCTTAAAAACAGCAAATTGAGATGGACATGGCCAAAAACGCCCGCATGAGGTCTCAAAAAAAATGAAGAAGAAAAGAAGGGAAAAAAATAGAGAATACTGTTCTCAAATGCATATAAATATATCCAAAATATTAAATGGGACTATCTAAGCAGAGAACAAAACTTGGAAATGCAACCCTTTGAAAAGGGATTTAGATGATTTAGAGAGCAGTGAGTTCAACATGAGCTTGTAATATGACGATGTTGTTAAGTACAAAATTCAAAAGCCTGTATTCTTTTCTTCCATACAGGGATCTTGTCACTTAAGGATGTTGTTATCTGTCTAACTATCTAAGTATTTTCTGCTGAAAGAAGAAAAAAATCCTCTTCTGTGCAAGCATGTATCATCTGTCTTTCTATTTATTGGAAAATGTATAGAAAATTACAGAGAGTTGAGAATAGAGTGATGATAGTGATTAAGGATGGGGAGGATGCTCATACATTCCTAAGGGTACTCTCACACAACCCTGGTTGTCTTTGATGGCAAAGCTGCTTAAGACATTCACACCATCCTCACAGTCTCCAGCTGCTCTTTTTTTTTTCCTCATGCAGCGGGTTCCTGGTCCCTCAGGTCTGCCAGTGACTTTGACTAGACCACATTGGGAACCAGATTACTGAAACCTTGAATTTAGAAAAAAAATTACAGCCTCTTTTCTTTTAATAGCCAAAAAGTCTTTTTACCAGCTCTATTTTCTCCTCCAAGAGTCCAGGACTGGCCCCACAAATGGTTGTAGCAATACAGGCAAAGGAGGGAATTTATGGAACCATATTTTGGGATGGTCGAGAGCAGAAGGAAATTAGACTCTTCTCAGAAATATTTTGTTCAAGGAAATCTATATGGCTTTTTCAGGTGTAGTGACCTCTGAGCTGATGGATTTGTACACAACAGCAAAATCTGGAAGAGATGAGTTGGTTGGCCCAAAACCAAAGAGCGAGGAATGTGCTTGTCTATAGATATGTGTGTAGTATTCAAAAAACTTTGTTTCAGCATGATGCAAACAGAAAACTTCATTAAAATTATGAGAAAAATGGAGGGCTGAATATTATGCAGTACACTTTGAAGGGTTTTTTTTTTGTGTTTTCTTAGACAAAAAAATCATATGAATTATTTACAAGAAAAATCTCAAGAGCAATCCTCTATGGAAAAGGAACTGACTGGTTAAGGATCTTCTTTCTTAACCTGGCCAGTGAAGTAGTATTTACAAATGAATTTTTTTACTGTATTAAATGATTTATTTTAGATTACAGATGTTTTGTTTTAGATGTAACAGCTGCTTTAAAAGTACACCAGTGTTTTGAATTCCATTCTACTGAAATGAAAGGAAAGATGAACGGTAAAATTATACTCTTTTCTGCAGTTATAAAAGAGAAGTTAAGGTTCTTTGGGAAAGTATGAATATGTTTTCCCACTCTTTAGAGTTTTCTTTTTTCCTTTGTTTATTTTTCAAAATTTGAGCTAGACAAAATATTTCCTGAAACTGGAAGATGAAAACCCCAAACAATCTATGGAGTTGTTCTGAAAAACAAAATGAAGAGAGAGGGCATGAAAACCTTAAAAAGAAATTGGATTCTTAAAAAATACAATATCTTCTACTTGGAAGACACTTTAAAAATTGCTGGGAAGGCTTAGTAGAGAATTAAGGTGTGATCAATATCCATCACATTAAATAGGATTCCAAGTGTACAGAAAAAGCTTGTTTGGAGTTTACTTATAAGCTGTCTCCTACCAAATTTGTCTCAGAGCATTAGTTGCTCAAAAACTGCAGGGTTTATGGGTTTTAGGGGTCACCAGGAGCAGTCTGGCTGATCTCAGTGCTGCATGGCATGGGCCACACTGAGGCTGGTATGTGATGAAAGCCCCGATAAGCATAGCAGAGGATGAGGAGGGAGTGTTTGGAAGGAAGGGATAGAGTGAATTCTGCAGTCAGCACAGACAGCACTCAGGCATCACACTGGCACAGACTGCTCTGCACTGCTTTACAAGCAGCCTGTGTTTTATGAGGCTGTTTACAGCAGCACCTTAGAGCTGTGCTATTTATAGCCTCCTTCCTCCAGAAAAAACCCCATGTGTGAGAACACTATGGACGATTTCATATGCATAGCTGAGTTAACATAATCAGCCTTTCTTCCATGAGAAAAAAGAGAGGAGGATGGGGAAGGGAGGAACTCACACAGTGTGCCAGGTTGTTTTCACAGTCATCAGCAAACAGTTTCTCTTCTCTTCCTTATCTCCCATACAAGACCCTGAAAAAGTTTGGGAGAACCAGGGCACTGGGAATGGATATCTGGGCTATATATTAGTGGTTGTATTGCATACATAGCAAGGTTGTTTCTGCTTAGTATGTAACAAATAATTTAATCTCTGGAATGGGATTCCCTTCATTCGAAAATCTTGAGTTATGGGCCCTTCTAAGCCTAAAGATTAAGATGGAACTGACCTTTCTGCCTTTCACCACACCAACATGCAAAATTGCCCTTTTGGCAAGAATGGCACGAAGATGGTGAAGGGTCTGGAGAGGAGACCATATGAGGTTGAGTTCCCTTGGTCTGTTCAGTCTGGAAAAGAGGAGACTGAAGGGAGACCTCATTGCAGCTACAACTTCCTTGTGAGGGAAGGAGGAGGGAGACACACTGACCTCTTCTCTCTGGTGACCACTGAAAAGGCCAAGGAAAAGGCCGGAAGCTCTGTCAGGGGAGGTGGAGGTTGGATATCAGGAAAAAGTTCTTCAGTCAGAGAATGTTTGGGCACTGGAACAGGCTTCCCGTGCAACAGCACCAATCCTGACAGAGTTCAAGAAGCTTTTGGGCGCTGCTCTCAGCACATGGCAAAATCCTTGGGGTGATCCTGTGCAGGACTGGGAATAGGACCTGGGTGACCCTTGTGGGTCTCTTCCAGCACAAAATATTGTCTTATTTCAAGTGGGTATTTCTATAGCCCTCACACCATCTGACTGCCCTTTCCCATGTCCGGCCTCTCCAGGTTGCTGAGCTGTTCTTCTGAGCGCAGCTTGGCTTGGGTGGCAGCTTAAATCAAAGACTCTGCTGGTTTGGTCCCAGCCTGGAAAATAAGGCTGGGCTAAGCAGAGATATTTGGGTGAGAACTGGTGGCTCCAATACTTATGAAACAATGATTCTGTGTAAAAGACAAGGAGTATTACATTACTGTGAAGACAGAAATTTGTATGCAAGGACTGTTCACTGGGGGGTAAAGCATTTTCCACCTTCTCCGTTAAGAGTAACAAGGAGCATAAAGGACATTACACCGTGTGAGTTTACCAGAAGAGCTGCAAGTCAGAGTTACACATCACAGTAAAAAAAAAAAAAAAAGAAAACCAATCCACGTATATTGATGTTTGCTCACTATAATGCTGCAAGTCGTCTTGTTTACACAGCCATACTGAGTTTATGCGAGTTTAGCTTCTGTTATGACTGCAAGAGAAATTTTAATGTTATTGGCTTTGGAGGCAGAGAAAAGATGGAAAGACAGTTACATTGTTCCATTGCCATCAGCATCCAGCAATAATCTGGTCTGGTTTAGTTTCCCTTGGAAAATAAATATAATTAAGGCATAGAAAGTGCTATAAAACATAACAACTGCAATTCTGTCTCTAAATATATCACACTTAAAAGTGGAAATTTCTTCACTTTCTTTAAGACATCCAAAAATTTGAGGTGTAGTTTATAAGTCACCCAGTTTCCCTCTGTCATGTGTGGAATTTGTGAAAAAGAGGTGATTCCACAGTGTGTTTCATCATTATCCTTCAGTTGTGTCTAAACAGGACAAACTCTAGAGGAAATAATCTGTCTCTACTGCCTGCCAAGCAAATGCTACTGACTAGTTCAGTTGACAGAGATTTGGAAGATATGAATTGCTATGATCTGCTAAAAAAGATAAAAGCATTTTCCTTTGGAAGATTTTCAGCAACACTTTAAGCATTTTCTTTATTCAATTTGAAAAAAAATATTATTGTCATAAATTATTCGTTTCCTACTGAAAATAGAATGTTTTTGAGGAAAACAGGCACTTTCTGCAGAGATTTTTCTTCAGCCTCAAACCAAAGCATCCATGGATGTAACACACAATGTGTTCATAGAAATATTTGAAAGGATTAGAATCTAATTCTTCCATTAATTTGAGATACTTCTGTAACCTGAAATTTAAAACTGATATAATATCAAGTCTTTGCATGAATGGGGAGATTGTTTAACTTCAGTCTCTGTAAATTTAGTTGAATGTGTATCCTCTGTTGAGTGAAAAGCTGTCTGGTAAATTTAACTGCTTCTGACTGAATGACATATTTGTCTGCTGTCCAGGACCATGTAGAATCACCCTGACAAAGGAATACGGAGGAATTAGGAGATCGGATGGAAACTTCTTGTGCTGCCCACCGGTGGAAAGAGATTATTGGTCAAAACAGACCACTGATCTCATCTAAAATTGGACTGTCAGAGGAGTCCAAACCTGTCCAAGCCAAAGACACAACAGAAGAGAAATTGTTGCCCATTTGGGCAACTGAGGAAGCACAGCTGGAGAAGAGAATGAAGAGAGGTAATCCCAACACTGGTCATGGAGTACATTAAATCGGTATTAATTGGTACTGGTATTATTAAATTGGTATTTGTCTGATCATCAGTGGGAAGGCTCCTGAGGGAAATGTGGACACAAAAGCCCAGTGATAAGAAAACTAAAGTTTGTACAACTGTGAATAATAAACTGTGTCCAGCTTTCCAGGATGTGGGGGGTCTGGGATCATCTCCAGTGGGTTTGCTTTGCCCCAGTGCCGGGCTGAAGGGCCTGTTTTCTCATCAAGTGGTCCTACAGCTTCCTGAGAACATCTGCTCATAGCCATGCATGGGATCTCCTCTCCCTTTTCTTTCTGTGTGCTCTGAAGGAAAACATCTACAGAGCTGCACAGCAGTGAGAGGGGCACTTTGTGCCATGGACAGGGTGACACTGAAACCCCACCACAGGTCACCTGCTGCCTGTACCATCACCTACATAAATGAAGGTACAAATCTACCATCTCCTGTGGAAAGTGTTGGTTCTAACGTGGTATTCCAAAACGCAGCTGCTCAGAAACTTTCAGACAAAATGCCTTCACAGCAGAAAAACATCTTTTGGGACCTGGACTGGTTTAAACAGAATTTTTTTTTTTGTTTAAATTCTTACCCTAGTCTAGGGTAAGATTGTGATCATATTAGAAATTAATCAGAAAATAGAAATTACTCTTATGCTTGCAATGTTGTTCTAGGAAATTCCTATCAGGCAGGAGAAACTCCTTTTCCTGTGCTGAATCCAGCAGACCAGACTTCAGTGCGGTCCCCCCTGGTGTCAGCCAAATATCTTGTCTTCTGACAGCCTCTGAAGGCATTGCCTTCCTTCAGAGAATGATAAAGGTCTCAGGTCTGGATTAGAAAATATTCTCTTTCCCCCTATTGACACAATATCCCATGTAGAGGCAGGTGCAACTCTGTGTAAACTCCAGACCATGCAAGCTATTGGATAAACTCTTATCCACCTACGGACAGCTCTTGTGCTCATTTGTAGCTGGTGTGGGCTGACCAAGCTGATTCACACAAAAATTTGTCCTTAACTTTCAATCAAATTTCCTTACAGGAAATATCTTCCCTTTCTTACTCACGAGCCAATTCCCATCAAAATGCTACATTGGTCTTTATAAAAAAATTAAAATAGAAAAAAAAAAAAGGGGAAAGATGGCATGACACCATGTTTGACAGAGCCGTGAATCACACTGCTCAGATCAATGGTTATCCAAAGCCATTCAAAGTGCTTCCACACTTGACACACAGCACTGTTTGAGTCAAGCTGGGCTGGAATCTGCTTTCTATTTCACCAATCTCATAGTGAGATTTAGCAAGAGTTACTCTTGATTTATGTTGGGTCAGGGTCAGACTGGGAACTTGTCTCTCTTTCTTCAGTGTTCACATCATCTCATGAACAACTTCAACACCCAAAACTGCAGCAGGGAAAGACCCAAGGACAATTACTGCAGTATAATTCTAAAATGCAAGCCTACCCATGTTACACTGGCAGTTATTTTAAGATGTATACCCTTGAAATAATCAAAACCAATAATTTTTTTCCTCTACAAAAAGCAGTTTGAGGAAAAACGCAGCTAGTGCTTAAAATACTTGTTTGGGATTTTTTTTTTAATTCAGAAATTTGTCATAAAACCTCAGCATCCTGTGAGATACAATAACATCTGTCATTGACCTGCAGGCAAATGAACTTCCAATTGACAAAGATAATGTTAGAGTTAAATCTCCGTGGGGCTTTATTATTCATTGCAAAAAAAAAAATATTTGAGACAATAATCCGGTACTTGAAATGCAATATTTTATCAGGTGTTTGATTTCTAAGTGGAAATTTAGTAAGCCTTTTTCTTTGAGCAGAAAACATTTAAAGAAGAGTTTAAATATGTATATGTAAGAGTGGTGGAAATCACAATACAATTAGAGCGAACAGTTGGCATGAGGAGATAATTTACTTGACCAGATTCTTCATTCATCCTGTTGAATAAGAGTGTGTAACTGAGGATTTGGGCTCTTTTTAAATACAGCATCACATACTTTAGCCATCATCTAAGCACCTTTCTAACAAGTACTGACACACGTAATGCTGCTTTTTATTGCTTCTGAAATGTCTTAGATGTAGAAAGCCTTGACAGAAAGTGACCAAATGACAGACTAACAGCACGGTGGTTTTCCTTTGGCTTTGTGCGGGGACTGGGGGACAATTTTCCCTATACTTCAAAGTGTTGTGAATTCATGAGCTATAATGCTACTGCTACACCCATAGATGTGATAGTCTTAAGTGATGGGGGAAGCAAGGGCATTATCAAGGGTCAAAATGGGACTTTGGAGATGATGGGAATAAAGCAAACACCACGTAATGTGAAGAATCCCATTTCTATCCTGTTTCACAGTAGTAAAGGCAACTGTGCAACCTGAAGGCATACTGGTATTTGAACACTGTACTCCATAAAGAAAATATAAATTATGGGAACAGGTCTTTTCTTGGTAGATAAAGAGTGCTAAATACATAGAGGTGAGTTCAGGCCCAGAAGATAACAGTACTTATTTGAAATACTTCTTATTTTGAAATCGTTTCTACCCACTTGGACAAAAGTAAGAGAAACACAGGAAATACAGAAAAACATTTAAATGAAAGCAAAACTGGATGTTCAGTTTTGAACTGTGCAGGTATATGGAGTATCTGGGTCTAAAGACCAACCCCGGAACATGAAATCAGTGGGGCTGATGCAATAAAGGCTTAGGGTAGTCCGGAAAATTTCGGGAATCCAGCAGGCAGAGATCATAAGCTGTGCTTTTTCTTCTTAAGCAGACAGTTTATCACTCTTTTTTAGTAAAATAAAAAAGTTATGGTGCTGCCTCTTTTTAAATATGCTGAGTGCCCATAGGGAGGGATTATAACCAGATTTGGTTAATTGAGGTTTAGTTTATCTACACTTCTGGATACAAACAGTCTTATGATGAAGATACCCTGAAGCAGAGTATATAGTGATGATTTCATATTCATCATTTGAATAAAAACGAGAGACAGAACTGAGTATAATTTTATACTCCTGTCCTGATGTTTGGGCAAAGATGCCATGCTGTGAGATGTTCTTTGCACAGGAGCCCTGCCTCTACATTCAGCCTGAGAGATAAAGCTGTACCCATATAACAAAAAAGAAAAAAAATACTCCTAAACCTGGATTATGATGAAAATTCTGGGATAATTCTTTTGTTCTTTTCAAAGTTTTTTCAGAAACTAGAATGAACTGGGATTCTCTGAAAAGATGATGATGCCCTAATCAGAAATCAGAAGATGCTTGATATGTAAAAATGTCCATATCTTCATCAATTTCTGTGTGGTGAACAGAATTGAAAAGCATAACTGGAGTTGAGAGAAGATTGGAAAACTTAATGCACTCGTTTGGAAGTTAACAGGAGTTTAGGCCTTACGAGGTGTAATTTAGTCAGATCCCACTTTTCTGAGCTCAGCTGTCGACTTTTCATCTTCTGCACTACTCATTGATTTCTTCTGGGCTTCTTGTAAAACCAAAATTGTTACTTAATCCTTGGTTAGCCACACACGAGTTTCTCAACCCCCGTCATGATAGAAAGCAGTTCCTCAGGTTTAGGTGCCCAAGGGCTTAGGAAATTCCAGGGAGATGTGCTACTTTGTAAGTGTTGTCTTCATTATCATTATTGTTGTTTTACTGCCTTCTATCAGTTTTCTTCAGTACATTGAGCAATGACTCTGCAGTCCCTCTGTCTTTTGTGTGGTTTCTCAAAAATGTGAATTGTGGATGGAGGCAGCTGTATCAGCCGGGAGAATGCTCTCCTCCACACGTTAGGGGAGATTCAGCCCCCTCAGGAAGTGTCCAAAGCCAGGACAAGCCTGCAACTCCCTTTGGGAAAGGGACTCAGGGTGTGCACATCCTTGTGGCTCTTCATTCTCTCTTTACTCAGAAATTGTGGGGACTAGAAATCTGTCTGGATGATATCTGGAAGTCACTTAATCCCTATGGTTTATCTGGTAAAGTTATACTACGCTTGAACAATATTTCTTTTCTGTCTTTTTTTTTTTTTTCCTCTTCTTAACAGCTTTCTTTTGGTTCTACAGCCCTCCACTTTTCATGCTTTTATGCTGAACTCTGAAATTAAGAGAATTAGAAAGGGAATTAGATATTGGAAAATAACAAGACATAACACTAATCACGGCAGTGAATGATATCGTGGCTTTCCTCCCCAGTGAGGAGAAAGGTGGCTGATCGTGCTACCTCACCAGTGAGGTCGATGTCTCAGAAAACATTAGAGATGATTCGCCATTTTACCAAAAAAACACATCTTGTCGGGAAACAGTATTATTCCAAAGGCAGCTTTTCCATGACTCTCATTTGGACTTTTTATAAAATCTATGCAAGAAAGCTTTGAGTTTTCAGAAGTTCTTGAGTCCCCAGTTGTCGCTGTTGCAACACGGACGGTGAGGAAAAACAAAGGACAAAGATGGAGAAAAGGCTGAGAGAAAGTGAATTATTTAATTACAGGCAGGATTTATATAACCCTCGCATCGGTATATAGCAAAAGATCATTGGTCTCCGGTCCAACCACCTCTCTAAGGAGTTGGCTGGACTTCACGACACCTATTTTCAAAATATTTTGCACTTAGATTCGTAACAACTCTACATACAAACAACACCAGCAAGATGTTTGGAAAACCATCTTGCTTGTTCGCGTGAGAACCACGGACTTTCTCACAGAATACTTGCAAAATGCTGGATTTTTCCCTTCCAGCAGCTGTTCAGCATCCACACCCAGTTACAGATTGCTTGTGAGTGTACATAAGAATTCCCTCTGAAGTCACAACTCCCAAGGGACAAAGCTGAAAGCAAGAGCAAGGAGACATGAGAACACTCAGTGAGCAGCCAACACAGTCATCCCAGCCAACCCCAGCATGTCCTGTACTGTTCCCAGCACCAGGCACATTCCTCCTGGGCCTCAGAGGATAGCTGCAGAACTAAACATCCCATAAAAAACCCAGGCCCATTAACAGTGAGTCAAATGTGTATGTGGGTTTAAGTCAATGGAGTAATACAGGGACAAATCTGGCCTGGTACCAAGTGAGATGTCTGCATCCTTTAAAAAATGTCAGCAGTCATAAATTCAGCCACACTTTCTGAATTCTTGTTATACCACAGTCCAGTGTCTCCTCATGGATGCAACTTTCTCCTTCGCAAAATAGTCCTGAGAACATTAGTGTGTCTGCAGTGATGCTTACTGCAACTGCAAACTGAGTCTTCACCAAAATGACCAAACCATTTACTATCTGCAGTAACAATATAAATCCTGCCTTCATCTAACATCCAGCTATGGGATTGAACCTTCACCTCATGGAAATCAGAATAGATGGACTTGCTCTCAAATATTAGCTCAACGTGGAAAAGCAGCAGATCTTGAAATATTGTTTGGATTCACACCTCCAAGCAACTCAAAGATATTTTTTCCACTGGTCAGACTTGGTTACCCTCATTCAAATCCCAGCTGATGTCTCTTATTTGGGTGTGTTGCATTTTTTCCTCCAGAAAACTAAGCTGAGTCAGACATATCTGTGTAGTAGCTTCTGCTTACCGGATGCATGGAGCAATCATGAGATCACAGCATCCTGTTTTCCCCTTTCTCGCTGTGGTGAGGAATCACCCCACATACCACGAGAGAAACAGCTACAATAAATAGCAGAAACCAACATATCTCTGTTAATCATTTGCTCTGGTGACTAGCAAACAGCTCATCCAGCTCTTCCAGTGTGAGTCAAGTCCATAAGCAGACACTGAGAATGAGTGTGGTGGTCTGGTAACCACCTACACCAGCCTTCAGGGCAGTTGTTATTCTTGTGTTGTAGCACCTCTAGAAGAGGTGAGGCTGGAAAGAAAGGCAGAACCAACCAGCTAATTTGTGTTTAAAAATCTGCTATAAGAGATATGAAAGTACTTGGTGAAGGCCAAATCCAGTTCTTTGCTATGGCAAAGAAATCACACACCTTGTTCATGGGAAGGACTGGGTTGAGAGCCCCGGACAAGATGCCCTTCTTTATTCACAGGCAGGCAACATTTCTGGAGTTATGACTCTTCAGAACATCTCAGCAAAAAGGAGAGAATGCAGTCTTCAAATCCATTCAATCATCTCACTCTCGCCCACAGTGGTCCCAGCCCTGGAACTTTCTTGCCTTGTTCTCTTACCTCGTTTAGCTCCCCTGTATCCCATAAACTGCATGATAATTTCAATCTCTTGCTGCTCGTATCATTGAGGAAAACACAAAGATACAAACCTCCTGGAGCCTTTTGCTGCTTCACGTCTGCAATGAAACCATTTCAATAAAAAAGTTTCTTCTGAATGATTCTTCTCCCAGGGACTGAACTCAATTACACTACAAAAAAGTCCCAGCTGCTTCTCCTTTTATAGTTTGGTCTTCTTTGTCAGGTCATTGCAGTCTTAGTGGAACTTTTATGCAGTGTAAAAAAAAAAGTAAACATACAATGTTATGCACTGTAAAAAAAAAAAAGTAAAAAAACAATGTTTGAAAGCTGAGTAACTTTCCTGCTTATAATGCTTGGCTGTTTGTTTTATTAATTGTTGAGATAATCTAGAAATTTTCAGCTCACTATCTCACAGGAACAATCCAAATGCCTAGAAGGGTCATAATATAATATTTATTACAGAGTCTTATTTATGATATTTATTATATGACCCTAGAAGGGTCATAAAATAATGTTTATAACAGAAAAGTGCATTGAGGAAAGACTCTAAAAAGCAGTTTTTATAGAATCCAACTGTGCTCTTTCTTTAATATTTTTTCATTGCATGTTTTGAAAAATGAATGCAAACATTTTAATGTTTTGTGGTTTATACACACTCTGTAATAGAAACTGTTAGTTTCGAGGATGCAAGCAGACTGCACGTGTAATCTCATAAATTCTGACATATTTGGTCAGGATGCAAACAAACCAAATCATTGCTACTCGGTTTTATGAAAGTATAAGACAAATTTCATTGGACAAACAGAAGAGTTGTAGATGTGATATCATAGATACGATCTTATTTTTTGCTTTGGAAATCTGCTACCAAACAAAAATTAAAATATTTATGGCCACTTCAGTCAGAATGCTACAGCAGGGCTTCTAGGTAATGGCTATTACCACCAGCCATAGAAACAAACCACAAAACTGCTCCTTTCCCCTCCCCTCTCATTACCTGGAGTGCAGTCTGCTCTGCACTGGGAAACTGGGTCAGGACAAATGAGTTCGAGTGCTGGAAGCAGCCAAGTGGAAGCTGAGGTCTCAAAGCAAGGTCACTTCTTAAAGCAGTATCTAAGAGACTTGTCAAAATAACAATTTTTAGAGTTTAAATCTTTATATCCAGAGAGTTACGAGGAAGGGTTCTTTCAGATTGCTTAATTCCATCCTGTTTTGTGTCTTCATAGACGTGGGAAGTCTAGTCATCTCTAAGAACTTCGTTTTTTTTTTCTGAGCTGTCCCCTTTAAAGTGCTAAAAATCTTTAATTCCTGTTATTGAACTGAATATTCAATAATTTATGTAAATATAGCACAGTCATAAAATGCTATAAGGAGTTACTCATGTAACTGCTTTAGGTGTAAACATGGATATTAATTTGGAAACTTTCCTTGGTTACAGACACAACTTCAGAAAATTTGTATCATCTTCCAGGGCTACTTACACGAAATTGTGCAGAATCAAGCTTAAAAGAAGTTACAGGGGAAAAAAAAATGTGGTATTTGACCTATTTGAAAGAGTTTCACCTTATATAAGCCCCTGAGAATACTGAAAAAAATATCTCAGAGAAGTGGGTTAGATTAAAAAAAAACCCAACATTCTGATCAATTCCTGCCACAAAGGCACAAACTGGATTCCAGCTCTAACACAAATGCACTATTAATTCACATAAAGCAGTTAATAAAATGAGCTGGGAAAGATTTCTACCAACAAATCACAAATGTGACAAAAGCCTACAAGTTTTTCTCTTCCCACAATAGTTCTCAGAAAGATATATAAAAATCCCTAAGTAGAAAAAACCCTTTGCTTCCTCAGGAATTTTTTCTCATCATCACATCCTCTAAATTCTCTGTTCAGCCCAGCTCCAAGTAAATGATTCATGAGAAAATAACCACACGTCAAAATCTGAGGGAAATAAACTTCACATTTAGGACACGACACTTTTACAGCACTGCTGGAAAGGCAGTGTAAGACTGGATGAGAATTTTATTTATGTTTTTCCTGTAACCAGGTAAAATACAATTTGATTGAAGAAAATGGTGACGCAGGTTGAAAACCACAGCCTGCTTATTTAGATGATGCTTCCCTTTTCAAAGAAATCATATAATTCTAGCAATCAGAGAAAAATAATATTCAATACAGGTTTTAAATCTGTGGTAGTCTTAGGATGCCTTCTTTTGGACACACCTGAATTTAATACTACAGTAATTACTTATTATCATAATAATTAGTAACCTTTTGCCATTTATTAGTATTTAAATTATCCATGGTAAACATGGGAATATATTTTTTACAATACATATCGCCATAAAATATAGCCTAATTTTTAATAGGGCAGTTTCTTTTGGAAGTTCTCCCCCCAAGGACAGGCAGAAAAATCAGAACATAAAGTTCATAAAGTCTATTGTTCATTCACTGTTTTTTCTACTTTCCCCACTTGCATCTTTGAAGACAACACAATTAAGACTAAAAATCTGGGGCATTTTCCACTGTCTTTAATTACAATTTCCTTATATACCTGGCAGAGAAACCTATGTGACAGAAATAAGTTCAATGAACATGCAAAGGCTTTCCAGTGTCATTCAGAAGAGAGAATTGTATGTGACTTTTCCTGTGCAGGGATCTCCAGCCCTCTGGGCATTTTCCTGAGTAAATGCTGTGGGATCAGGTTGTCTGTCCAATGTGGAGTTTCACTGGAAAAAGATTTCCTGGTTTGTGTGGTGTATAGAAAATGAACTGGTTTTGTTTGTTATATTGCTTCCATTTGAACACAGAAGTAAAGCTAATTTTTATTTCCCAAGTATTTATTGTTACCTCTTTGACATAATGGGCTAAGGGGCAAGAGAAGTTAAATCGTCTCAGCTAAGTGAAGGTGGCATTAACCAGTTTTACTGTGAACGGCTTGTCAGACATTATTAAGCTTTTCCTGGATCCATCAGGGCTCCAAGACTGTTCATAAACATTGCCACCAAAAGAAGGGAGTAAAAATTACTGCAAAATGATTTTCCTATTTTATAGAACATAAAGGCAAAGAATTGTTCCTTGTCTCTATTAAGTTTATATGTTGGAAAACAAACAAACAAAAAAACCTCTGGCTTTAGCAAGAAATGTGACTACTCAAATTATTTTTCATATTTTTTCAAGAAATTTGAGCAGTAAATATGAAAAAATAGTTGGAAGACTAAAGTCGTGTTGCCTCGAGCATGCTAAAATCTCAGATCACCTATTAAAACCATTCATGACAACACATTTTGCTTTTTATGCTCCCTGAGCACACCACTTTCTGAAATATCTGTCGTTCCCAAGATGGAGTTATCTGGAGCACTCCTCATAATGTGTTTGAACAGTTAAACTAGCCTATAGCACTATAACTTTAATGCATTATAAATGAATCACTACGAATACGGGATGTCTTGATGATCCCAAGTGTTTGCCTTTGTATTCCAATTTGATATCTGTGATGTTTGCCTACCTAGCAGAAAAAACAAGCCTCATAAAATTTGATTGTTTTATTAGAGCAGTCAAATTAAAAAGTTAAGGGGATAATGAAATATAAGACAAATTGAAATAGTAAAATTTTCCATCTGTCCAGCTCTCATAGGTGACGCATCGACAAATCTTGGCCAGCTGAGAGGGGACTGACAGGTCAAACCCTGCAGCCTGTACCCAGGCCTGCCTTTTGGTGCAGGCTTCTGCCACAGCTGCATTGCAAACACATCTGTCTCCCACACGAGGGGCCGAGGAAAATGGGAATATGTCCTGCAAACTTCCAGCTGTCGTTCCTGCTGTGTGCTGACACGAGTGCCAAAAGCCATCTGTCACACAAGCAGAGAGTGGAGTCGATTTCAGTAAGAAAATGTGGTTAAAAGGCAATTGGCTCTTCACCCTGGCTTTGCGTTTTTTTATCCAGAGCTTCCTCCAGTTTGAGAAGAGGTCTGTCTGAATGCTAAGTAGGCAAGGACTACAGGGTTTGGACCAAGGTATCATGAAAATCAGGCTGGAAAGCCTTATCTTTAATTACAGGTGGCAAGGCAAGGGCGGGGTAGTCTCCTGCTCTTACCTCCTACAGCCCTGTTGCCACCATGGGTTGATGCCACACATGGGCCTCCGGTCGTGTAACAAAATGACACTCATCCACCTGGACAGCCTCTTTCCCATGCAAATCAGCATTTCATCTTTCACTACTTAGGAAATTAGTCCCTCAGGAGCTAATCCAACACCCTCTAAAATTCATGGACTATCTCCAAGGAACTGCAGCAGATTTAGGTAAGAGATTTAAAGGATCGTTCAATCAACAGTGTTTCCAGGGCCAGAAAACAAATGGTGCTTATAGCATGAAGTACTTACAGAATTTATTGATATTTTTACTGAAATTTTTTGGAATCACACTCCTTTAGGAAGAGAGATGTTTGCTGTCAGAAGGAAATTACACAGGTTGTAGTTTAATTGTTTTGCAAATTCCGAACCTACACAGAGGTCATGGAGTCCAGATTAATGACTAGATTTTCTTTACATCCAAGATCAAGTGAAGGTCATAAAGACCAGCTTCAAATCCACAAATTCTCCTGCTATTCTTCAGATGAACCTGGAATCATAGCAGCCAATATTATCTTACTGGCAACGTTTTTGTTTAGTTAGAAATATGCAGTATGACAGGACTGCTGTTGCCCCTGCTGTGTAACAGATTTAATCTGACAGAGAAGTCAATACTAAGTGTGTAATCACTTGCGTCACAACCAGTTTTGTGCTCCTACTTGTGTTATCCTCAATCCCTTCCAGCCAATCTTCCACTGAAGCGTCTAAAAATCCTCAGATGTTATAGCTCCACACATACTTGAACATGGCAGCTCCTTGTGCTGGTTAACACCACCCAGCACAGCTCCTCAACAGAAGATGTAAAGGTAATAATTGTTCTGGTTTTACTCTTTTGTTCAGGGCTTGAAGAAAGTTTTTTTGCGTTTTACATTTGTCCTCCATTTCCTCTGTTGGTTCTGCTGCTGGAAGTCAACACTTAAACTTGAGTCCTATTCACTTGTCTCAGTTTCCAATATTTACCTGGACTTTGACATTTTTTGAACATCTTGTTGCCAGAGTAATCATCTGTGAAATTATGAAGTAAAGAGAATTTACCCATGATCTAAGAAGAGGATCTCATGAAATGTGGTCCCTTCTTTTGAAGTAGGCCTTGGTGAAGAGCATGGCCACAAAACTGAGCTCCACTGCTTGTGTTATTCTCTTACTCTACCTGTAGTCGCATGGCAGGGACATAAATGAACCTCTAACTGCCGGAAGAAAAACCTTCCCTTCCATAGCAAGGGATCATGTTTGTGTTTTGCTCAGAGTTAACATCTTTCTAATGCAAAATGCTCTTTTTTGGGCTCCCTGGGAGAAACAAGGGCTGATAAAATAAGTAAGACACAATGAAGTGGATGATATGTGACCCCCAGAGATGAGGAAGGTAAAAAGATGGGAAAGAGGGAGTGCAACCATTATAATTTCTTAAGTAGTTAATTGGAGCCTATGAAGAAATCAGTCAAGTTTTAATGTAGTACACTGCCTTCGTGGTATCTTTATTTCCCCGTGGCAGGAGGGAGACGCCTTTCAGACTGTTTAGTATTTCATATAAGTGCTACACTTCTTAATTCTAGTTACTGAAACCTGCTCCACACTCTTCCTGCTACACCTCTTGCAAATCAACCAAGCCTTCATGGAGGTGACACCTCACTTTTGCTTTGCTTTGCAGAGCATCCCTTTTGCCATGTTACCTGTTTCACTATCTGCTTTTTGAGTGTCATCTCCTGTGTGTCATTAGAAGTCCAGAAAAAATATTGATATGTAAATGGGGGTTATACCTGTTTACTGCTCTGTTTCTTCAAGCCTGTTTTTTGTGGGGTTTGTACTTGCACTTTCATTTTTTAACTTTTGTTTCTAATTGCAAAACCCTAATTATCTACTAAAGGTTCTTCACTTTTTCTTTATCTGAATGGTTTTGTCCCTCCATTATACTTCATGAGCTTACCACAACAAGACAAAAAGAACAGAAGTGTGACGCCCTTCATAAAAGTCAATTGGAGATATGCAGAGCCTGTCCATTAAAGACATCCTCTGGAGAAATTAAACTGTCAGGAGCAGTTTGCAGCTGGCTCAGTTTGTGGAGAGTGATGGCTCCCCGGGTGATGTGCAGGCAATCATGGTTGGGCTCTGAAGAGGGCTCGTGTTCTTGTTTTGGCGCAGGCTCAACACCTCCTGCTCTCACGTCTGCCCTTCACATGTCCCACAGGAAGGGGCAGGGAGGCTTTGCAAGTCCATGTCAGAAAAGAGAGAGAGAGGGAGAGTCTAAAAGTTAAGTTTACTGCAGAATAAATGTCTCCAAAAAATACCAACAGCACAGGTAGCACTGCTTTCCTGGGACTCCTGCAGGGCTGCGAGTACTGTAAATACCACTTTTGGAAGACTTTGAAGAGGTAGATCTCTCTGGTTCACATAAGACATTCAGGGCACTTCAGTTGGCTTCATGATACTGAGATGTCTGCTTTTGAACAGTCCTTGGGCTTCCCAGCACCTCAGCAGAATCACATGAAAGGATTGTGAGATTCAATAGCAAACCTATTAAAACTGTATCAGTATGATGAGAGCAGCAATCAGTGCAGGCACTAGAGGACTTACACAACTTCTAGAGAAACAATTACTTGTTTTAGTTATGTTTTCCCGACAATCCAGTGACCACAAACTGGTTGATTTTATCTCTGCAATCTTCTCTGAAGAAAGTATTTTCTTATTTTCTTTAAGGATATTTCAAGTTCCTAGCTTTCAAACACTGTAAAGGGAATAACACCTTCATCTGCTAAATGGCTGTTGTGTACAAGGGATAAATTTTGCCTAGAGCACCCTGCTGTGAGTAGGGTATGCGGGCACGGAGACCTCAATGAAGCCTCACACAGCACTGAGCTATTCTCTCGAATATGAATTAAGGGTCTTGGGGGCCATAGAGGTCTCCAGGAAAGTCTAATCAGCATCACAACATCATCCTGATCTGGCAAAGTGCTGAGACAAGTGGTGAACTACTCTTCGCTTGAAATGTGTATGTACTGCTTTGAATGGTTTTGGTGCCTGTATCTGTGCATCACCCTTCTACTCTTCCAAAACTTCTCTTTTGGTGCAGTAAAACCTTATTTTTATCAATAACATGATCCAATCACATAATGGAAACAACCACATATCAAAAACTTCATAAGCAGCTCCTCCTTGTGAGTGATGCCTAATTTCTTTCTGAGTCCCAGTTAACACTCCTACATAAGAAAAGGTGTACATCTGAAAGAGTCAGGGATTTTCTCACTGTATTCTGAGAGAAAATTGCCACTGGAGCGCCAAAAAGGATTTGAAACAGGAAGAAACTTTCCTAATAATAGAGAAGTCAAATGTCTGGTTATCTGCCTGGCCTGCCATATGCTACAAGTTCTAATAAGCAATTGTGTTGCAAAGCCAAGAACAACTCCTTTGTCTTTTACTACCCTTAAAAGAAATCATTGTCTGAGAGTCATGCTGTTATTCTTGGCAGATGGCTGCAGCTCAGCTCACACTGAACTTCAAGAAATGGAAACAGAAGGCTATGGGGCACAAACAGGAAACCTCCTTACATTGCCCCACAGACAGACACATCCACAGGAGTTACCTCCTTGTATTCATCCTTTGAATAACCTACAGTCTCAGCATTGTTACGTGACCTTCTAACCGCATACACACAACAAAGGATCACTCAATGCTTTACAGATGCATTTCCTGTTTGAAATAAGAGTTTGACTCAGAAAGAGAAGTATAGAAAACCAGTGTGGTTTCCCTTGTCTACACTTTTTAAACGAGGGTAAGAGATTTCGCTCACTTTATCTTTAAATTTTGTGTGGGCTGTTAGCCATTTTTAATTGGAAGCAAAATATGATAAAAACATAAGTCTAATCATAACATCAACATGATCACACTGTACAGGCATTTCTTGAGTCCCTGGCTAGTATCACCTTACTTTAACAGCCAGAATTCTGTCCCTGGCACGAGGATGTGCTCTTCAGTCTATTTCATCCCACCTCCTACTAGATACAGGGTAAGAAACAAACCTTTACTTAGCTCTCATTAATTAGCCTAAAAGCTATTTGTTTACCACTGATAATTTCAAACCTAGATTTCATGTGTTGCACAAGATGTTGCAACCCATACTGGATGCACAGTAATAATTCAAATAAGAAATTCACGAAGGCTGAAATAATTCCTAGCAAAGCATACCTCTTTTCCTGGAAAATGGAACTACCTAGTGATAGATGTAGTCTCCTGTAAAATTCAAATAACAGGGGTTTGAAATGCTCACTATTTCATTGGAAAGCTGTTTACAACAGACCTGTAGCTTTGAACTCTGACTGGTAAGCCTTCAAGTCGTGATTTGTGTAGAACTCAGCTGCAGTTTGGAAAGGTTTAAATTGCTTGATTAAGTTATTCATAACTTTTAGTTTAGACAACTGGAATCACTGCACTTTTCTATCAATGCTAATTGGTTTCTAGATTGCACTATTTTGCTGTGTTTAGCAAAGAGAGAACTGGTATCCTGCTTTTCTGCATGCTGTTCAGTAGGCACTGGATCATTAATGTGAAATACTGCACAACTGGTTTGCAATTCATCTTAAAGATGAACTGCAGTTCCTTAATGGTCTTGAACTTTTAGTTTAAGAAAATAAATAATATAAATCCTTCAATGTAAGGCAGAGGGGAGGAACCAAAAGTGCCCATTCCTGGCAGTAGGGTTATAAAAATCCCTGCTCGAAAATGCCTTTCTTCTCATTAGACATTACTTATTTCCTGACAACATTTCTTGGAGTGGATTTATTGTCACCAGCCAAATATTTTGCACAACACAGAGGGTGCCAAGGAATCATCTGAGCATATACTTCTGTATCATTAAAAGTGGCCAATGTAACTTAGAAATGCCACCCAATATTCTCAAGCTAATGTGACACCACAATATCACACTAATTTTTGCTTTTTTTTTTTTAAGTATGAAATCCACACTTTATAGCCAGATTTGCTGAATATTACGGTCATATTTCAGAGCAGCAGGCAATAAATTGTTTGAGATTTTAATTCTTTTCCTTCTATTAGAAAATTTTGGGCCAGTGCACTGGAAAATTCGAACTCATGACCAACACTGCACAGAGGAGTGTTAGTTAAATTTCTGCACAGGACTTAAAAAACACCAGGAATTTGCTGTCTGTACAAAATCATTCTATACAATGCTTTCTATTTTTGGTATCTGATTGCACTATCATTGATGAAGACAAAATATCTCACACATGTTTCAGTAGAAGAGAAAATTAATTTAAAAATAATTTGTTTGATATGTTGCAAGTCTGAAGAAAAGCAGTTGTCAGGTTCAGTGTGAAGGCACATCACCAGTATTTTTATATTCTTGGCAGAGTCTGACAACCTGTGACTGGACTGTCAGCAAAAGTTCCAGTTTCTCCTGGGAGACAGGTTTGTAATGTATCCCCTAATATGAGCACAAGGCCAGTCAATTAAATGAAAAGAATGGAAATTTTAAAAGATGTGAAAATCTCTCTTTTTGTATAGGTTAACACGGACTGTCAAATCCATTGCACACAGAGTCAGCAGGTCAAACATTATTGCTGGATATTTAAAGAGTTTGGAACGTATCCTGCCAATTTTACTGCAGTGCAAAGATAATTAGACACTGTCCTCATGGCCTTCAGGTTCCAAGAAAAAGTTCTTCCTTTGAAGTTCACTATGTACTTGGTGAGTTACAACAGAGCTACAAGGACCAAGAGAGAAGATAAAATTCTCAAAGGTCAAACATCTAGAATGAAGTGCAGCAATATTCTTATTCCTACTGGCTTCCCATGAGAGCTGGGAACAAAACCCTCAGCAGTGACCCTAAAATTCTCCTGCATTGTGTTTTGACTGTGACTAAAGCGCATTAAATTGAAACTCCTGTGGGAAGTGTTCTGCTCTGAGGGAAATACTATCAAACAAATGAAAAACAAAATTTAAGGAGCGTGGTGAGGGGTGCACGGGCTCTGGGCCAGAGGCTGCAGCCAGTACAGCCCACATAGGGCTGTGTAGGCTTCTTGGAGGGAAAAGATGCAACTGGAGGGCAGAGCCCCTTTTAACCTGAAGCACATTTGAGTTGGATTCTGCAAGTCAGTGGTTGAAGAGGACATCTCTGCCCCCCCGCATCATTCTTGTGCCCTACAATATACCTGTCAGTCCCCTAGGATGCAGCTCCAGATGGAGTGTGATGTGCCCATCTAGATAAGGTGTTATGTTACTGGGTGCATTCCCATAAAGTTTTTATTTTTCCACTTTTATGGTTTTATCTACAACGTTACTCTGCTGGAAAGGCTTTTTCTTCATCTTGGTGTAAGGAAACAAGTATATAGCGGGTGAAACACAAAGTAGAGGCTGCTTTATGCTTCAAGCTGTATAACAAAAATCAGAGCACAAGTGGGAAATAAACATTTGTGAGGAAGAAAATGGCATAGAAGGAGGTGGAGAGGCACCATAAAACACATTAGCAATTCAAGAAAAGATGTGGCTGCTTGTTACGAAAACTGAATACCAGACAGAAGAGTGAAACTGCTGATACTGAGTGATGTCACAGAGTAACCCCAGGTGTGGTTGTGGTTTTGTTACAGGTTTTTATTATGGACAGACATTTACTGTGGATAAGAAGCCTTCGTTATTAATAACCCCTATCCCAGACAATGGGGCCAGGTGGGGCTCAATGCTCCTGGATCATTTAGATAATTTCCCTGATGTGTTACACAGTGACCCACACCATTCTCCCTGCCAGAGTTTTGACTACACTGTTTATTAATCCCTACAGTGAAGGACATTCCCTCTTACATTAGTTTTTCTGAGTGTTTTCCTCCTTTTCTTCAGAAGTGTTTCCCAGTGACCTACCACAGTTTCTCTTACTGCGTGTGGAACTCACTATATCTTCCTGTACAAACCATGGATATGAAGAGAAAATTGTTCCAACCCTCTTTGTGTGAGGATGACAAAGTGTGGTTTGGCTTTTAAATGCCAGGCTGAGCTTTCAGCCTTTCAAATATAAAATCATCCATTTCATTTAAAAATTTACCATTGTTGAGTAACATGGAATTCTCTAGGTCATTTAAAAATATCTCCTTTCAGATTGCAACCACATGTGAAACATGTGGCTTCTTTGTGACCAAATAATAAAAAAGCTCAAACAAACAAGGTCTGAGAGTTGTGCTGAAGGTTGTAACACAGAGGAATGCTATGGTCTGGAGCTTGCTGCAGCAGGAAATATGCTGTAAGACATGCTGTGATTGAGTCATTCTCTCTACTAAATTTTCAAATTGCTGTGACACAACATTTAAACTGGTGAAAGAAAGGTTATAGATCCCTCAAGGTATCAGTGCAAAGAAGTGTTTTATATGCACACCTTGTGGGTATTTGAATAAAGAAATCAGTCTGCAAAAGTAAAATGTGATGAAAAAGTTCTCTTCTCTTTTTGTTACTGCCATTTTGTCTTCCACCCACCTATACATATATCAGTGATACAGATATGTTTCTGTATCACTGTAGCATTAACAGCTTTTTCTTTTCATTCATGCAGCTGTTATCTATTCAAATATCCAGATGACGGGATCTTTCAGAGGAGACCTCTTTCCTCTTTTTGTAGTAAGAAACCTTAGCAGTCAGTTCCTATGGAAGGTAGGCTAATCTTTTTCTCATGGTAAAATCCAAATCATTTGGTCATGTACTGGGTTTGCACAGCCAGATTCTGGTGGCAGGGGGGCTGCAGGGGTGGCTTCTCTGAGAAGCTGCCAGAAACTTCCCCCATATCCAAAAGAGCGGGTGCCAGCCAGCTCCAGGATAGACTCACAGCTGGCCAAGGCCAAGCCCATCAGCGATGGTGGTAACACCTCTGGGAGAATGCGTTTAAGAAAGGGGGGAACAGTGCACAGCTGCTGCTGAAGAGAGGAGTGAGAATGCGTAAGAGAAACAACTTGATAGTGAAGAAGGGATGGCAGCTGGTGCTCCAGGCACCAGAGCAGAGATTCCCTTGCAGGCCCTGGTGCAGCCCATGGTGAGGCAGCTGTGCCCCAGCAGCCCATGGAGGTCCATGGGGAGCAGAGATCCACCTGTAGCCAACAGAGGTGCATGAGGGAAGGGACATCCACTTGCAGCCCTTGCAGGACCCCATGCTGGAGTGGGGGGATGCCCAAAGGGTGTTGTGATCCTGTGGGTAGCCCACGACTGTAACTGCTCAGTGATCTCTCCCTGTCCATATCTCAACCCATCTACTGTTCTTTTTCTCTCCTCTGTCCAGCTGAGGAGGCCAGTGACAGAGCAGCTTGTTGGGCACCTGCTGTCCAGCCAGAATCAACCCACGACACACCGTAAAATGAGACTTCATATAACACCGTGTCAGAAACTATTCACGATAAAGGAGACAGGCAGGCACGTCTCCTGCCAGCTACTAATGACCTGCTTACTCCCCTCAGCTCTGCCTGGAGCTGGCACTTCTAACCATATCTTTCAGAGGAAAAGACCTGTGATTTAGGAAAAGAATTTTATAAGTGCGAAAGTCATTTAGCTACCTTTGCCAAGTTCAAAATCCTGCTGCAAGCCATGAGTGAGTTGGTGTATCCAGGATAAATCACTGTATTTAGGCTGCATTTTGATACTGCAGTTCAGATGTTCTCAGAGGTTCATTGTTAAAGACAAAGCTAGCAGCTGCCTCAAGCCTGGCACTTCTGGGGCTGGAGCAAGTTTGGATTTGCAGACAGTGACTCTTAGCAGTGTATTGGAGCCTCAGGGCTTAGATTATAACCCTGCACTCCGTGGTGATTGCCTGGGGAGTGAGGCAGCACAGCTTAGGGAGAGAGAGAAGAGGCTGGAATGCAACATGAGAAAAGACTCAAAGAGCCAATCCTAACAAGGGAGCTACTGCCACAAGAGCCCACGTCACAAGCCAGATCTGTTGGTCACTCCACTCTATGGAGTGATGCCTCATCCATAAAATGGGTCTTTCGAGCCTGATGTTTTAGCAAAGAGAAACCACTATTAAACACATCTGTGCTGACCTTTACTGCTCAAAGGCAGGGCATAGACCTACAAGCCCTTGTCTGTCAAAAGCAGAACCAAACAGCCCATTCCAGGAGCTCTAGACCACTGGAGGAGCCAGGAGCATATTGAGCATAAGGAGTCACCAGCATGGTGGTCCATTTTCTCTGGCTGCCGAACCAACACAAGAGCAGCCCAGAGACTGACTTTGTGTGGCTGTGCTCTCCCAGCTCCTGCTGAGAACTGATGTCGTATTCTGTGTCCTTCTTTAGCTGGCATGGCCACAAGCCAAGGATCCCATCGGTGTCTTCTTCAAAATCTTTTGCCTTCACTGTGACATCTTCACTCTTTCCTCAGGCCACCATAGGTGCTCCTGAAGGGTCATGAGTTCATACGCACAGGTGAGTTGGAATTCATATCAGGAAATTCAAAAGGAAAAATGTAGACTGGATAGGTATAAGGAAGAGACAAGATACTTTAATGAGTGTAACAGTAGCTTGATCCTCTTTCTGCTGCTTATTTCTTAATTCTTAATTTTGATTAAATATATATATATGATGTGTTTTCTTTTAAACTTTATTTTTTATTTATTTTTTGATCTCACTTTCAGGTTCAGGACTGTTATTGAAAGTTCAAGCTAGTTAAGATAGTTTTTGTTTCCTTAGAGATGCAAAAAACAGGAATCAAAATTGAAACACAATATTTGAGAACAGTCAGAGTATTTAGAATTGTTTAGATAACTTGATGATCATCATTATCATAATTTTTCATTTTCTCTCTAAGTTTTCTTTTAAGTTCTCTTTGAACTCCTCCCTCTCCTTTTCTTTTTGCAGTATAGGCAAACTAATTCTTCTGCCCAGCTCATCTGGGAAGTGTGTGACTTCTTTTCAAACAGATGTCTTCAATAAACCTATCATTTTCAACTCAACCTTATTATATATTGCTAGTCATTTCACAATGTCCCAAGCAGTGATTTTTTATCATTAAATCAGTGGGAAGCCTGAAGAACAGAGGGCTGTACATATTTTATCCTTTTCCTTCCAGAATTTTTAACATTTAATGCTGCATTGCTTTCAACATGCCTTTCCTATCTTTAAGCATAACAGTTCTGAACAATTAGGAGGGGCGTGAGTATTAACTGAAGTCCTTAATTGTGAAATAATTTTGGGGGGGGGGATTCTGAAATTCCATGTATTATTTCATGAAAACTGCCTTGGAAATGGCGGCTGATCCCCGTTCTCTATGAAATAACCCTCTTTTCATTGGAGCATTAACATACGACTCAGCCTAATGCAGTTGTTTCAGAAAGGTGTGAGGCACAAAGCCACTGCTAAACTAGATGAACAACCTGGAAAGAAAAAAAACAAAAATTTGTGTTCCTGAAAGCTTGTTTGATTTAGTCCCCAACAGTATGGCTTAGTCTCATAAAATATATTACCTTTCCCCACAAATCATATTTTGCTCATTAGAGTGTTACATGGCAAACTTAATTATTGTAATCACACTGGGGATGTTGGATTAAAAAGCCTACAGACATTTAAAGTAGGATTAATGTCTTCATGTAACAGCAAAAACTGATGTAACTTCCATGCCACTGGGAAGGAAATTTGCTATGGAAATAATGCCATTTTAATTCCAAAAAGTTTAAATGTCTGCTTGGTTTGAGGAAACATTCTGCTTGCTACATTTTTCTCAGCTCCAAGGTTTTTGAGTCTTGTACGGAAATCGTACAGTAATTGGATTCTCAGAGTTGTTTCCTAAGGAAATTAATCTTTATGTATTCCTGCAGTCTATCTATCAGTCTCTTGGCTTCTCCCTAAATTTTGAAACTACTAGACAATTTCAACCAAATTTAGAGTACCCTGGATGCCTATATTCCTTTATAATTATAACTGGGAGCTGAATAGAATAGAAGGATTTAAATCAGAGCTCATTGAGAAGAGAAAAAGGTGTCAGGCATCACAGGCTGTGCCTGGCAGCAGCTGGATGTGCCAGGATAACACAGGCCCAATCTGTACATCTGCATCAGCCACAGCCCAGCCCAGACCACCCCAGTCTGCCCTGGAAATGGGAGGGAAGGTGGAACTCTTGGAGCTGGGAGGATTTAGGGGACCAAAGTCATTATGCAAGTGGAGTTAGTTAGCTGTGCTCTTTCTGATACAGCTTTGTCTGTTTTGTTTGTAAAGGGAGGGTGATTATTACCGCTTAGAATTTCTGAGTGGAATCACAAAGTCTCCATTCTTGGAGGTTTTCAAGGCCAAACAGCACAAATCCATGAGCAGTCCTGTTCGGCCCATAGGTGAGCCTGCTTTGAGCAGCAGGCTGGGCTAGAGTAGCCCTTGCAACCTGAGTCATCCTATGATCCTGTGAGTCTGTGGAGTTAGGTTTGCCACACTGCATTACCAAAAGCAGGGTAGGGACAGGTTCATTTAGCCCAGATTTTATTATCTGTCAACTATCTTTTGAAAGGCCTATAGATTTTTTCAGTGCAAAAAAAAGGATACTGCTAATGCTCAATATTTAGAATGTGCTGATAGCCAGAGATGTTAGCCAAGGTCAGAGACTAGAAAAAGAATGAAGGTAATTTAGTGGCTAAATCATTAACCTACAACAGAAGAAATCAGAGTTCATTGGAGTCTTCCTATATGAATTTACATAAGCAATGGTGAGTGGGAGTCATCTCACACAATTTTAGCCCTTCAGAAATTAGGTAGCTAATTTAATGTGGCTTTTAAATGCCTTCATGAGTCAACTGTGAGACAAAGAGCCCAAAGCTGTTTCCTGCAACATATTTTAGTGGGGTGGACACTTTCTTTCTGTTGAGGGAGAAAGGAGAGGTAATAGCACTCAATGAGGAGCATGAACAGTTGAGGTAGACAGATCTCGTCAGACCATGTTAAAACAAATTGTTATAAGCTTTTATTTTATAAGTTTAATAGTTGCAGGTCATAGTGTTGATTTATTTGCTGTCAGGGGTTTTGTGCTTGTTTTCAGGGACGTGTTATCTAATACCTCACTCGTTGCATGTGTTCCCTGTTGTGCTGTTTATCATGTCAGAGGGCTGGATTAAAGTTATCGTTTTCCCGCACTGTGTGACACTGGCTTAGATGATAAAAGTACTGGTCAGGATACTAATTTGGTAATTGTGCTTAACATCGCCATCATATCCATGCTTCAGGAACCATCTCTCAAGAACTGTTAATAATCATATTTTTTATCTTTACTCCTCGGAGCACCAATCTATGGGGGAAAAAAGAGGGAACATTTTCCTTTGCTCTCTTCTGGGCCAGTTACAACAGATTTGGAGCATTTCAAATATCCTTGGTATAATTGAACCAAAACGTTCGTATTGTTGTCTCAGTTCTGGCTGGATACTTATGTGTGGGTTAGTATGGGCAAGCGCCTTGGACAGTGGACACATCCAGCACTTTAGAACTTCATCCCTGAACTAGTGAAAAATCCTGAAGTGGGATGGAAAATGTTCCTCAACCCTAGATGCAAGGGTTGAGTATGTGAGTCGCAAGGAAAAAAAACCTCCAGAGGGGGTCCTTTCAGGAAAATTGCTGCTCCAGTTTCTAGAGGGCAGCTCCCCAGACATAGCAGAAGGGCTTTCTTATTTGCAGTCTTTATAAATATGGATCTTCTGATTAATATTTACAAGTGAGTAATGAAGGCTATGAGCAGGACTAGAGGGGCCCTGCTCCCAGACAGGTCAAAGAAGGGGAAAACTGGGTTTGTTGGTCTCTGTGGATTCAAGGGACTGGCACAGCAGACTCACAGGAGTGTGAGGCTCTAATGTTCACAGGTGCACAGCGTACCCTAACGTCATCTGTTTCTAGAGGCACAGATCCCATCTGTATTTCCTCTTAGCCTTACACGGGACTAGCTGCAGGAGCTCCACATCCCTCTTGTACTGAGGAGCTCAGAATTGCCTTCTTTCTGGTCCGAGTGATCCAGGTGAGTGGTAAGAAATTCTAATGGGCAGCCCCTGGTTTTCATTAACTTCCTCCACTGAGTCCTAGATTAGAAAACCCAGTGTGTACCAACCTTCACCATATTCCCAAAAAGTACTTGCTCTTGAACCACTTACGTTGCTACAAAGTCAGCTGCCATGAAATAAGAGCGGCACACTTTCATTTAATCCAATTCCTGCTGTGAGAAACAGCAAAGTCCTCTTTAACTAACGAGGCTTAGCAGTGGTAAACCTTAGCCAAGTTCAACATGTGCTGATTCTCTAGCAGGCAGCACAGCACCTGATAGGCAAAAGAAAAGGGATTTCTTCAGAGCTTTTTCTCCCCCAGTGGTTTATAAGTGCATGAGAATTCAGTGTCATGGTTTAACTCTAGCTGACAACTCAGGCCCACACTGCCACTTACTCACTACCCCCATGATGGGGTGGGGGACACAATCAGAAAAGTAGAAGTGGAAAAGCTTGTGGGTTGACATAAAGGCAGTTTAATAGGTAAAGCAAAAGCTGTGCACACAAGCAAAGCAAACCGAGGGATTCATTGACCTCTTCCCATGGGCAGGCAGGTGTTCAGCTGCCTCCAGAACAGCAGGGCTCCTTTATCCATAATGGTGACTTGGGAAGACAAACACCACTGCTGAATGTCCCCCTCTTCCTTCTTGCCCAGCTTTATATGCTGAGCATGATGTCATATGACGTGAGATGTCCCTTGGGTCAGCTGGGGTCAGGTGTCCTGTCTGTGTCTCCTCACAATTTCTTGTCCCCCACCAGCCCCCTCAGTAGTGGACTTGGGTGAGAAGCAGAAGAGCCCTTGGCTCTGTGGAAGCTCTGCTCAGCTAAAACAGTGTATTTTCAACTCTATTTGATAATCCAGAAACAAATCCAGAACATAACCCCATATCAGCCACTGCGAAGAAAATTACCTATCCCAGCACCTTCTCCACCACAGCCACAGTCTCTTCAACTCACTAGAGTTATAGCAAGGCAAGCAAGCCCCAACCAGGACACATCACAGGCACAGGAGCTTGTCCAGTACAGCAGTAGAACAAGCAAGTGAAATGTAGCTGCAAGCATTCAGAAAAGTCATGATTTTACAAGTGACAGAAATCCCAGAAGTGTTTAGGTCCGGGTTGATGGAGCTTTGAGCGACTCAGTCTAGTGGAAGGTGCCCCTGCTTCTGACACCTGGTTTGGAGCTAAATGATCTTTAACATCCCTTCCAACCCAAACCATTCTATGTTCTATGGTTCCATGATAAAGTGATTATCTTTTTGACTCTACAGAGAGGAAGAGGGAAAATTGCCAAAAAACCCAGGCTAAATTAGTATATTAACCCATTAGCCCATTTTCTTTCTGTTTGGTGTTGAAGTGGCCTTACCTCAGGAGACTTAAAGTATCCTGGGGTTTCCTACAGATAGTTGTAGTGCTGGCTTTAGGTTGCCCTCTTTCACCTGAACTGTTTATTCTTTTCAGGAGTCTTAAATATTTTCTTTTTCCTTTTGAAAAAACAAGTAAACTACAGAAATTCATCATGTTGTCAGTGTAACCTAATTACTCACAGAAAAATCTTTAAAGTCATGTTTCTCTGAAAATAATAGAAAGAGACATACTACAATTTCCTCACTCAGAAATGATGCGGATAGACAGAGGAGTGAGCCAGGTGAGGATGGTACACAGTGACAGGGAGAGATGCTGTCATTCTGCCTGCACTGAGGATAGGGGGAGAGAAAATTAGCAAACACAAGGGGAATGGAAAAAAAACCTACAGAAATTACTCAAAAGTAGAGAAGATGACCTATGCATATTTTGGTTTTGTGGGTAGCCTCTGAGTAAGAGCTCCAGTCCCAAATGGTGCAGACCAGCTTGTGTACAGCTGCATAGCACTCTGTCGATGTCATCTCTGCATGCTATGGGACTGCTTTTGCCTTAAGGCATAGTTATCATTCATCTCTGTGCTATTTTTCCACTTTGAAATTCCAGAAATAATGGATGGATGCCTTACATGATTTCACAGCCTGACACTGAGGCCGCATTTTTGACCCAATAATACAAAACATATTCCTATTACTTGGAGCTCACCCAGAATCATAGGAACAGAATTGTTGAGGTTGGGAAAGACCTCTAAGATAATCGAGTCCAACCAGTACCAAAACCATACTCTTAAGGTTTTTTGAACACTTCCAGGGATGGTGATTCCAGCACTTCCCTGGGCAGCCTCTTCCAATGACTGAAAACACTTATTGTGAATAGACTTTTCCTAATATCTGATCTAAACCTCCCCAAGTGCAGCCTTAGGTCTTCTCCCCTTGTCCTGTTGATGCCATGAAGATTTTTTGCCTTTTCTTTTATACCCCTTTTATGTACTCTTTTATATAGCTTTTATGTATTCTCCATGCTTTTAGCCCACACACTTGTAATTCCTTAAGTTATATAGCCTGGCTGAGGCCCACTATTCTGTTAAGCCAGGAGAGCAAACATCTCGGAAGCCTCACAGTCAGGGGTCAGAATGTGCCAGACACCAAGGTCCTCTCCAGAATACATTCTGTAAACTAAGATAGGCCCATGAAGGGGGAAGGTTCCTCAAGATGGGGGGTCCACTTGAGCGTCTCACTGGGGAATCTTTGATAAATATGCTAATTTGCAAGGCCTACAATTGTGTGTGCACTTCGCGGTGCATTTCAGGGTGCATTCCACCAGGACGAAGTGCTGCACCTGAGGATCCTTAAATAAATACCAAGGTAAAAACCCTTTTTTTCTCTTAACCATGTTTGGTTCTTAATTTTAAGACCAGGTCAAGGTGACACTATCACTTGTTACTCAAGAGAAGAGACTGAGCCCCATCTGGCTCGTTTCAGAGAGTTGTAGAGAGTGATGAAGTCCCCCCTCAGCCTCCTTTTCTCCAGACTAAACACCCCCAGCTCCCTCAGCTGCTCCTCATCAGACTTGTGCTCCAGACTCTTCCCCAGCCCCATTGCCCTTCTCCAGACACACTCCAGCTCCCCAGTGTCTTTCTTGGTGTGAGAGGCCCAGAACTGGATGCAGGATTCAAGGTGTGGCCTCAAAGTGCCCAGCACAGAGGAAGAATCACTGCCCTGGTCCTGCTGGTGACACTGTGCCTGATTCAAGCCAAGATGCCATTGGCCACCTGGGCACACGCTGCCTCATGTTCGGCTTTTCATCCATCAACACCCTCAAGTTCTTCTCCTCAGGGCTGCTCTCAATTAATTCTCTGTGCAGCCTGTACTTGTGCTTGGGATTGCCCAAACCTAGGTTCAGGACTTTGTACTCGGCCTTGTTGAAATTCATGAGTTATGCCTATAAATGTGATATGGGTACTGAGGTTGATTTTTTTCAGACTTCTGTAAGCTTTCGAATTTCCGCCTTAGATTTACAAGGCCAGCACCATTATGTGTATGTAAGATGAACCTCACTTTAGGTAGTTTTGTGCATATTTTATGGGTTTCTTAAATTTCATTAACAGTTCAGAGGCCGAGTTGAACTTAGGAAAATCAAATTAATGAAGACATTTTTGTCGTTGTTAAATACATCTAATTTATAACAGAGCCTAAAAGGGTGATGAATTAAATAACCTGGTCAAAGGGTATGGACTTAAAACATCTTTCTTCCATGTTCTTCCTCCCTACATGGAAAAAACTCTTCAGGTATGTGGAGATCAACCTAATTCTCCTTCAAAATTTGTGCAGTACTCTGTTACCTTGATGACTATGTAAACCACAATGTGCTTAGACTCCTGGGAGTGCTGGTATGGCTACAACAATTTC
Organism: Oreocharis arfaki; assembly: GCA_013398015.1. Taxonomy (NCBI): domain Eukaryota; kingdom Metazoa; phylum Chordata; class Aves; order Passeriformes; family Paramythiidae; genus Oreocharis; species Oreocharis arfaki. Next base: position 477,720 of record VZRR01012420.1, read on the forward strand.
CTATAATTTTGATGAGCCATTAAAAGAAATCTAGTGTTTTGCAATCTCTAAGTTGGAAATTAATGACAGCCAACAGCTGGTGCAACAACAGATGTTCAGATGCAGAAATAATGGCCTTTGTGTGTCCACATGCCTTCAGTTACATTTAATATTAGTTATAAGAGAATCATTAAAAAGTGGTACCATTGTTCACAGATAATGTTATTTATTTAAGCATTTAAAGAAGGCAATGGTTTTTGAAATTTAAATTTTTTTAAAATTCATACTTGTATATGTAGATGCATGTGTATTTACTTCTACATACAAACAAACACACTTATTTTTATATCTGTTCATCTACAAGTACATAGAATCTATCTCTTTCTTGGTGTCTGTGATTTTCCAGCCTGAAATCCTCACAGACGTAGGGCTGGATGCAGTGATGATGAGATATAGCATCAATGGGGAGTTAGGTTTGAGCTTGGGAATATCATAAATTATTAATAATAAACCACTAAACTAATGATTAGAGGAAAATCTTCCAAAGGGAAGGAAGGATATATGCTTCAGTTGTCTGGCTACAATGTTAAATAACTATAACTAGTCTGTTCTCAAATGTTCCAGAGGTGCAATACAGGCCCCTGAGATTAATTATCACTAAGAGATTGAGGAAATATGTCTGCAGCTTCACGGCCATTCTTGTTTAAATGGTGGAGTTGATTGCGTTGAGTGATGCTAAAGCACATGAAGAACTTTGTTTAACCCACTTAGACAACCCTGAGGTACACTATGAAGGGCAATAAGGATGTATCACCTAGCCAGTTAAGATTTTGTATTTAAAAAAAATATTTTAGCACTTGAAGTTACATTTTTATTGAAATAAATAAGTGGTTCAAGGGAATTATTGAAGTTTGATGAATTCCTGCATAGTTTGAACGAGACGAAACAGATGTTACCAACGACACCCAGACTGAAAATGTATGTTCCCTCTGTCAACAAGCATTTTACCCTTTCTGCACAGAATTCTTACTGAAAAGAAATACCTGTCTTTATTGAAAGGTGTCTTCTTTGGTGAAGAAACAGGTGAAGCCGTAATTCACTAGAACAAAGTTAAAAAAGTGCTCAGCTATGCCTGGCTTTAATGATATTCTGAAATAAATTTTTTCTTTCATAAAAAGTACATAAATTCCTATGGCAGCTGTGAAGATAATAAATTTTCCTCCAGCAAAAATTCACTAAGGAATTGCTCCACTGAAATTTGTGCTTGTTTACTAAGCCCTAGATAATCTGTCTTTGCTGGTGGGTGAGAGAGTTGTGAAACTTCTTAGACAATATTTTTTAAATCCGTAGATTAACTGGGTTCTACAAGCATCAATCACCAGGATTAGATGTCAGGTCAAAATTAGTTCTCTAAATTCCCTCCCTAGTCAATGAGTATCAATTGGCACCTTCATGTTGTGAGTCAACAACCTATGAGAGAGACTAAACCTTTTATACTGCTAAAATGAGCTGAGTCTGGGCCACAGCTGGAAGAAGATCAAATCCCGATTTACAGGGTATTTCAGTGCTCTCCAAAGATTTTGCATCAGCTTCAAGAAAGCACAATTAAAGAAAAAAAAAATGTGTTTCAGAAATCTCTTTCTTGCACACATGGATAAGAGCAAGGCTTGGCCAGGGACTGCAGTAAAAGCTGAGCGAAAATGGACTACTCATTTCATTTTAGTTATCAACAGGTCTTGTTACCAGGCTGTGGGGCTCTGGCACAACCCTTTGGTGTGGGCTATCTTTGTGTAGGATAAAACAGGTAGGTTCTAGAGTTACTGCTTTTATTCACTAATAAACCTAATTGCATTATTCAGGTTGGCAAATATGATACAGAATATTCAAATAGATTTGCCATTTCCTTCAGCAGTGTAGGACCTCATCACCAGCAACGTACAGCAGAACAGAGTAGCAAGAATGGTAAAGAATTTCTATTGTATTTGGCTAAAAGGAAACTTTTGGCACAAGTTTTTGAAGCTTCTTTTAATAGCTGAACCCAGCTGTATAGACTGAATAGTCTGCTCCCACTATTAGGCAGTCCAAAATCCTTCCTGACACTTTTATTTATGGCAGTTTTTTGGGTGTTTTCATGGCAGTTACAAAATTTTGGGCTCCCCATGGGAGTGTAAGCTCCAGAACTGAGATTACAATGCACAGTCTTGCTGGTGGGTCCATCTAGACTCAGATAACCAGGCATTGCTGCAGAGAAGGTTGTTTCCCTTCCTTCTTCAACACTGCGGAGTCTTTCCAACTTTTCAGAGACCTGCTCTACTGATCTCATATAAACAACTAATCCAAAATTAAGCCCACCTTTCCTGGCCAGGTTTATGGGGAAGTTTGCCAAAGGCCATCTACAAATGCAGCTGGTTGAAGTCACTTTTCGGATTTAGCCTGGTCTGTGTTCAGGCCAGGACATGCTACTGGGAGATAAAATTTCCTTACGGGTAAGGGCAAGTTAATATTGATCTTAGACTTCTTTGTTCATTCTTGACCACAAATTGCTACCCTTTTTTCCGGAGAAGTGTGTCAGTTATTTGCAAATAATGAATCAAAAGGGTTAAAACTATGAGGAATGGACATGCCTCTGCATTTTCTGTGTCCTTGGCATCCTAGAGGGGTCATTACATTCCTCAAGCCCCTTCTAACATTTATTTTCAACTAATAATGGAGAAATGACTCACAGACTAAGCCAAGACTTGCATACTAGTACTACACAGTTGACAGATTATCCTCCCCTCATTACCACCACAGAATAGCCCCATTTTTGGAAGAGATTAGCTCTTGGGTGAAAAATGACTCTTTTGCACCACACCTAAGCAAGACTATTAGTTATGAAAAAAGCTTTTAAATTTTTTTAAGTCATCAAGCAAAGGCACTGGGTAAGGAATACTCATTTGGGACACACCAGGACAGCACAAAAAACTTAGCAGCACAATTGAACTATCAATTGGCAGACATTCACTTCCCAACACCTATGTTTGTAAATGTAATTAAAATAATTTAGCAAAACTGCACTATGAGGAGTATTTGTGCTCTGTTCTACTGATGTGTGTTTATTAGATGCAATGCCTGCACAATGCTTCCAAGGGGTAATTAGGATACTCCTCAAGTGGGCATGACTTTTTAATACACCTGTGAGACCGGCATTATCTCATCTAATTTTGGTACCTGAAAGGTCTCTGTGGTGGTGCAGGTTCCTCTGTTAGGAGTGATCTGACAGAAATTAGCATGCAGGTAAAAATTCCATCTTCAGTCATCTTGAAGCCAGCACAAAGGTAATTATTTTTATTTTGATATCTTTTCTGTAATATTTCCAGAACAGGAATCTATACCAACAGGAATCAATTTCCTTCTGTTTTAGCTTTCTGAAAGCTAGAGACCACGCAGGGATGGGACTCAGCTCTGAATTGAGATATTTAAACCTAAAAGACAGATTAATTTGTTTGCATGTACCCATCCAGTACCATGTTAGAAACATGTGTGGTACTCTCTCAGACCTTATGTGGTTATTTTAGATATCCAACTAAAAGGTCTCCAGGTACAGTGTCATGAGGAGAACTATGCCTTTCTGTAGAAACAGAGGGATGGAAAAGGCATTCCAGTCACCTAAGATATGACAAAAAGCAATAATTTGTCAGCTGAGTCGCATAACTTGTGGTCTGGACACAGCTGCTCTTCCACTCAACGCACCCAGTAAAGAAATTTACTTTTCTGAAAGGTAAAGGCCTGAGGCAATTTTCAGATCTCTAGGGTATTCCATCTGACCTGCACCTAGTCATTCCAAATGCTGTAACATCTCTGAGGCAGATTTGTGTGACTGACAGTACATTGGATTGCTTCAATTGGTAAGAGAAAGCCAGGTAGGACACCTGTCATGGGATGGAATGCCTCCATCTCACAGTGGAATCTAGGTGAGACCTCCATTAGCTATAAAATGAACTTAAAAACCTGCCCCTCAAGTAACTATTTGTGTGTGAACAGATATATATAGAAATTCTATCATCTCAGACAGACATTGACTCCAGTCTAATCAGGAGTCTGCGAAAAAATAGACATAATGTCTTCAGACTCAAAGAAAAAGATCAGATTGTCTAAAGAGAAGATTCATCCCAGGTCCTAGTTTTAGAGAAAAAAGTCCTCTGAAGTCACCGTTTTTCCTAAGGTTATGTATTTTTAATTTTTTTCTTGGAATCCAGACTGTCTAGTTTGTAGTATCTTAAAATAAAGAGTATGTTTATGCTCTGAATATGCCAATTTTATTTGAAAAAGAACAGCAATAAGATATGTTGATGTATGTGTTTTATCATAGTTGATAAAATACGTGCAAATCACATCAATACATACCATTGTACCTGCACATAGGTTTTATAAAAGTCTCAGGAAAAGAATGCAAGGTACCATCTTTACCTTTTTGTTAGGGGTGTCTCTAGGCAGATGAGCTTTCAAGAAGATTTGAAGGTTTTAACTCAATCTTTGCTGAACTTTCCACTGACTTGGTGGGTTCTGGATCCTACTTTAACGGAAGATTAAGCAGCCGTCTAGAGGGCATGGGGGGAAAAAAAAGGATCAAAGAAAAGAAAGCTAATAATAATAATAATAATAAAAAAAGGTAAGGAAATTAATTTGGAACAAGGCAAGCAATTTTCAAAGTTGCAGCAAAGGATGGTGTTAAAAATTGTTTGGTTACAGAACCCAAGATACTAAGTTGTAAGCTTACTTTCTACACATATATTTAGGTATTTAGGTGTAGTAACATCTGAAGTAGATCCCTCAGGTAGAGCAGGAAGTAAGCAATGAGATATTCTAGTTTTAAAGACAACTTGCTGGAGATATAAGGAAACCAAATTAAGTATTCATTATGACTGCAGAATTCAGTGCCTTGCAGAATGGCCTGCTCTGGAGAAGATTTTGAGGCTGACGTATTTCGTTTTCAGGGGTTGAATGCTCAAATTTGAAATCACTAAAATGAACAATAACTCTGCATATTTAATTGATGGCCTAGAAATCCTGGCAGTGCTGAGTAATTCGAGGCAGACCTAGAAAATACACCTCATGAATGCATGACTGCAAAATGCAAAACTGAATTGCCACGTGCTGGAGCACTGACTGTCACCAAAGGATTTCTTCAGAGTTCAAAACATTTCTTCCAAGAGTTGCACAAACAAGGTTCAGGACACTGTTTGCATTGATTTTACCTGGCTGTCCTGCCTGCTTGCCCACAGAACGTGCACCACAGAGACAGCCGGGTGCACTCCTCCCTCCCCACAAAACTGACGTTCGTAGGACTGGGAATCTCAGACAGGACAAAACTCCTCTTTGTGAGAGCACAAACACAACCAGTTTCTGTATCTGCAGTGGGAGGAGTGCAGACTGGGTCCCATTTCAGCAGTCACTCATCGCATCCCATCTAATCCCTCCCATTGGTTTCCTTTCCTCTTCAACACAGAATCAGCAGCCAGACACAGGTACCATCCTCAAGAGCATTTCAAGAGCAGTAATCAGTTCTCCTGCAAAGGGTCAGCGCTGATGTGACACATAAGGGTCCTTGTGCTCACCACTTACATGCTTTATCCTTTCACTGAGCAGCCAGGGTGCTCAATAAACTGTCTGCTCCCCCGGGAGGGAATGCACAGAGCTGGCACGAGGCGAGAGCACACACACAATGCCCTGCTCATGCATCATGCTGCCATCTACTCCTGACAACGCTCTTTCATAATGAACTGGATGAGGAGATTTGCAAGTGCCACTTCCAATTAAAAATAACACTTCTGCAAAGGCAAAGGAGTGAGGTAATGACTGTAATTCTCATGGAGCTGGAGCAGCTGCCTCATTAGTACATACTGTGGGAAGAAAGTGCCTTTATGACCTGTGCTAAAACACCTTAACATCTCCCTTCTGGACCAAAGGAAACCCCATCCCCACAAGAAGCACCGCTGGTTCTTCAGAGATGCAAGATTAACTCATAGTGAGATGAATCATGTTTTGCCTGTGAGACACACAGTTTTACAGCAAAATTGAGTGCAGTCACTTTACAGGAAGATTTGATGGAGGTAAAAAGCACTGCATCCAACATTTTTAGAAAAATCGCCTTTTCCTTCAAATTTCTAAATCTGGTATTAAAAATTTTAAACCAGTCCCCTCCCCTGCCCCCCCCCCCCCAATATTTCAGATGACAAGGAAATTGTCTCTTAAGAGAAAAGACTGGAAATTAAGGAGACTTCTAATCACTTCCAAACTTCACACATGGATGGCGTTTTTATAATAAGAAATGCTCCAGGGCTGGACTTCCACAATGCTAAATAAATACCAGATAAAAATGCAGTGCTGAACACTCAGATGTGACTTTCATGACAGAAACAGAGAAGTTCATTCATGTTTTCGTTCTCATTTCTTCCCAGGCTTGCAGTGGAGAGGGACATTCACCTCCACATGACAACTGAGGATGAGCTTCACTACAGTAATTGAAGGGTTTGCCTTTGACTTGGTAGAAGATCAAGTTTTTCATGTCCATATAAGACCGTTTCAAAAGCCAACCCACATCACAGCAAATCAGAAGTGACACTAAGAAGAGGCGAAAAAAGTAACTCAGCAAGCGTGGAATGAACCAGAATTCCTTTAACAAAGCTCCTGAAATTTTATTTAACGGATAAAACACAAACTGGTGACTTCTGAATGTTTAGTAAACCTCTAAGCTCCTGTTTGGTGCTCAAGCTGGCATGCTTTTCACTACCCCAAGGCAAACCTTCAGGTGCCAACATCCTCAGTGATGTGGGTGTGCCTTGCAATCAAAACTCTACCGGCAGAACACTTCTTCCATTAAGTTTTGCAACTTGTCCCATTTCCTTCAACAGTGTGTAAGTTCAGTGGAAGACAACTTATCTTGCATCAGCTTTGAAATAAACAATGAATCAGTGAGGTGACTTACCCATATTTTAAGTTCTTCTCTTGTGCCTCCATCCTCCATGGATTCACCACTTTTGTGTCACATGCAAGATGCTGTCCTGTGTCACCCCCCAGACACAGCTAAGCAATCTCACATTTCACGAGAAAGTTCATTGTGAGTAGTTACAAAGGGACATCTTGCACACTCTGACTTCAGACTGCCTTCAGACAGCTTCTCTGAGCACCTACATGTTTTGCCACTGATAATCTTTTCCTATGACTCCTTAACATTTAAACAGCCGAACACAAGAAGTGAGTGAAGAACAGAGTGACTGCTCACCCATGATGGACAGACAACTATAAACAGCAGGACTACCTTAAAAATCTCCCACTTCTTAGCAGAATATGAGCCATATGTATCATCCTTTAGCATACTGGTCAAGAGAATAAACATTTTAACTTAACTGTCCTTGAAGATTTGAGATTTCTTTTCATGCTGGTTGCTAGTTTTACATTAGGAAATTAATCACTGAACAGGTAGAATTAGTTTCATCAAATCAGTATGTGAAAAGCGATTTTAAACAAATGTGGCTTATATTGAAAGACTGGGTATCAGTTACCTCAGCCTTGAAGGTAAATAGGGTCTTGTTAGGTTGTGATAGGATATACCTGCTTGTATCATTTATACAACTCTAATTTCTGCCACAGGCTTTTCAAGCCTTCAAACACTGACGTTGATTCATTCAGTTTTTTCTATTCCACTCACGATTTATATTTCCCAGCAGAAAACGAAGCAATATTAATTACAAAAGTGAGATTTCTACAATGAGATATGTAATTGCCAGTACTGAAGTGCACATTATAAGATCATGCACAATATACTCTGCTGACATATTATGTAAAACAAATTTTTGATCTCTTTTGTAATTATCATTTTATCCACCAAAAGTTTAAACTACATGTGTTCCAAGAAGTTAAATATATCTGGATTTTTCTCTATCATTGGAGCATGGAAAAACCTGCATTAACAGAATCATAGAACAGTTTGTGTAGGAAGGGATCTTAGAGATCATGCAGTTCCAACCCCTCTACCATGGGCAGGGACACCTTCCACTAGACCAGGTTGCTCAGAGCCCCATCCAGCCTGGCCTGAGACATCTTCAGGGATGGGACATCCACAGCTTCTCTGAGCAACTTGTTCTAGTGTCTCACTGTTCTCACAGGAAAGGATTTCTCTCTGATGTCTAACCTAAATCTCCTCTCAGTTTAAATTCATCCCCTCCTGTCCTATCTCTATGTGCCCTTGCCAAAAGTTGCTCTACAGCCTTCTTGTAGGCCCCTTTAGGTACTGGAAGAGGCAATCCTCAAATATTAACCACCTTTCTTGGGCCCCCTCTTCCCTCCAGGGCTTTATCCCATGCCACTCTACCGAGCAGATCCCTGTAGAGGCCAAATTCTGCTCCCCTGAGGTCCAGGGCAGTGAGCTTGTTATGCACCTTCCTCACTGCCCTAAGGATCCTGAACTCCACCATTTCAGAGTCACTGCAGCCAAGGCTGCCCGGGAGCACCCCGTTCCCCATTAACCCCTCCTTTTTAGTGAGAATAAGGTCCAGCATAGCATCTCTCCTCATAGCTTCTCTATCGCTTGGAGAAGGAAGTTGCCATCAACACTTCCCAGGAGCATCCTGGATTGCTTCTGTCCTGCTGTGTTGTCTCTCCAATCCTGGTTGGTGTGGCTGAAGTTCCCCAGGAGGACAAAGGCTTGGAAATGTGTGGTCACTCCCATCTGTCTCTACAGGGATTCATCCCCTCAGCCGTCCTGGTTGGGCGACCTTCAGCAAGTCTACATTACAGTGTCACGTGTCCCTGCCCTCCCTTTAATCCTGATCCAGGAGTTCTCAGTCAGCTCCTCATCCAACTCCAGGTGGAGCTCTGTGCACTCCAACTGGTCATTGATGTAGAGAGTGTCACCCCTCCCTATGTCCCTGCCTGTCCTTCCCAAAGAGCTTGGCTGCTTCCACTCCAACCCTCCAGTCACAGGAGCCATCCCACCACACCTCTGTGATGCCCATAAATCACAGCCCTGCAGGCAGGTGCACAACTCTTAACTCCTCTTGTTTATTCCCCATGGTGAGTGTGTGTGTGATAGAGGCATTCAAGTTGGGCCCTCAATGCAGCCAAATTACTTGGAGTAGCCAAAAATCCTTTGTGCTGCCCTCCAGCTGCCCTTCAGGTGATCTGTGATCCCTCTCCAGGCTTTGGGAATCTCTGGCTGGCATTGAACTGGTGTGTATGGTATAGAATTAGGTTCATATTACTACATTCTATTAACATTCAAATCAGGGTAGTGACATCCAAGGTTCCTGCTGGGAATGGGCCTGACCTCCTTGCTGGTCCATGTCTCCAGCCCTGAGTGCAGCCACCCTGGGGTCCATTCTGGCAATTTGGCAGTAGAGACAATTACTTTCATTACCTACAAATGCTCCCTGCTGCTGTTGAGTCTAATAATAGAGACACAGCCTCAAGTTTCAAACAAAGACAAGAAGAAAAGAGCCTTTCTGGTGGCTATAGATGTTCTCCATAGGTAGAAGCTTTTTTGGTAGCAGGCAACTATTGATACTGTTAACCACCTGCAGCCCTGGTCCCCAGTGTAGTCACTTGTGCAATTCAATTAACATTTAATTTGCTTCCTTTCATCTAAGAGAGAGTATACAGAGATTTCAGATGGATTCTGCTGCCCAGGAAAGGTTTTTATGACTACCAGTGAGAAGTTTCGGGGACTCATTATAGGTTTCAATACATTTTTTTGTATTGTTTAGTCACATATCCACATGCAGAAACAGGAATGATCCCACACTGGTACCCGCTTTGGTGTGTATGAACATCCTTCCTCCGGTGCATGTACATTTCCAGAGCTTCCAGGCTGGAAACCCTTGCTGGGTTTCCTCATATGCAGGTACCCTGCAACCCTTGTAAAGCTGCCAGGGACAGAGCACATCCCTGCACATCAGAGCCCTGTGGAGCCACAAGCACAACTGGGAATTTTTCTCTATTCAGAACCTCTGATCTTCTATAACGTTCAGTGGTTTGTCACCTTCCCTGAATAGAGCTTCATCAAAGCACATCTTCATGTTAAGTCTGGCTACAGGGAGCGAGACAGTAGAAGATGGCACTTCACTTCCATCTCAGTTCCCTAGGGCTGGTTGTAGCAAAAGAGAGAGGAAATGTCACCGTCTGCTTTGCTCCCAGTCCTGTCTCCTGTCTCTGTCAACACTGTATGCCCTGCCTTTATTGTTTTCTTGAACTTTTGGCTGTCTCTGAATATTTTTCAGAAGGGCCAGAAGACTCAGCCTGTTCAATGACTTTCACGGATACAGGCAATTGCTTCCTTCCTTCTAAAAGGGGAGGGAGAATGCTGACAATGACTAAAGAACAGTCAGGTATCACAGCCGTTTTGCAGAAGTTTCAATGATCTTCCCCTGCCCCAGTTCCTGAAAAAAACCAAACAAAAAAAAGGGACAGTATTTGGCAAAGCTGTGCATGCATACAAATGTATGTATCAAGTGTTTCCAAGTAACTCGGGAACCCAACGACTTTAAGATTAGCCATAATTTTCTCAGCAAAAGCACACATAAAAATGAGGGTTCATTTATGACAGGAGCTGGAGCCAGGAATCATAATTACTCTGATGAACCTGAAAATTTGTAGCTGATGCAGAAATCATTAGTGAAGTCTTACGTAAAAGCTTACATTAGTGAAGTCCTAGAAAAAGCTTCCTATGTAAGGGAAGTTTTTTCTACATTCTAGTGTATACATAAATTTCTCCGTTTCTCTTTCTCACATTCATTTTCAGGAAGACAAGAAAATAATTAATAGGTGATTGCATTACCTAGGAAAGAGATTCTACTGTTGGATAGGTTTATGGAAATAAGGAACAATTAATTTGTCATCAGTTTTATGCTAGTAATAAAAAATATTTATCTGCCTGGAAGGATTTGCATGAACCTTGATATCTGATTAATAGTAAGAGTTGTTAATATTAAAATGAGAGCTAAATCTTCTGATTAGCTCTTACCACAGCAAACCTACAACAGATCTGCTGTTATGGATGTACGTATTCTGGCTTTAGAGGAGATACCAGAGTCTGGCCCAAAAGAATATTTTAGAAAAGGAAAGGTCACTGTGAACTCTAATTTTATGCCCAGTGTGATGAGTTATTGGCAAGGAGAGCAACCACTTAACCGCCTAGCTTCCATTTCTGGTCACAAACATTAATGGGTTTCTCTTAACCCCTGTGTGAGGAAGGTCAGCATTATCCCGGTTTCAAAGATGAAGAATTGTGCAGAGAAAAGCAAATGCAAGGATTTTTATGCTTCTGAACCTTAGTCGAGCTGCTAAGTTATAATTGACTTGGCTCCCATGCCTCAGACCACGTTATATGGGTATGATCTACAACTTACTCCTTTGCAGGAGGTCACAGAGACCTGAGACATGGGCTCTGTCGAGATGCTGCATCCCATGTGAAGGAGATGCTAAATTCATACAGAGGTGAGGACACCCAGAGGTTTTAAACTGTCCCCAGCTTTCTCATTGCCTCCATCCCAGCTGGGTGCATCATGTTTGTTTTTGGGAACTGCTGTCCCGGCCCTGCTGTCTGTGCTCACCTGTGGTGCCCCCTCTGAATCAGCAGCACTGCTGTGTGTGCCAGAGAGCACCAAAAGCCACAGAAGCCTGGGGAAGGATGGATGGCCTCGTACACAGTGACAGAGAGCTGTATTCCATTCTGCTTATCCAGATTTTGGGCAAGATCTAATTAGCTTTGATCACCTGTGTAAAATGAAGTATCGAATCTTGTACTCCTAATTAGGAGTTTCTCTGAAAACCAGGCAGTACTAAACACTTTGTTCAACAAAATCTGAACAATAATAGTAGGGCTTTGGGACTGCTTTTGATCCCAGTTTTCCTTTCAGTCCATGACAGATGAAAAAGCTTGTAAATCCAGGTTGGCAATCTGAAGGAACTCCTTTGCCTTTGGACACTGGAATGCTTTAAAATATGCCTTTGTTTTGGGCACCAGCTCACATACAAAAGAGCATCCACCCTCCATTTCATTAGTACGGAAACTGAATAAAAAAGAAGCAGGAAATTAGCCTAGAAAAAAATATTTTTTTGTGCTCCAGTATGATTTCTTGCATCCAAAAGTTTTATAGGCAACAAATAAATATATTTAGGTTTATAGAAGATTGACCAGGTGACATCACTGAAGTTTACTTTTATCTTGATCATTCCTGTTTGAGGATTACCACTCTGTGATGGAAGACCTCTGCCTCTGTCCTGAAGACTGTGACAAGATGATTACTATATTAATAGCATCAGCAAAGAGAGCATACAGTTCACATGGAGGCAAATGCAGCTTTAGTGCTTCCTACACAGCAGAATCTTTTCCAGATGAACAAGATCTCACAAAATCCCTGTTATAGATCTAGATAACTAACTCTGACATTGGCAATTTTAAAGTCAATAGGGATCATATTTGAGCTTTTGTGGATTGAAAGAGTTCCCTTGTCCTTGGTGAAGGATTTGGGCATCTCTGCCTTCCTTCTTACTCTCTTGTCTGTAAATTACAAATCCAGTTTTGATGACTGGCTCACCCTTCTGAAGCTGAGCCAGTCCATCCTCAAAGCAAGACCTTTAGTCCTACCCCTGTACTGACATCTGGACATTGACCTTAATGTTTTATCACACATTACCTTTATTTGCCTAAGTTAACTCAAAAAAATATGATCCTAGGGTAGTTTCTTCAGGTAATTTTCCTTCACAGGAAGATGTGAGCATCAACTCCCAGTGCAGATTTCTATTCCAGGCAACTCCTTGAATAACCAGGACTGTTTGTAGAGATGGCAGCTCACTCATAATCCAGTGCCTTCCAGGCTGGTGTTCTCTTCTTGCAAGTACCTCAGTGCCATTTGCAATTCCACTTCCCACCTACCAGAAGAGCAGCCAGCATAGATATGATCGTGCCTCAGTGTCAGTGAGTTTGAACATAGTGACGTAGTTCAGGCAGAAAGTTTCTTGAAATGGCTGAAAACAATTGAGCCAGAGAGTTAAGGACCAGTCAGGCTAGCTTGAATTTCTAGAAAAACTGTTAGAATTGATAATCAAGCTACTGCAAAGCACTTGGAATTTAAACCAATGCTGTGACTATATAGAAATATTGCAGTTAGAGCACTACTTTAAAGAAACTGCAGTCACACACAGGTCAGTGCTAGAACTAAATATCTCTGGAGACTTCTTTGCAATCTGAAAATAAATCCAAGCCAAAACCCCAAATTCTCAGAGCAATTACCTTCATTTTAGCTTTTTCCAAGTGTAAAACTCCTAACACATTGAATTAATTCTAGAAATACTTATGTGAAACATCTAAAGCTCAGAGGAAAACAATTCTTTCAAGTAGTGAAGTTGAAATCAAGAAGAAGTTGCCGATTTTTTTCAGGAGAGCAAAGATCTACATAATAAATTCCATCAACTGAGAACTGTAGCTCTTGCTCCCACCCATCACACATATGTTTTCAATGACTCCACATTTTTTATGTGATCATACAATTGTGCAGAATTACTGGCAGTGTACACATTTTAAGCTTCAGTATCTGAATGCACGTTTCAGTGTAGCTGCGAACCTGCTTGTCATCCACTTCTGCCATTTTACCAATGCTGAAAGAGATTTGTTTGAAGAGTTCAGAACATGCATGGAAGTGGGTTAGTAAAAACTTCAGTTTAACTTTACCCAAATAAGACAACACATGGCACTTTTTCCAGGAAGAAAATACTGGTTTATTTTGGTTTTATGTTTAAAGTTACTTGTGTGTCTTGGCAGAAAGACTCATCTGACAGGTAATGCTGTGATGAAGGTCTGACATGTTCTAAATCCTCCTGTCTGCTGCCTCAGCGAAATGAGGGAATGTGCATTAAACCACAGATTTGCAATTTATGTGATGACAAAGAAAGCCACAGAAAGCACCCTCTTCATTGCACTATGACTGTCTATTAGAATGAACAGTACTGAAAGCCTTGGAAATGAAAAGAATGTCTCCTGACATGTCAGAAGACAAGGACAGCTCTCTGAATACTCAAAGGGATGTGTACAGTAGAAAATAAACAGGACCAGGTCTCAGGTTCAAGAGCTGGGCCATGGTTATTCACCCTGTTTAGCTGTTAGCGTGCTCTCTAGGCTGTATTTCCTCTGGGTCAACCAGAAGTGCCCGGAACAGTGTGAAAAACAGGACGTGCAAGGGACCATTCCCAGAAGACAGACTGGTTATAGCCACCTCCTTTTTGTGGGAAAGGTTTGTCGTAGAAGAGGGGTGTAGTTTGTTTTTTTTGCTAATCTAAGTGCCTCAACAACCAAGAGATTGGGTAAAGACTGGGACTGTCCTGGAAATTTCAACATCACAACACATCCACATAAAGTGAAGAAAACATGCTTTTTGCCTTATTATTTTATCTGTCTTCTATTTTGTAATGAAGATGCTTTCAGGGCAGCTTGAACTGGTGATTTAGATTGCTTCTTTCATTTACAACAGCTAAGGATTCATAATGAAAAGGAATTACATGAGTTCTTTTTCTTTGTTATTTGATTCATCTGAGCCTAGCTCTGCAGATCACAGGAAAATACACTGTGACCCTTTTTACCAGTCCTTTCCTAATTTCACAGTTTACTAATTTTCATAAATATCAGAAAGAACAAAATTATTAAGGAGTGCTTGGTAACTTCTGGAGTATCCATGCTGAAAATGCATAGATGATGATTATCATCAGCAACTCCTCCTGTAGAATCTGTCACAGGCAGTCTTTATAAAATGTCTTGATGGAAGAAGTCTGTTCAATAGAAAACTGATAAATATTCAGATGTATTTTTCAGTGAAAAATTTCTGGTTTTTTTTTTCAATCACCATATTGTTTTATTACCTTGAAAATATGAACAGTATTAACAAAGAATATGCCTGTTAGGTAAATGAAATTAAAGCCTCTCTTACAGTGCGACTGGATGCAATTGATATGGAAAGACCGAGTGCACAACGATTAGATGTAGGTTAGGTGGAGCCAGACTCTTTCTCAGAGGTACACAGTGAAAGATGAGACAGTGGTCACAGATTGCACCAAGAGAAATTCTGAGTGCAGAAAAAAAAAAAGTCAAAATTCTGAGTTTACAGGAAAAAAAAAAAGTCAAAATTAACATGGTCAAACATTGATATAATAATTATCCTGAGAGTCACTTGTTGTGGCATATCTCTCCTTGGTGATATTAAAAACTTGATTGGAGAAGGTCCAGGGAAAACTAATGTAATTTTGGAGTTGGCACAAGTCTGCATAGGGTATTAGATCCAATGAGCTCCTGAAATCCCTTCCAACAATTTTTTCTATGGTTTTGGATCCAAAAATCCAAAAATATAATAATTTCAAGCTGTGATTGGAACAAACTTTATAAAAAGTTAATACAACAATTCTCCATAAAGCAAATAAGTAAATATTATAGGAGTCTGAGACCTCTACTTACACCTCTAGTGTGCTACTGACTGTCCAGGCACACCAAGGATAGTCTGTGCTCCAAACTCACAAGTTGTCACTCACTCAAACTAATACAGTCACTTATAGAGTGATCTTAAATTGAATCTGGGGATACACCATAGAAATATCTTCATCTGTAAATGTAACCTTAGATTTTACAGTGTGAGCAGAGCTGATAGATGAAGCTAAAAGAGTTTATTGGGGGACTCTTCTCATTCTAAGGTGGGCACCTTATTTTTTTCAGGTGAATCATCCTAAACTTCACTGACTGCAGTGACCAGGGTGCTTTCCTGACTGTTCTGTGAGGTACGAGGAGGACAGATATGTTCTAAGTACATAATGTTGAGATGGATCTTGTCCATAGCATTTTATAAGAGTTTAACATCATCCTGTCTAACTTCTATTCTACAAATACGAAAAATGAAGCCTAAGGTGGTGACCTGGCCCCCTCAGATCATATCAAATCATGTGGAAACACAACTCAAGATTTTCAGCATTGAGTTAACCATGCACTCCCACAGACCGCACAGTTCAATAATACCAGAGCTACAACAAGGAGAGACAAGCTTTTATTAAATGTCATCCATTGCTCATTATGCTAATTAAAGATCTGGAAGGGTTGTGCAGGACTTGGCTATGATTTAGAAGCAGACTGTGTTCATACATGGTAGGCTGGTAACGCTGGCAGGCAGGAGCAATAATGGATATATTACTTGCTAGAGGAATCTGTGGCTTTGGGGATTTTAAGGAGGTATATGAAAACATAAACTTATGTTTAGTATTAAAATTATATTTTAGTTTGAAAATTGTAGAAGGAAGAATTTGCAGGGAAAAAACCCACATTAAAATTTAAAGTTCAAGAAAACCTATTCCTGAGATCCTTGATACTCAGCATCTCTACTCACTGTGTTTAAATAAAGTTTATGTGTGACATAGATGTCAAACCACCCTGGACTGGAATGAGCAGGGAATACATGGAATAGTCCACTGCCACAATGCCAGCTTTGAAAAAAATATCTTTCAATCCACAGATTCTTCCAGGTTCAACAACATTTACCTGGGTGTAACCCAAGCCCTGACCTGGGAAAGTTACAGTGCCTGAAGGTCTAAGATTAGCATCCACTTTGTTCCCAAGCTCCTTTACAAATGATATTCAAAATGTATGGCTTGTTCTTCTTTCCCTTACTGCTCTATAGATGTCAGGGTCTTTGATAGACTGCACTGGCATGAGTAGGATTTACTCGTATTATAAAATTAATGAGTTTTTACTTATACTGAGGCAATACAGCAGCAGTACTAAAAATCTCACAGTTTCAACATACATTAACCGATACTGAGGTTTCAAGGCTTCTTAGAGAGCAGATCCAAGCCTCAGGATTCAAACTTGACAACCTGTTTAAATCAAACTCTCAGCCTGGCATACAAGCAGATAAGCTTTCTTTTTGGCCTGCCCTGGAGAGGAGAGTCTGTTCTTTATCCATATGAATAACACAAGCTGGGTTTGGGTCTTAAATCAATGCAAATTCCTCAGCGGGAATTTGTATCTAGGTCCACATTTCTCATTATAACTTCTGTCAAGGAGGGAAAAAGAAAACTACACATATCCAGGTGAAACCACATGAAAACTACTGCCTATTAAACTTCTGCTCCTCTTTTTTCTGCTGGTCTCTGTGGTGGATTCACCTTGGCCAAAGGACAGGTGACCACCCGCCCTCTGTATCACTTCCCCTCCAAAATAACAAAAGGCTCGTGAGTTGAGACAAGGAAGGTCACTCACCCACTACCATCATGGGCAAAACAGATTTTACTTGGGGAAACTGGGGATATGAGAAACCAAATTTCTCTGGTGACAAAGGAAATATTAAATACGTTTTCTACAGATTGGTACATAAGGACACACGTATTTTACTTCTGTGGGGTTGTCAACAACACAAATTGCCTCTCTTCATTGTGAGATCCTGTGCAGGTAGAAGATTAACTAGAGATCTGCCTACAGGCAGGAGCAAGAGTTACTATAGTGACAAGTTGAAGAGGGAAGTTAGAGGAAAATGAGAGCCTGAGAGTTTATCCAATCTGGATGTCCTCCAATGTATGGAACACTGCTGTTGTTATAAAAAAAAAATCTCTTAGATCCAAGGTGTTATGAGACTCCAAGGTGATAGAATCTGAATATCCAGGTCTTGAAGATGTACCCCAAACCCCAGAAGTTTAAGTGTTTCTCCATTTGGTTCAATAACAAATTTTGTAAGACAGTGATCCTGTCATTAATGATCAAGGAAATCACATAAGTAGGGATGTAATCACAGAACTCTAAATCCTTCTTGGGTATATCAGAGGTAATGGAAAGATAATTCACAAAGATTAGAAACAGATGAAAGTGAGGCTTAGAACTGATTGGAGGATGTTCTTTTGCCCTCATGTATGTTAATACCTGTCTCAAAAATCGTGAAAAACCTCACTTATATAGCCAAAAAACTTCAGAATTTTTATGCTTGCCCAAAAGAGAATATTCTGCAAAACCCAGATGGTTTCCTTGCACACAAATCATTACATTTTGTAATTTTTTTAAATGTAAATGTAAAAAAACCAAAGGCATGAAATGCTCTCTCAAAGTGAAGAGTATCTCTTGAAGAAGCTAAAGAAATGCAGAGGCTGGTCAGCAGCTGAGGGGTCGTTATCTGAATTGACACACCTGGTCTGCTCTTGGCTGAGAGAATCTGTACAAGGTTACACTGCACTACACAAACTATCCCAAATTACCAAAAGTGTGCAAACAGAATTATTACCATAGTAATAAATAAATTTGTCCATAATCCAAAGCAAAGAAATTGAAATTTCTTTAGGGGGGAAAAAATCATTGAAAACTAAAAACGGATAGGAAAATTAATTCAGAAAGAATTAGGAGCTCAATTCTTTTTATGATTCTGGTGAGAATGAGTAATGAGGAACATGACTGGCAATAAGTATGTGTAGTGAAGAAAGAACAATTATACACAGTGAGGCAAGAAAGGCATATACGACATCAACGTGAGTCAATCAGAAAAGTTTCAGGGGCGTCTTCCTGACGGCCAGACCTATTCATCTGTTACTGAGCTCCCAAATAAAGCTCTGCTTCTGGAGTCCACCTCAACTGTGATAGATGTTTCCTGGGAACATTCATGTCTTGCATGGAAGTGAAGGTCAGGTCATTTTAAGAAATACTTTTCCCTAGTTCCTTGATGCACACTGGTCAAAACCATCATGAAGTTTGAGCCTAAGCTGTGAGAGCAGCACTTTATATCCCTTTTACTGTTCTAGGACTGCCAACCAAAAGTTATTTCAGCTCAAGACCCCGAAGCCAGCTTGGCACACCAAGCTGATTAGAGAGATGGAACACCTCTCCTACAATGAAAGGCTGAAAGAGTTGGGATTGTTCAGCTTGGAAAACAGAAGGTTTAGGGGTGACCTAATCATTGCCTTTCAGTATCTGAAGGGAGCCTACAAGAAAGATTGAGAGGAAGTTTTAGCATGAGCATGAAGTAACAGGACAAGAGGCAGTGTCTTCAATCTTAGGGAGGAGAGGCTTTGAATAGATCTTAGGAAGAAACTCTTTCCTGTGAGAGTGGTGAGGCATAAGAACATGTCCCCAGAGAAACTGTGGGCACCGCATCCCTGGGAGTGTTCAAGACCAGGCTGGATGGGGCTTTGAGAAACCTGGTCTAGTGGAAGATGTCCCTGCCCATGGCAGGGGTTTGGAAATAAATGGTCTTTAAGGTCTCTTCCAACCCAATCCATTCTATGATTCTATGATTCTATGATTCTATGATTCTATGATCCTATATTCTATAACTTGAGATGTAGAAAAGGTGATTTCTGTATTAAACCAGACAGTTACATTCAACCTGAATGAAGGCCATACTCTTGTTGAGGAACTCTGCTTTAAAGTGTCACAATTTAAGAGAGAATGAAAGCAATAATCGCTACAGTTCTTTGATTTCAGTTGCTTTTTGCCCCACGACAATAGCAAATTAAGTAGCTAAAACCCTACAGCAAATGCATTTAAATGAACTGATGCAGCAAAGAACAACCTCATAGGCTTCAGCTCAGTCCTGGAAGACTCCTACTGCCTCATAAGGGACCGTAGCCCACGCTCAGCTTGAAGGTTGCCTTTGTTTTGCCTCCTGGCTCAGAACTGTCTCAGGCAGCTCTGTTCTTTTTGTGAGCAAATGCCTAACTGTACTTTCTCTCTATAAAAAATGAGGATAATTTATCATTATCTCACTAAGGCTTTGAATGGCTCAGTGCCCAATATTGTCTCTGACTGAAAGCTCATGAATTCAGAAGATTGATGTTGGCACAATCGTGTATCTTCCCTTTTAAGTCAAATATTTTCCCATAAATATTTTGGAAAGTGTCAAGCCTAACTAGATTTTAGAAATTAAACTAAAGGGTGAAGCATTTAGAAAATGTCTACTTTAGCTTTTTTGATTGCCATATTTTAATCATGACATTTCAAAGTTTCTGAAATTAATCTTGTTAAATTTTGCTAAATATATTTGGTTTAAGATCGGAAAGAAATGTTAGATAGCTGCACTGAAGTATTCCTTAATTATGGGAAAGGGGAAAAACATCAAAACTGAAAACCCGAGACCCAAAAAACCAACAACTTAAACTTGTATTTCAGATAGAAATACACATTATTTTGTTTTCATCTTGAAGGAATCGTTGGAGGTCCCAATTCCTTCATAGGCTTTAAAATTAAGACATCTTAGTTTCCCAGACAGAAAGGCTTCCTTATGTAAATTCCTGTAAAGACACACAGAAGGGTCTGTGCCTGAGGCTCGTCCATGCAACATATTTGCTTGCTCCAATTTACTCTGTGGTTGCTGCTATCAGAGAATGCCACACTGACTTCCAGAGGTGCACACACCTTCCCGTTGTGAGCAAATCACTAGAATGCTTTGAAAAGCACAGCCTATAAGCCTGAAGAGGTCTGGGAGAAATCTGGCCAGAAGTCATTCAGAAGACATAAGAGGGCAAATTGCTTCAAAGCCCATAACTTACCCTGCTGGAGCACTCAGCTCTTCCTCAATCTCATTCTCTTCCCACCATGCACCATCCTGAAACAGTCTTGAATAAAGAGGGCATAAAAACAGCTGGGTTCTTCTGGGGGTGCCTGCGGGCATAGAGGAGCTGCAGATGTGTTGTGGTGCTGTGCCAGCACCATGTGCTGAACATGACCACTCACAGCACAGCACTTCCTACACCCTTTACAAATTGCAGCTGTCTACACCCTTCCAATCCCGAGCTGGGCCAGGAACCACCCAGTCCTTGTGCACCCTTGCTTTTTTGGAAGAATAGAGCAATCCCCAGCACACAGTAAGTGTCAAATAACCCCAGAGGCTACACCAGGCACCATCACACCTCCAGCTCTACAGAGGGCATTGCTGCAGATGGGATGATGAACTGATCTGCCCCAACATACTGGCAGACTGAGTTGGCAGAAAGGCAGGGTGTCTCCTGGGCAGAATATTTTCTTTCTTGTCAGCAAAATATAATCTTCACCCAAGAAAAACTCCAGTCAATTGCCCAAGGAGGTATTGTATGAAAGGTTAGTTAAATATTGCACAATTGGTCTATTAATAGTGTTGTTCTGCATGAAGACAAAATGAAGATGACTGTTTCCTTGGTGAACAGAGGAGGAAGACTGGCTCTTCTCAGCTCAGGTGAGAGTTTTCTAGCTTTTTCTTTAAAAAAACAGCTTGAGTTAAAGATGGTATTATTATACTGTCAATTATGCAGTCCCACTTTAAATTTCTTAGGGGTCTGTAAATTGCCTTCATGGTGTTTCCAAACCAGCTGGTGGCTGTATTGGCTGACTGTCTAAGTTATTAGTGAATGATTTGGCACACCGTTAATCACTGTGCACTCACAATGCCAGCTTTTGCAAGAGATTTTGCTTCCTTAAGGAATTTCCTATTCTGCAAATCAGAGTTTAATACCAACCAAACACCATCTATCAAGACTAAAGTCCGCCTTACACAGCATGAATTATATTATTACATTCATTTTCAGCAATAAGTCTCTTGAATGTCTTGGTTGTTTTTACCATATACTCTGTTTAGGAAAGCAAAGCAATTCTTCAGACTGAGTTTTCAATTTGTACGCTTGAATAGTTTAGATTCCATTCCAGCAGTACATAACGTGTTGCTACCATGCTCTGTATCTAATTCAGGCTGCTTGGATATTAAGACAGTAACCACTTGTGTATTGTCATCAGCACTTAGCAGATTGAGGACAATCTTAGAATGAAAATCACTCCCAGCAGGTTCTGCATTTGATAAAGTTAAGGTTGACATCAAGACAAACCCAGGAACAGTGGAAAATAAATTACTGTGTACTTTTCCTTGGTATGTTCTAGAGAAAATAAAAGCTTTTTTAGTGTTTTCAGCCTGACCAGCATTGACACAGCACTCTGCTTATGAGAAATGTCATGCTAACTGTATTGCAGTTACTACCACCACCACAGGTCTTGTTAGAGACTAATTTAGGATTTGAAGGAATAGAGGAATTTATGTGCAGCCCCAGTATATTTTCATGATGTTAACTCCTGATGCAAAATTGAATGAAAGGCTTCCAGCACTGCAGCATGGATCACACACTTTACAAATGGAGCGGCAATGTAAAGCCGCCCCAAATACACCCATCTCCTGCAGAGCTGAGACTGAAGGGGCCGTGCAACATGCACACACTCCTGACCTAGAGCCATGGGTCTCTGAAAGTATCATCTTTCAGAGAACCGAAAATGAGATTGTTTGCCACTTACAGTAATTTTAAATCTGTCAACAGACAAATTATTGATCCTTGTACTGAGAAGAAATTCAATACAAGTCACCCTGCGGCTTAAATTCGTATTGATGTGTCAATTCTATGCACTTTTTATATTCATTTTTTTTGCCATAATATTCCTATGCATCTGGCAAAATACGTTTTAGGGATAGCTTGTTGAGAAAGAGGAAACTTGAACATTCTTTCAAATGCAAAATGAAGCGTTTTGAAATGAGTGTATTTTAAACTGAAATTAAAAATAAATGTGAGCAAATTTCCACAGAATTTCTATGCTGCAAAGAAACAGTACATGCCAAACAACTTTTTTTAAAATCTAATATCCTTGTTAACAGTGAACTACATGCTCAGTTTAAAAAAAAAAATGGACTTTTTCACACATTCCTCTTTTTTTTTGGGGGGGGGGGGTTGGTTTGGGGTTTTTTGGGGTTTTTTTTGCTTCACAACAAAATACCAACCAACCCCACCTGCATTATTGCAGTGATTGCTAGGGTCATTCCTTCTGAATGTATTTCAGAACACAGAAATTACAATGTCATTCAGTCTTTGTGTTGCAAATGGCAGAAGAAGCAAGAAAAGTTCTTCCTTCTTCCGGAAGACCTTTGGACTTTATGCTAGATTCAGGGTTGATGGCAACATTTTACAATGATGACATGGCTCTGGACCTGCCTAGGACACACCTCGTTCTTAGACTCTTCTGTTCAAAGCCTGCTGCTCACAGAGTAGTAGAGGAAGGTGTAGTGGATGGGTGGAGGAGTCCCCTTTCTAGTAGTGGAGGTAGATGGTTAGTGACATTTCCTGGCAATTTCTGAACAGTCTCTCTGTGTGCAGGTAAAAGGTTTTTTAAAATCTGTTTCGCAGACAAATTTATGTCCTTTGGACTCAAGTCAGAACTTGAGCAGCTTTCAAGGATGTCAGGCAAATATTTCATCTTTTCAATTTTTACTAAACAGTGATGTATCATAGGCTGCAGTGAAAGAACTGGATATCCAGATATTGCTGTTTTGCCTATGCCACAGGCTTCACATAAATTTAACTGAACATTATTGCTTCTGTCTGAAAAATCTTACAAATATATGAGGAGACTTAAGAAGGAGATACTTATACGACTCAAGATAGTTGCAGAATTTCTGATGATTTGGGTTTACACTGGGAACAGGCCAGTTTGAAAGCCCCACTGGATCTCTGGCATTGAGGGCACTCTTCATGGGTGAGTTTCCATTCCCCTGCCAGCTGACTGACCGGGTCCTCTCACCAGCCATTTCAGTGTCGAGCTGCCCATCTCCCCAGAGCACCCTGTGGACTAAAGCCAAGAATTTGTTAATGGAGGGAGGGGAACAATGCCCTTGAGTTGCCCATGAAAGTGGTCATTGCACAAGTCCTGTGCTACCGACTATTCTCTGATTTTTGCTTCCCATTCTCAAGCAAGGTCATGCCTGTCACTACTCCAGCTAACACAGATGGAACACACAAACCAACGAAAGTCAAATGCCAAAACCAGACCTGTTTGGGGGCATGCATATTGGTCCAACGAAAGTTACTCCCTCTCCTACTAAACTTTTCTTATTCACATTCATATACCTCCCCTTCAAAATTCCTGCTTCCAGGCTTGTGCAGAGTGGAAAAAAAACTAAATTAGAATGTACAGTAGTGCATGGCACAGAAATCAGCTTCATGAACATCATCTGTCATCAGTAAGCAGATTTTTTTTGGGAAAAGTATTTTTCCTCCACCAACAATAAATGAATTCCTAATTCAAACAAATTACATAGCCTCCTCAAAAAATCTTTCAAACTGACAATTTCAGCAACACTGAAGCATCATCAGGTAACTGAAAACTCAGCTCAACAACCTGCAAAGGCAATAACATTTTGTGTGCACCAACCATTTCTACTTGCAGCTGAAGTTTCAAGGGGAAATGCAGTTTCTTTTGTGATGTAGACACAAACTTAATTTTCGAGAAACATCTAAGATAACCACACATGACCTTGCTAGTATACTACCTCAGAGTGCTAATTAATAGCTATTACTTGGTGATAGTTTTAGTGGAAAATAAATCAAAACAAGTACAGACCAAAATTTTCAAGGGATATATATTCACATCTATTTGTACCACCACTAAGCTTGTCTACTCTGTTTAGGAATGTTCATCTTTCTCTTTTAATGAAGGCTATAAAACAGAGATATAATTGAGCCAGTGGCAGGGAAGAAAACTACCCTTTCACAGTTTTAATAGCTTCTGAGCAAACCCACCCAGGGATAACCAGCCACCTGGACACTTCAGGGCTTAATAGATAGCTGTGGTAATGGTATTCCAGTAGCACACTTTGCCTGAGACACTCCTGGATCCCGTGACAACTCTGGATCCCATGATAACTGCTGCATAGGCTTGAGCTTTTAAAGCTCTAGCTTAGCAGAGTGCTTAAAAGTATCCTTAGTCTTAAGCAGCAAATTTAATAAAGCTGCTCAGATATTTAATTTGGACAAATAACTGCCATGATCAGTCATGAACTGATGGACTACAGTTAAATCAGGGTCTGAGCCCTAAGCCTCCAGAAAACACACTCAGACCATGGGTTGTTGGGAGTTTCTCTCCATCTGTTCTATCTGTACTCTCAAGTGAGCCCCCCTGAGCTTCCAGGAGTGTCCTGGAAAGGCAATAATTATTTCCCTGGACTTCTTTCCTCTTACTAGCACAGCACAGATTGTGGTTGGTTCTCCGTGACTCAAGGATACATTTCTCACTTGTGTTCAACTTGTCATCCATTGGGACCCCAAAGTCCTTTTCTCTTGCTCAGCCAGTCTGTGCAGGACTTTGCCTTTGTCTTTGAGCTTCTTGAGGTTCCTGCCACTCCATTTCTTCATCTTGCAGACCCACATGACTCTACCTTCCACCATGTCAACTATTCTCCCTAGTTTGGTTTTGACTACACACATGTCAAGGGTATATTCTCTCTGTCACCCAGGAAAATGATCAAAATGCTGATTGCTTTTGGTTCCAGAACAGAACCCTGATCATATGCAAGCATTAGAGTTCTAAACTCTCTACTCTAGCCCAGATGGATGTAGTGAGTTTATCAACAAAGCTTGTGGTGGTCTCATGTACTACATCCTGGCAGCTGTGCACCTGCCAAAGACAAACACATATTCTCATCTCTGTGAAACTCAGATTCACACCACCTAACCTCACCCGCTTGAAATCAGAACTGTTATTATCATCACACCTAAATTCAGCAGCAGAAGTTTACATTGCAAACACCTGACCTAACAGTCTAGAATCCTGCTGCTGTCAGACGGAACCAGTCAGCAGAGCTGGTGGAGCTCAGCTGCCCCTAGGCATGAGACTGGAGGCAGCCAGGCATAAACCCAGTGCTAACAACTCTGCTCACTGGGTCTTCTCCAGTGCCGCAGAGAAGACCAGGATAATGTGTTGGATGCAGGTCATGAGTAGTCAGACCATCTCCAGCCCCAGAAGCCAGCCCAGGGTTGCTACTAACGCTCCCACCCAACTCAGTCAAGAGACACAGTGCTCTATATGTCTGTGTTACACATGCCTGTACATCTTCCCCTCCCTCTGCTGACTGCACACTTGGTTTCTTGGATGTGAAGTCAAGAACGATGAAGCCTGCTCAGACCGCCAGTGTGACAAATGGGAAAGACAGTCCTGATTCCATGTCAGGTCTTTATAAGAGTAACAGAGGGGATTTATTTCTGGAAACACCTGCCTAGCGTTAATTTTCACATATACGTCTGCACTTCTGAGGCGCAAATAAGTTGCCCTCAATGTAATTTAGCAAAGCCTGGCACATATCCTCCCTCTCCTGAAGATGTCTTACTCTCTTTATTCAGGGCTCTTTACCTGTAATGACATGCTCTGCTGAGTATTTAAAAGGTTCAGCTTAATAGAGCCGTGTTTATGCTTAGTAGATCGTGAGGGGGAAAGCTGCTTCTTCGACAGCAAGTATAATTTGCCCAATTTTAGCCTCTTGATAGAGAAGTCCAGCAATTCCAGCACGGAAAATCCTAAGAATTAAAACTATCACCTGCTAGAGATAACAACATGGCAAACAGCTATAGTGTTTCAGGATTCTTCATTCCCTGTTGTTTTTGCACTCCTTTCCAATCATTAAGATAACTGCAAAGGTTGCTAAGATTTTTTTAAAATTATTTTATTTTATTAGGCACTATATAAACATGTTGTGCTAAGAAGAGAGAAAATGCATACAGGAGCAGCTGGCCATTTCTTGCTATATGCATGAGCTAGGTGAAAATACAAATAACCAGACTCCCTCACCATGTGTCAGGCACCAGGTTTAGTTTGACTGTAATTGCTCCCCTGACTGCCATGCAGAGAGCCTCAGCAGCAATCTCAGCTTTGCAAACTATCATCTTCTCCTGCAATTTGCAGAGGTGAAATAAGGATGCAGAACTATCTCTGTTCCTCCAGACTCCAAAACTTTTTCTGTCCCTCTAGTCAACAAAAGTCCAACTTTACCTTGATCTTAGCTGAGACATACTTTACTATTCCTAGTAAAAGCAAGAGGGCTTAACTGGTTAATTACCATTGTCTATTACACCTGGTCTTTCAGTTCTACCACCTCTCTATTCAGAAAATGAACCTAGCTTCCAAACAGTTCTAAAAAGATAAAGATGGAATGTGAATTATTTAAGGTTGATTTCGGATGCAGCAAATATGCGTATTTTAAAGATCTTATCACAAGATGTATTTCACTTGGTCAAAATCTAGCTAAGCTCAATTCCATATATTTATTTTTCCTTCAACATTAATTAAACTCATTTCTATGTATCTATCCTGCACTACTCATATCTTTTCTATCCATTAAGATGCCAACAGGAAAGTAATTGCGAACACAAACAAGTGCTTTATCTCTCCCATCTCACCCTACTTTTACTCTGAGTCAGCAAACAGAATTTCAGAATAAATCAAAGGCTTCCCACTTCCTCGTGGCGAGACACATCACATTACATCAGAGCCATCTTTCAAACTCTCCTACTAACTGGGATGAGAATATTAAAGTAAACCCAATTTCAAATTCCAGTCTTGGCAAGTTAATAAAAGCAGGTATCTTGGTATTTTTAAATTATATTTTGTCATGGCTTTCAAACACACTTTACAGGGTGTCTTATTTGTAGCAAAAGAACAGGTTTTTTTATGTATAGAAAAATATTTCCATATCATATTAAAGCATCTGGAAAACAATCACTAGTTTGACCTTTGTAAAAGGCCATCCCTGCAGAACAGAAATGATACTTCCTCAACTCCTGCCATTTTTTGTTGCTGCTTTTCTTTTTCCCTACAATTCCCTCACTCTCACAGCTGAGTGAACATTTAAGAGAGCACCAGGGAGGGAGAAAAAAGCTGTAGGCCTTGTCTCCAAATTATGTGATGAAGAGACGTTCTGCTAATATACAACCCTCCTCTTTATCTCCCCCCTGAAATGGGGAGTTGCAATCTAATGTCAGACTTGCCCATTTTTTTTTTTTTGCCTCCAAGGCAGGGGCTATCAAAATCTCATTGACAGAAGTCACCTATATGAGTCAACATGAAAAAGCAATGAGCATGTCATACATTTTTGCATTGAAATGGGTCCACAAATTTTGCCCAGCTCTGATATGAAGCCAGCACTTGAATGAACGCTGCTTTGCATCCTTAACTATAAAAGCTGCAACCTGCACAAGTGTGATAACAGCTCACAGTTACTGCTGAAACGTTTTTTTTCCACCTTGCAAGCAATTCCTTTAAAGAAGAAAATTGCAGAGCATCCATTAACACCAATAACTTTGCCTTCCATCCGTCCCATGGCTTCTTGCACACTGGGGCTGCTGGAGAAGAGATCCCATATTTCTGGGTGGAAAAGAAGCCTGACTGTGTGAAATCCACCACATTCCACTGGGATACAAATCAAACCCTTTATGACAGCAGTAGTCACCCATGGTGATTTTTTTCCTGTTAAACCAAAGTTCGCCCTATTTTATTCAATCCCTTTGTTCTTAAAGTAAAGCTCACAGGGTTCCAGGTTCTGGAACACTCTTCCTTGTCCAAATATCAAGCCGAAAGACTGAGCATCTACGGGCTTTCCTCCCACTCCATCTCTCCAGAGACCTGCTAAGACTTTGCACTTGAAATTAAACAAGCTACCCCATAATTTTATATGTAACTTGTCACCGGCAGTCTAAGTAATGAAGACACCTGCTGGTTGCTCACCACCCAGGCATCAGAGAGATTTCTCCTGGCATCGATTTTAATTAGTTCATTGCAATGCTTTTTGTCTTCTCATCCTCCTTTCATCAGGAAACCTTCACCCATAGTCCTTTCCGAATCCTACTCTGCAGATCTTGAATTGTGTTGAGCTGCGGCTGGCTCAAAAATTGGACCCCTTTTGTTCAGAAACTCCACTACTGAAAGCAGAGCAAGAGAGCAATTGCCCTCTCTTATGCCCTACTTTTTTTCATGAAGTATAGATGGTTCACACACCTTGTGAATCATCTAAATTCTGTAGAATCCACATTAAAAATATCTGACCTCATTGAAAATGAAATATTTCAGCTTCTGATTCTGAGAAGTCAAAATTCATTACTGGATGAGCAGAACTGCAGTTACCCATCATAACAATTTTCACCATGTGCCATACATTTATAGCAACTCTTTCCCTAACAGCAGACAAGATGTGGTACATTTGATCACATGTAGGCCAGTTCCTTACAGAAAGAACCATAGTTGGAAAAGAAACTTTAGAATGCACAAAAGATCTATTATCACCATGATCTGGCACAGATACAGCAAAAGGAACACATGAACCACAGCACGAGAGTATCTGCAAGAGGGTACAGTGAAGCACACCCCCAGTGCCAGTAGTTAAAATGCCTGTGAAGCCTTTGTGGCCTTCTAACAACAGAGATGTGAACTTTCTGGGGCTCTTGCTTTGCTGCTTAAGGCTCATACTCTGCAGCACAGGACCAGGAATGCCTGTACTGCCAATTAAAAGAAGGGGACAAAGAGAGATTTCAAGCATTGAGCCCCTACTCTCTACAATTAATGTAATGATTTTGGACTATTACAGCCAGCTCTGCTATGATAAATCTTATTATTTGAAGGAGGCTATTTCTAGCTTACAGCAGGCCGTGCTGCTTAGTAGTTGCTTACCTCCAAGACAAGGCTCGTTCTGTCTCTGAAGACCTGCACTGAAGATGTTCCCTGAAATGGTCTCTGACCCTGCCCAGGACAAGCAAGGATTATATCCTTAAAGAGTGGCTCCAGGAAGGCTCTCTGGAAATAGGGGGTCTTATTTCCTGAACACAGGCTGGCAAATTAAAAAATGCATTACCAAGAAGAATAAGGCAGTGAAAATCCATTTCAGAAACCAAGAATTTGAGGATGCAAAAAATACAAGCAATGAAAATTTGAACACTTGTGATGATACATGCTGTGTATCTGCAAACAACCAATGCCGGGGAAAGGAAGGCATTTAGAAGCTGCTTTATGCGCCTACTTTAGCCATTTAACAGCTTCTATTTACCTCAGTTCAAGATGGAGAAATATGAACATGCATTACATTTTTGAGGACCGTAACACTCCCTATAAAAATAAAAATGATGTGTACAATGGTTTCTGCAGAGTGAAAAAATTGAGGGAGAAGAGGGAGCTGTGTGAGTGATCTGGAGCGGAGGAACCAGTCATGGTTCTTCTGTTAGTGACTGACAGGAGAGTACCTTCCTCTGGCACTGGGGCAAAATACTCAGGCAACAGCTGCAAGTTACAGGGATCTGTTTGCCACGGTGGTAATTAGATTTATTTCCTGTCTGCAGAAGTGATTGTATTGGCTCAGTGGATGGGAGAAAAACTACAATATGCTCAGCTGGAGTCAGGGTGGTGGGAAGCTCTTTACCTGGCTTTGTGCCTGCAGCTCCACCTGAGAAGTGCAGAGAGAAGGAGAGACAGGCTCTGTCAGTCCCTGGGAGACCTGATGAAAAGAATTTCAAATTTGCCACATGAAGGAGCTCACTCATTCCCATCTTCTGTTTCTGTAATAGAGATGGGAATTGGAGCCTGTTTTCCCCCAGCCTCATGCCAGTGACCTGTTTAGAGGAGGAATGGGTTTCTCACAGAGGAAAGAAGGTTGCTCCCAGTGAGACCAGCGAAGTAGCAGAGCCACCTTCCCCCAAACATTCAGTCCTGTAGAACTTGATGCATATTCTTTTCCAACTCTTCCTTTTTCTTTTCTTTTTTTCCAGAGGATCTAAAAAGCAAAGATGAGTGCTTAAAAGAACAAAAAAATTTAAAAAAAAGGAAAAAAATCTCAAACACAAGGATAGAATAACAAACAGAAATCACTTTTTTTTCCCATAAAACTTAAAAAACCCTAACCCTTCTGTTTAAGAAAATCTCTAGAAGAAAAAACATTTTGCAAATTACACTGATGGTGTATTTTTGCTGTGAAGCTGTTTCAGTGAAAGAAGGACTTCAAGTTTTTTTATCCTGAAGAACTGAGAGGTGGCTTGAAACCTCCCAGACTAAACACAACAGACTGAATGGGTAGAAAAGCTATTGAGCAGAAAGGTTTGTTCATAGAAACTTAAACGTGTCTAGGCACAATGATTGGGCAGCTGTCAATCTGAAGCTGGGGTCACCTTTTTCCAGAGAGTCATCTCGTAAAATCACAGAATCAGGTTGTAAAAGATGTCTAAGATCACTGAATCCAGCCATTAACCTAAATCTGTCAGGTTCATCACTAAACCATGTCCCTCGCCTCCTCCAGACTGGCACTTGGAGTCCCCCAAGGAGGTATGACTCTTCCTTTAGCCATTTCGTTGCCCCTTTCTGTCAAAAACACCGGTGTTAACAAAAAACTTATACAGAACCAAACCAACCCAAAGAAAAAAAGAACTCTTTTCAGATGCATTTGTTACACTATTAGCTTTGGGCAGGAGTGGCTGAGGAGGGGTGAGGTGTCCCTTCACACCCATGAGGAGGTTGTGGCTTCTATGGTGGGACAAGAAGGAGCAGCAGAAGCTGGTGGCACATAAACCTCAACCTCATCAATATTTATAAGTGTCTGCAGGGAGGCCTGAAGAGGATGGAGCCAGGCTCTCTTCTGTGGTATTGAGCAATAGGACTAGGCAGAAAATGATGTACAGGTTATTTTGACCTGAGATGTTAGTACGCCATGTAACAGCTTCCTCCTTTGTTTGGTCTGTGCTGGAAACAATGAATCCCACTGGCTACAGTCTGATCTCTTCAGCAGACTTGCACATTAACCCATCTGCCTCTCCCAAGGACAGTTTAACCTTCTAAGGATCATAATTAATCATCGCAATAACAACCCCATCCTTCTTGTCAGCTTTGAGCAACTGGACCTTTTCTGAGCCATCCCTCACCACCCAGTTATCTCCATATCCTCTAAGGCCTTTTAATCTGGGAGGAGAACTTCTAAAAGAGCATGAACAGCGGTTCTGCTGTTCTTCTAGGCACTAAACCCTCTCAATGGCTACACTGCTTTTTGAGGAGTAAAAAATCATCATCCACCTTCATCCCGTACTCAGGAGGTCAAACCACACATTGGGTGTTATATGAAAATAGAAGAAAAATCCACCTCCTACATCAGCCAACAAAACAAGAGATATCAGGTAGATGCAGATATCATCTGGGAATGCAGACATGACAAGACACTCTTCGTCTGCACAAAAGCGAGTAGCAAGCCTCTAGTAACCAAAGTACTAAATTAATTGGCAGAAAGGAATATATTCCTTTTCTTCAATCTCCCAGCTATGCAAGTCATTCATCACATTCCAGACCCTGATGTTAACTTATGAGACATACTAATTCCAAGCTGCAATGTGCTGTTCCACATTAGTCACTGCTCCTAGAAATTCTTATGATACTAATTAAGCTCCGAGATTCTTAAATTCTCTAAGCTGTGCACTGTGTTTATATTACAGAACATAGGATTTCAATTGAGCAGCCAGCTCATTATTGCTCATGCTCAGACTGTGGGATAATGAGCTATTACTGCTTGCCTCAGGTGATTCCTGAGCTAGAAGGCAGCAGGAGGAAGAGCTGTCGTGTGTAGCTGATGGCATTGTCTCACCATGGCAGCATTTAGGAGAGGTTGTCGTAAGGAGAAACCTAAAACTCCAGGACAGAAAGCAAAAGGAAAATTCAAGGAGAGAGTGCCAGAAGCCTGAAGTTCTTATTTTCTCCTAGTTGTAGAAATAATTAAGCTCACGCTCTTGACAGCAGATCATTATTTCTCCCAAGCAATAGTATTTGACTTACGTAGCAGAAAAAACATCATAATGGACAAAAAAATTGACAGAAATATCTTTTCAGTCTTGGATGTATTTGCTGAGATGTTGCATTCTCCTGTCTTCTCCTACCACCTGGAAATGACTAATCCCATCTGCCAACAATTGGTTCTACCTTGTCTGTCGGCTTTTTTGGATTTTTAGTGTTTATTTTTTTCATAGAGTCACTCTGATGTTACAGAGAAGATACCCATAAAACATGTCTTGATCTTAAAGATCTTGGCAATTCAATCCTTTTCTACAGTAATTGCTAGGAAATGCTAATTGCAATCTTCCATGAACTGCTTTGTGACCTATGTGAATAGGAGCCACCATATAAACACATATCTAGGTATTCACCATTATAGAATTCCTGTGGCTACTGCTCACACTTTATTCTCCTTCTCAGAAAGGTTTGAAGTGTTATATCTTTTTTGGGATGTCGTGGTTGGGATGGTACACTAGGCTAGGTGTAGAATAAGCAATGTGAGGAAATGAACTCCTACTGCCTTGTCTCCTGGAGCAGGGCCTCACCTCTAAAGTAATATTTTCTCCACCTCAAACTGTCTATTCAGATTTTAAAAGACAACCATCTACAGCTCTCCCCACATCATATTCCATATCTTTTAATAACAACATTATATATTGGTGGTAACAGAGATAAAGATGCACCTCTGCTGTGTTCTGACTGACAATGCTTGAAGAAGGACTGGAGGAGTGGAAAAACAACGTGTACTTCTAGACTAGGAACCAGGCTAAGAGGATACAGGGGGTCTCAGTGCTTGATGAAAGCCAGGTGCAGAGCGAGGAATTTCTTCAGAGCAGTCACCCCTGGAGTGAGTTATCCCATGCCTAGGCTTCTCCTCAGGTCGAGCTACTCCATTCCCTGCAGAGGACAGCTTGTCAGCCAGTCAGGAAAGTGTACAAACCAGCAAGCCTTCCCTCATGATCAGGGGAGCAAGGCCCGAGAGAAAACGTGTAGGTAACACATTTAGCACTCCTGATGCCCTTTGAGGCTTTTCTCTAGTAAGGAATACAAAACCACATTCCAGCCTTCAGAGTTTTTTCCCTGCACGTTAACAGAGAATAAAGCCATGATTTCACTCACGCCTGATATTGATGTAATAAGCTTGAACTGTGCACTATAATCCTCGCTTCTATATTTATTTTCCCAGTAAAAATAAAGGTAAAATATGATCACTTTTGAACAATATTTTCAGTTCTGTCACCAGAGAGAGCATTGCTTTTCAGATAGTAAGTAACAGCATTAAGTACACATGCAAAGGGTCTAAAAGAAAAGCCTGTGAGGATGGTTTGTGTTATCTGCAAATAATTTGTGTTCAGCAGGTTTTAGGTCTGACAGATCTGCCTGACCTATCTTTTGTGTAATTAAGTAAGACATCACATTCCACTGCAGGCAATGTAACACCCTCCCTTTTATCTAAATCATATCTGTTGTGAGGTGTGGGGCTCTCCAAGACTGTCACCAGACAAAGGGACAGTTTGGGAAAAGAACAATTATGAGACTTCAGAAACTCCAGCACTTGTTTAGTTGAGAAAGACTTCTCAGAGATTCTTAATTTCTCTCAGATCCTGGAACAACAAAATATATCCAGCGTGCACGAGATAAAGCTGACCTGAGAAAAGGCGTGCAAGAGCTGAACTTCCATTTCTCCTAGCTACTTTAAATCGTTTATCACTTCTATTACAATTAGATTTACTATTCCAAATCAAATCAAGACTGTAGATTATAGTCTAAAATAAATAGCTAATTGTATGAAATAGCCCAGGCTGTAATCTGTGTGCAAAGCAGATGGATAATGAAAAAGAAGATAGAGAATAAGCAAATGGGAAAAAAAAAGTGGGTATCCCAGATGAAGGTACTGCTCAAAGCCAATCAGCAGCAGTAATCACAGCTGACAGAAACAAAATTACTCTGGAATCACTGAAATAGGGAGGGATGATGGACTGGTGGTATGCACTCTGTCTCTGCTCTGCCTACTACTAGTAAGGAAAAATTATTAACCATTTATACAAGTGATAATCAATCAGCAACATTAAAAACTCCCACAAAGTTTCATATCCTCTGTCCCCTCAAAATTCTGTCAAAACAGATGTTATCTACAGCATTGCCTAAAGGGCCAGCAATGTCTGCCTGTTTCAAACAAATCCGTGTTATCCAATTTACTGAAATCAATCTGCGTGTGCAGATTAATTTGGGGCTGTAGATCTGTGAGTGCATCTTAATTTCCTCAGTAAGAAAAGAAAATGAAATCATGTCAGGAAGATAGACCAGCTGTAAGAGAAGAGCTAGCTGATAGCTGTGCAGAGGGCCCTTTAGGGCTATCATGTTTACCGAATTTAAAAGGCTGGCACCAACAAAAATGTGAGACGATATCTCCTCTTACGAAAGCAAAATCCAGGAAATGTCTTTTGAGTTCAAAAACAGAAGACAGCTTTTGTCAAACCTGATTACTTACTTCTTCAGAAAACACCCTAAAGCTTCCTCGGCTGAAGTTTGATGTTCGAAATGGCAACTTTCAACATATTACATTTTTATACTTTAAGAACAAACAAGGAATTTGGTATTAACTAACACCTGAGTTGAACACAACTCCTTGAAGTTGCCTCTGCCATTTGATTCACTTTTTATAAAATCAGTACAGTAAACAGTTTTCCTGTTTTAAGGTAGGTTTCCTTTTCTAAGGTTGTTTTATTGTCCTTACCAAAGCCTCCTTGTTCTCAGGCACCACACACAAAGACATAAAAACTGATGACTCTTCTTGCTCCCCTGCTTTGGGAGCACCCCCATTTGCCTTCCTCTCCTTCCTGCCAGCAGGACTGTGTGTTTCTTTCATTCTTTCCATACTGGAGGCTCTGTGAAGGATGATCTATCCCGTTAAACTGTCTTGAAGCAGGATAAATGTAATTACCTGAGCTGGAATATATCCAGGACTCTGGATTTAACAGCCATTAAAAATCTTGTTAAACATTTGTCATACCTTCTTAAATCGCCACACACAGTGACAGCTTGACATCTGAAAGATGGTAGTTCAGAACAGCACTGCTCTTACACCGGTGCATTTGCCCCTCAAAGAGCGAAGAAGTGAACGTCCCAGTCATGGGGACAATGTGATGGATGGTGCATCAGTGGACTTTGCCTTTCTCATATACTTTGCACCCAAACTGTCGCTGTGACTGCTGGACCGCCCGGTGGCCAGGCAGGCGACACTTTGCGAGGTGCTCCGGATGAGGAGACCAAATGCAAGATCGCTTCTGCCCTCAGCACAAGAGGGAGACAGGCTGCAGCTCACTGCTGTTGCTAGGCGACGGCGAGAGCAAAGGCAAAGAGAGAACCTCTGGGTGCAAGAGTTTCAGTTTATTATCCCGAGGGGAGATGCACCACAAGAGGCTCTGAGAGCCTCTTGCACGGGGTTTTTAAAGGGGGGTTCTTCAGGGGTGGATTCAGAGGGTGAACCAATAATCAAATGATGAGGGGTGACAGGAGACCAACAGGGAATGACAAAGGGAGGGACACAAGGGAACAAACCAATGGGGTATACAGAACTACAGAACTTTCTAGAGCATAATTAATTATTTAACAAGGAAAATGAATATGTATTAAACGAACATCCAATAGAAAACACGAGAACTTAAAACTGGGGAGG
>VZRR01012420.1:520941-543791 GCA_013398015.1 Oreocharis arfaki
GGTCTGAGGCTGCTCATGGAAAAAATGGCCAAAGTATGGTAGGGCATAGGCTGGAGGTGGATTGATGCAGCATAAGGTCTGACTGCTTGATATTCTGGCAGTGGAGAGAGTCCAGGCTGACCTTTCAACACAGTGTTGCATGAGAATATTTGGAGAGGAGGGACTGTTGGGAAAAAAGCTGTTTATTGAGGAAATGTTGATGTATAACTGGTTCTGTTTGTAAATTAATGTGCAGATGACCCCAGCATCTTTTCCTGCACAGCTGGAGAAACACACGTTGTGAAGAGGATCGACCTGTTATTCTTAGAGTGTAAGCTGTTCAGTTAGGGTACTTAAAAATGGTTTCATGACTGTAGCTCATTACCAGAAGACATCTTCTGCTTTATAGGCTCATTTTTAATATGCATTTATATTAAAATGAGATGTTGTAGCTTGATCCAGTTTTCATTACAAATTCAGATCTTAAAAGGAAGTGGATAATAAATCCAAAGTTAAACCTCATAGTTACTTATGCCATTCCCCAAGTGCTAATGGGGAAAGTAATAAAGTAATGCACTGCAGACAAATAAAAGAAAGTGACTTTATTCTAATAAAGCAACTTATCTCTAGGCTTCTATCCTCTGTATTCTGAGCCTATGATAAGTATTGCTAATGTAGCACTCACTTCTGGTCCTTCAAATGCTTGGCGCCAGTGGTATTTGCTTATCCAGCTGTATTTGTTAATCCACTGAAGTCCTGTGTAAGGAAATCCTTGATTACTCTTAGCTATGAGGAGTTTGTGACCTTCACCAAGACTGGCTGCTATCACCAGCTGGCTCAAAGAAATTAACTTAAGTGAGAGTCATATTCCCTTCACAGTTTTTCTGGTTACATGTTTAACCTTGAAAAAGCCTGTGTTTCTTTCAGGAAAGAGAGAAACACCAGCTGAGCTTGTTGCACGTTGGACTCTTCATTTACTTTTGAGCCTATTAAAGGTCAATGGCCTGTGCTCGTCCTGGAGCACAGTCTCAGAAAGGAGGTTTTGTAGGTAAGGTACAGAAATCTTTACCTTCTCTGAAAAAAAAATTGGCGGCTTCTAAAACAAAAACAATCAGTCAGCCAAACAAGCAAACTCAAATGCCTTAATCTGGAGAATGGCCTATGGCAAAGAGTATTAAAAGAAAAAGATCTTTTTGAGGGAAGTAGTGGCAACATTTGCCCATGTTAGATAAACACAGGAAAAAGGTTTGCAAAATGTAGAAGAATTATGAAAAGAAGATCACCCTGAGATGATCTAGAGCAGCCTCAAACAACACCTGCTCCCTATAAGCGATAAGAAAAGCTTTAAAAGTCAGTATTTGCCATTCCTCTATCAGAGACTCACTTCACTTCACCATCCTAAACTGAGCATCCAGTTCTAGCTAGTTGTGCTTCCCATATAGCCAGTTTAAAGGCAGGATCACTCATCCCAAGCTAAAAGAGGAGAGTAAAATGTATCACCTGCTGTAAATCAGTCTCCATTGCCTCCTGAGGGAGCCTTGGCAGAATGTCACATGCAGGTATCTGCACTGCAAGTCACTAAAGGGAGCCAGGACCAGCTACTGCTGGAACAAAAGTAAATGCTAGCTAAATACATCAATTGATTTTCACGTCAAGGTGTTAGTGTCCTGGCAACAGTAGCCTGTGAGAGAAAAGAAATAACAAGGCTCATGCATTTGTGCCATGTGAAAAGTCACAAACTCTTTCTCTTCGCAAAATGATGGCGTTAAGTATGTTAATGTGTTTTTCTGACAAAAAATAAATGTATGAATAATGAATCTTACTCTACCGGCCACCAGGCTGGTGGTGAAGACACCACATGCTCAAATATACTGCTCTGCATTAAAGTATTGCCTGAAAAGCTCTGGCAGAAATCGGTGCTCTGTAGTAGAAGCACATCAAAAATACAGTGAAAATCATCGATCATAGGAGTGTAAGAAGGAGAAGGGTTAAAAATAGGCAAAATGTTCATAAACAAGAAGTGATCTGTCCTGTGTGAAGCTGGGACTCCACACCTCCCACTGTCCTTTGGAAGACCCTCCTTACCAGAGAACACAGCCGTCTGCAACAGTGGGCAAATATAAAGGTTTCATTCTAAAATCCTGAGCCTGCAATTTCCTCCTCAGAATTCCTGAGCTGAAAACATTTCTAATGATATAAAATTCATAACAGAGAGCTCTGTTCTGGACTGTCTGGCTGATGTGCCACTGCAAAGCCCTTTGTCTGCTCTTTATAAAAAGTCAGAAACCTTAATCTTTGTTCACACCAATTAGCACTTGCTTCCTGGAGCCACGGTGCTGACACCAAGTCCCAAGTGAATAATGACAGCCTGTGTCATGGAAGCAGGCACCGAGCACGGCAGCTGAGCTGCAGACAGCTTCAAGAGGCAACGCATCTCAGCAGTGAAATGTGTTAATTTTGGGTTCATCTTTTTCACATTGGGGTCTTAATAGTTGGACTCAATGATCCTAGGGGTCTTTCCAACCTAACAATTCTGTGATTTTATACAGCACCTATACATCATCTTCACAAATGAGTCAAGGTTGAAGGAGTTACTTGGTGTTGACGAAAATTACTTTGAAGCCTACTTAAAAGAAATTAAGGGCTCTTCACATCCAGTGTGATTGTCTCATTTGGCCCACATCGAAGCATAAAGAGACCACAACTTTGAGTGATTTATGTCCCAGGTTTTGCAGTGGTCTGTGTTTTAGCATCCTTGCAGTCCATTTGACAATTCAGATTCAAATGTCTGGGCCAGACAGAGATGAATGCTGTCTCAGGCAGTTCTGAGGGTTGAACCTGCAGCTCCTTAGGATAGAAGAAAAGAGTGGCTTCTTTGGAGAGAACTTGAACTCTGTCTTTATTGATATCCTTTGTCTTACAAAGAAGCTCCATGTGGAGAACAAGGCTAGATGTTGCTTTCTGGGCCCTACAAGAAGGCAGATTTTCCACACCACAGGCCTGGTGAGTGAAAACATCTTCAGCAGAACCCAGGATGGGAGCAAAGCTCAACACAGGAAGTTCAGTTCGAGCTGAACAGATTTCCATTGGCTTCAGGTTCTCCTGCACTGCTGTTTCCATGGCTGTGTTTGGGCACTGGTGGCTTCACTTCCAACTCCAGTATTTTGCCCATGGTTTCTATTTAAATGTGCTGCCCGTGGCTGTATTATTTTTAATTGGAGTGCGTCTGGCACTCCCCATCAGTCTTGCTGTGGCTTTACAAAGAAGCAGAGGCAGGAAGAAGGCTCACATGCTGCTGAGCTGAACTCAACTGAACTGGGCTGAAATCAATTTGTTTGCAACACAGTTTGACATTTTAACAAAACAGTGGCAAATAACTGTAATTTCATTTTTACTGTGCTAAGAATAGGAACACACAGAGAACAGAAAATGGCATCTGTATTGCACCTGAAGAGTTGAGGCAGAAAGAAGGATGGAATCCATAAGTTGGTTTTGATTTTGCATGTAAATGCTGCTATTTTCCCCACTAGCATTACTGACGGCCTTTAATTAAAGAAGAGTGTTTATAATTTACATCTTGGCTTTCTGAGAAATAACTTGTTAAAGAAATGAGAGGAAAGAAGGATAGTCTAGTCATAGGTCTGAGAAGCCTGTGTGTCAATAGCAATCTCCAAGATAACATTTTTATTTCTGTAAGATAGACCTCTTCCTTAGTTACACAACTTTCTTAGTAATTACACATAATGACTGCAGTTTTACATAATGACAACACTTACATATAATGATTTCACGGGCCATGACAACTTAACTTCTACTGTATCGGTCTTTTAGCTTTGAATTGTATGATATTTAAGGAGAGAGAAGACAATATACACGTCTGCAAAGAGCTGGCATTAAGGCATGCCTCTACTCTTAAATAAAAAGTAGTTTGAACCTGTTGGAAAAACAGGGATGAAATTGTTTCCAAATTACTTCAAAATGCCAGACTTCAAGTGATGGGAGCCACTTGCCAAGCATAAGATTTGTCTACTATTTGAGAAATGCCAGAGCCCGGGTACAAAACAGGGAGCCCCAGTTCCAGGAGTTGCCCAGCTTACATCCTCTTTTATGGGTCAACTATCTCAGAAAAACACCTTAGCTTCATAGTTGAGGCATAGATGGACAGCTTAAAAAAACAAGTGTTGAGCTAAAAGCTGTAAGGATGAAATTCCTGACTGTCAGGAAAGCTGATGGTCTGGACTCATGCAGGTCAGGAAACCTTTTCTGCCCAGGAGCTGCTGACAGGTGATCCAGGATATTTCCCAATGGTTTCAGTTTTAGAGGTCAGTGAATGGCCTTCCCCTACTCGGGCAGGGTTAACAGCTCTGTGCATTCCAAGGGGTTATAACAGAAGTAGCTAGGCAC
This sequence comes from Oreocharis arfaki, assembly GCA_013398015.1. Lineage (NCBI taxonomy): Eukaryota > Metazoa > Chordata > Aves > Passeriformes > Paramythiidae > Oreocharis > Oreocharis arfaki. The sequence continues at coordinate 525,325 of VZRR01012420.1, forward strand.
CTCACCAATTCTGCAGTATTGCATCCCTGGTCCTTTAAATATGCATTGCTCTCTTTTTCACTTTATTGGAATGATTTTTCAGTTCCCCAGAAAGTTCAGAAAAGACAGTGCGCATCCAAGGAAGAAGAGGCTGAGAAAATGCATAGCACTTCTAGCATCAAGGAAAATGGGTCCCTGCCTGGGAGGTTCCTAAAAGCCTTGCAAGAGGTGGGGAGGGTTGGCCACCAAGTCCCTAAAATTCACAGAAAAAAAAAGTAATGTGCTGCTGTGGTTTAGACAAATTTCTCAAGTATATTCTTTCTGGATGTATATATAGCTACTGGATCATGACAGAGAGTACAACACAATGCTCTGGCCTAATTAGAGGGGTATGTGTGACTCAGATCCCAGCGAAGGCTGTCATGACCTTCTGTGGGGAGTGCAGATCTTGCTGAAGATGAGACTGGGGTAACTCAATTCCATGGCTTCAGTCTCACTCTCAGGATATACTGCATTTGCTTAACAGGAATACCTTTTCTCACTCAATTTTGCCTTCCAATTTACCAGCACAGCCATTTCCTCAGCCTGGCACGAACTGATAATCTCTCTTTTGGAGTGCTGTGCATCTGCCCAGCCCACTTCATACAGAGCCACACTCCCTCCCGCTGTGCTGGAAGGTGACAGGACTTGGGGAAGGCTTCCCCCAGGGGCTGTCTGACTCCATTAGGCAGGTTTGTGCTCCCTGGGTGGGTACAGCCGCATTGGATCAGAGCCAGCTGCCATCCCGCTGGCACAAAGCAACGGGAGGAAAAGTCCTCGCCACTCTTCCTGAGCCTTAATTGTGCTATTTGAGGACCTTCAGGAACTCCATTAAGGTGAGGTAAATTGAGTTAATTATGCACATTAATCATGTTTATTAATGTAGTGCTGATGAGGATACAGGGTCCTTCTTTTTTACCTGACACTAGGCAAGCACAAAAAGTCCTGCTGACTAAATGGTGTATGTAGGAGGCAGGGCATGAAAACTCTGAGATAAACTAAAAAGATCTACCTGCAAAAATTGATTGTTTTTTGTCAGGGATTTCTACCTCTCTACATTCACATCTGATTCCTGCCACCAAAATCAAGGCTTCCTGTTGTCAAAACAAAACTGGCTCTATGGACAGAGAAGTCCTTTGCTGTAGCTGATCACCTGCGTGCCAATTGCATCGTTCATCCCACAGTACCTGAACCTCTCCAGTGCTCCTGTTTCCATGGCTAGGACTAACCCAGACAGTTATAGAGAGCTGTGCTGTACAGGCACAGGAGTGGGAGCCAGCCTCTCCTTCCTGGATGCCCACTGCCCTTAAAACTGACAGTGAGTTTTGAATTTTTGACTTTCTCCTGCTGTGCCCCTTTGTGAGTAGGGAAAGACAGCAGCCAGCAAGAAATGCAGGGGAGATTGTCTCTGGATGAGCAGTGTAAATTCATTGCCTGACCAGTTCCCTCCAAAACCAACGTTAAGTGGTTCTGGGACTAATTGACTCTCAATTCCTCCTGGAATTCAGATCAGGTTTAGGTCCCCCTGTTCCATATCCAACACTACTCCGACAAGTTTTGCATTTTTTAGAAAGCTCAGTATGTTCTCATACCACATCTCAGGGATCATAGCACCTGTCATGACTTCTCATCATGAAAATACTATTCTGATGGGATTCAGAACAAATGTTTGATCTCCAGAGTTCTTCAAATCACATGTCAGTAATATCTAAGGAACACCATACAGGACTCTTCAGACAGAGAAGAGGCAGGGCTAACTGTTGTGTGGTGCCACCATCGCCAAACCACTCTAGCAGTCCTAGTCTTGACCAGTTTGGACTGTTATGCACCATTTGAGGCCAAGCTTTGGTGTCAAGGATGAGACTAGGAGAGTTTAGGAGATATGAAACCCAAATATAGAAGTAACATCACTTACAAGCTTTGAGGAGAGGTCCATGAAACTGAATGGAGGCTCTGCAGTGCCCAAAAGCTTTTCAATATTTAGAAGAACCAGCTGAAGAGCAAAACAATGAAGAAAGGGACTTGAATAAGAAGCAACTTAGGATGACATTTTCCTTTATGGGGTTTAATGCCTTTGTATTCACCCTTATCTCTATGTTTTAAGGCAATCGTTCATATGTGGTTAAAGAAAAGGAAAAAAACCCATAAAAATACCCAAGAAATTTCCCATAACCTTTCACAAGTAATCTTGATTTGAAAATATCTCCTCCCCACAAACAATACCTCTGAAAGAATTAATCCAGATATTATCTTCTTTTGGCAGCAGACTTGATCATTGGCTCCCAGAATGCTAATATTGTAAAAAAACGTAGAGTTCAATGCTAGGATAAAAAGAAATATAAGGAAAAGAATACTTAAATATGAATACAAAGGGTGCAGGAAATATAATATAGTCTTTGAGAGCAGCCTACAGACTGACTGATTTTGCTGAGAAATCTTGGCAAATGGCAGTGTGGTGAGCACATGGCAAAGTGCAGGTGACAGAGGTTTGTTTCTCAGTCCTGTCCTTCCGTGTGACTGACAGGAGATCCATCAGGACTCATAGTTTTGTGCTCTGGCTGAGATTCACCACATGGAGGGAAGGGCTCCTTCCCCATTCAAAATATCAGCTAATATGGAATGAACTCCTGTACCATACCTGCATCAACCTTCCTTCCCTTCGCATCTGGGATGGAAATGCCTCTGCCACGGAGTGAGAGCAATGGGAAAGAGCAAGTACTGCAGGATGAAAGAAGAGGAGGTTGAAGAAGGGAAAGAGAGAAGTTGTTTTGCTTTGGCCTGTGAAGTCCCAGGGACACTCCTGGTGGGGCTGCCAGCAGCTGTTATTGCTCCATCGATGAATGTCCCTTTCTCCTCTGGGAGGTCTGGTTAGCATTATCTGCACTAAACTTCTGGATGCCTTCCCAGCCGTTTCTATGAAGACAAGGCTTTATTCTGTCTTGTCCCTTCAACTCTGATAAACCTTTCCATGACCCTCCAGGATTAACTCTGCAGGCTCACTCCTCTGAGCAGCCAGACAACATACAGGCTAGAGTGATCCCAAAATTCTCTGGGAGTATGCTTTCTGTTTGTCACTCTCAGCAGTGATGAAGAATCTACACCACCCAGTTCGAGAGTACAAATATTTACACTGTTCTGGCTGTCAGATCCCAGGTTGCCAAATATTCACTATTTCACGAAGTATGTAGTATACAAAGCTATTCCTGATCTCCATCAGCTTATACAGCATCAATGTTTAAGGTAATTGGGAACTCCACAGCTTCATTGGGCCACTCTGCCATCAATCCAGTGGCTCTTTGAGCAGCGCTGTACTCTCTCTGGTTCAGGCTCTCAACCATCATGAAAAGCCACAGTAGCAGACATTTTTCCTCTGCCTTGAAAATGAGACTATTTTCACTGGTGAAGTTACAAAATATTTAGGTGAGTGCACTCGGACAAACTGGAAATGACAGAAGGTAGATTGGGGAATTAGGTTGTATTCCTTCCCAGGTCTTTCTCTGTCAATGGCCTGTGCTGTCTGGTGGACACTATCTACATTCCAACCAGCCACATCTTTCCAGGGGTATCAGAGACCGTGAACGTCTTCTCCTCCTCTCTCCCAGCCCTCCAGGTTACAGTCACCCACATAAGGGCTTCAGCAGGGTCCCACCTTCTCCTGCAGTCCAGCTGTCTCTGCCTTACCCATCTACACATCTCCATTTGACGCAAGATTGACCACTGGATTCAGGTCAGTAGTGGCAGACAGCCCAGTCTGAGCCAAAAGGTTATAACCCCACAGTCCTCATTACCTGAATTTAGCCAGACCCTTGCACAATCTCCTTGCTGATACCACTTTCTACTGTGTGTGTGTCAAGAGCTCTCCAACTGACTAATTACTTTGTTGGTAGACTGAACACGGTGGCAAACTCAGATCATTATCAGAAACATATATTTGGTTTATTTTATGTAGCCTGAAATACTCTGTGGAAATACTTCCTATTCTCCTTCCTGTATTACCACAAGAGTTCTGTACAGCTCTGATTTAGCCCTTTGATGGCACAGGGAATTCCTGCCAGCAATTCTAACACCTGCCTGCATTTCCGTCTTTGCAGGATGTCTATCGTTTCTCTTCCACGATAATTTGCTCAGGTGCAGAAAGCTCACTGCTTTGGTTTCACACACGATTCTCCTGCAAGAGCCTCTGCTGGTCACCTGCCTCACATGTGCCAGACTTTTGGGGGATCCTCTTCTTTCCTGCCACTGACCTCATGACAATGGTTTCATTGTGCGCCACCGCTTCCATCAAGGAACCTGCTGTGAATGTGCATTGCTGATGCGTCTCAGCTTTACTACCCCAAACTGTATCAGATTTACCAGCACTTGTTTCAAATCTGTACCTCTTGGGTAGGCCCACAAATCAGCAAGCCATGAGACACCAACCCTTGTGGGTCAATCTAAAAAACTGTTATGTTAAAAATTCACATGCTATAATCAGCACATGTGGTTATATGGATTTTATTCTTCCTAGCTAACATTTATACTTGGCTAATGGTCAGGGTTTTTATCAGAATAGGAAAACAGGCTAGATCTGTGCAGGGAAGGAGGGGCAATGTCCTCCCAGACACTCAGAGCACTCTAGCTGAAGTCGCCCGAGAGTTTCCCTGTGCTGTGGTTAACTATGTGAATAACTCTGAGAGGGCCAGGGACCTGACCTGGACACAGATTTTTTTCTGGTTAATCTCAGAAAGAGTCCAGTTTGTGCTTAATCCAGTAGAGAATTCACATCAATAACTCACATCAATGACTTTTAGCTACAATGTGTGCAATTTTGGTTTGTATTGCATCTCTACTTTTCTTTATCCTATTTCCAGTTCCATGTACTACCTCCTGCACTGGTGCAACCCCTCAGCTCCCCCGCAACTGCACTATGACCTAAGAAATGCTCGTTAGGCCTCAGGTTTGATGAACTGCCCCTGGTCTCATCACCTCTTGAGCTCACCAAAAACACTGTACCCAGGAACAAGTCCTGTCTAATGAGCTCCTGTTTTTTAATGAACAGCCTTGGAAACTTATTTTTCTTGCCTAAAAAGCAACCTGAGTGCAATAATATTTTTGTTATTGAACCTTCAAAGAAAGTTACTGACCCAAATTTTGTCCAGATGGAAAATCACTATGACTAAAGCCAACTGTATTTCAACCCTACAAAGAGCGGCCCAAAGTGAGACCCTTTGAGCTCTCCTGGACTGCAGCAAGCAGCCACCAGCAGATCCCTCTCAGAGCCAGGGAACTCTAAAGTTTGCTATACTTAGAGGACTGGCAAACAACAACAGATCCTGGGCTGATCCCCATTCTCCTCTAGGCTCGACCCTCTGCCCATTGGGAAGATGCGAAGTCATCTAGCGTGGGAAATTCACTGAATTTGAAGGGAATTTTGGTCTGTGTGCCTGCGAGCAGATGTGCTATAGCAAATGGACTGTGGATATGGCTCTCCTAGATTCTTAAGCACTTTAGATTTGTAAGATAAGCCTGTAAGACAGATACTCTTTTAGCATAGTGAAGTCTATATGAATCCTCCATTAATTTTTTTAAATTTAAACTATCAATTAACTGCAGTTTAAATGTTGTTTAACCTTTAGGCATTAGCTATCAGCCAAGACTGGGTCTCACTTTAACAAGTGGGTCTACTCTGAACATTTTGTATCAACAGGAAGGTCTTCCTTCTTCCTTTTTATCCTTACCCTTTCCTACTCTTATTCCTTTCTTCCCCTCCTAACCCCACTTCCCCTCCTTGCATAATTTTTTGGGTTTATTTTGGTAGTAGATTAATTGATTTTTGATTTGCTTTTTCTCTGTGTGAGCCTGAGAAGAAAGCTCCAAAGTCAATAGTTACAGCAGTTGCACCCTAACTTTTATGACATTTAGAGCAATGTGGGTCTGTTCATCTCCATGTTTCAGAATGCCTAGACTATAATTTGATTTCTTGGAAGGATTCTGTCAAATAACTTGCAAAACTTTTGTAGTGCAGCATCTGGTTCACAGACAATAATCAGCAATGGCATTGAAAAATTTTGCATACAGCCACCTTTTTATTTAAGCTATAGCTGAGTTTCTACTGTTTACCTCAACTCATACAATGATTTAATCATTCTTTTGATCTCTGTGATCCCTGGTAAAAGTTTCTTACATTTAATTTGTGGTCCTGACTTTTAAAATTAAATCAATAACACTTTGTTCAATGAGAAACTTTTAAATGCAGGCATAGCTCTAAGCCTGGGAATAGTCTAATTGACTTCAAAGGAATTAATAGGTTCTTAAGCACCTTGCTGAATTAATAACTAATTGCATTATAACTTCAGGAATAAACTTAGTTTAACTTGAAAGTTCAGTATAGTTTATTCAAACTTCCAATTACAGATGGAATGTTCAGATCTGTATGAATAAACACAGTAGAATATCAGAAATTGCAGATTAAAACTTGCACGAGGGAAAGAAAACTAGCTCTAGAGATACAGAAATAAGCTAGTCTAACACAATTCAAAAGCTCATCCAAAAAATTGATGTTCCTGCCTTTATTCTTGCAAGCTGAAAGATTATAAGGACTGACAGTATAAAATTACAAAGATAGGAGAAATGAATGAACTACTGGAAGGGAATGAAGGGTCTATTCAAAAGACAGTTCCTCTTGCTTTTCCTGCTGAAAAGGTTTCTGTTACTTCTCATACACAGAAAAAGCTGTAATTTTTCTCTTCTGCAATATTATGTGCAGAAGAAACAACCAAAAAAAAAGAGTTTTGATGGTACTTGAACAGATTTCAAGAAGTCTTGCAGTGTGCTATGAATAGAAATACATTTGTTAACTGAGGGAGAGGAACAAGACATTTTTTCTTTGCCAAACCCATATAAAATGTAACCAAATTGCTGGACTGGTGAGATTATATCCTCTCCTCCTTCCTTGCTCCCAAGGACAATGGAAAATTTCTTCTATTGTAAAAGCTTTCTTTTTTTGGCTGAAACCATTATGAAAGATGCTGTTATTTTAAAAATCCATTAAAAATAAGATTTTAATAGAAAACTTTAAACTGTGATGTTATAATAGGATTGTGCTTTTAATTCATGTGAATGCTTAAGGAATTGACCTGGAATTGTCCCTTTCAATAAACATTTAGAGAACCATGTCTTTTGGTTCAGAATGCATTAATACTCCTGGCATAGTCATTTCGAGAAATAACCATTTAAAACAAAAGGAAGATAATTCATCTAATTTCCAATGGTGCATGGTCACAGGGCAGTAAGTCTTGGGCTAATTCAATCATTTTGATGAGCTTACATCCAAGAAGAATATCGTTTCTAAGAATGAGCAAAGCTGAGTTTCCAGCCACTGTGTTCACTAAATTATTATTCACACATTATTCATCACTGTTGAAAATACACCACATCCTTCCTGTGCTGTTGAAGTCACCTGCTGTCTGAATGCAGCTATCAAAGTCATGTGTTATTGTGATATATAGTGCAGTAAGCTGGAAGATTTTCCACATGAATCAAAACAGCCAGAGATTTGCAAGTTAGCCTAGTTTACATCAGGGTCCCGACCTGCAAGAAATAAAATTATAAATATATCTTTTCACCTTCTTGTAATTCTCCCATAAGCAACTGGAGAAAAATGCTTTTCCATTACTGAAGACAAAGTGTGTGTACTGCTGAGTGTGGGTGGCAGAAAGCATCCAGGAAGGGGCAGAAGTCTTTTAAAGCCTCACTTTGTCGTGATCAGAACCTATCCGTGTATTCTGCAAAGGGCAGATGGGAAAGGACTACTGGGGTCCTTGTGTTTCTGAGGAATCTCTTTGTGAAGTCTCTTTTCTTGTGTAGCTGCCTCACCTGCTGCAGACAACCTTACATGTGTTTTTTTCTGCAGAGCTGGATCCCAGTATTTTTGCTCCGATGAGATAAGACATTGCCAGCTGAATAAAAGGAAGGGCTATTATCCCTCTGCGTTGATGGAACTGGCATTTTCTGTGCTGTAGTAACTTCTCTTTGCTTCTCAGGGCTAAGTGCATTACAGTGTGAGACTTAACAAGCAAATGATCTAGTTAGAGTATTTAGGGGGCTTCCATTAACCCAGGTTTCCCCTGCAAGGACTTGAATCACTCCCTTGTAAGTAAGAAACATCCTTCAGCTGGCATTAGAGGGGCACTGGGGCTGGGAGAGTGAATCAGCCTGGCTGCCCACAGCACTGCCCTCGGCTCTTCGGGTCACCCTGGAGCACCCACGTGCTCAGTGGCACGGAGAAGGTCTGGCTGGGGGACAGGCTCATGCCCCACCCCGTGTGGGGAACTCCCTTTTTCCTCAACAACAGGGCTCACGCATAGTTCCTGTCAGATCCCAGAGGACCTGGGCAGATGACAAAAGAGCAGGATTAAGGATGAAACCCCATACGTAACAGAAAGGATTTGCAAAAAATGGCTTGGGGATAAACCTAGGCGGTGTACCCTGAGTCCCCCTGTCTGAGGATGTATTTGCAAGCTCTGGGTTTGAACACTACCCTGCTCTTCTTTAGTCTCCTAAGTCTAATACTGCAATGCCCAGCCCGGGTCCTTTCTGAGCCCCTAGAAATGGTGTGTCACAAAGCCACATTTCAGGCTTGTCATACAAACAGCGCTGGTGATTTTCTGTCATAAAACAGCCTGTTAAGACCTGATGCTGAGGCCAGAACTTGGGAGTTACAGGCTGCCTGAAGAAAGGTACTGGGGGCTTCACCCTCTCTTAAAAGCTGTGGAGAATACCAAATGAGGATCTGAGATCTTCAGAACATTGCAGAATATGAAGAGAGGCTCAGTACTGAGACCAAATGACCAATAACCTGTGCAACATCACAGCTTGTCCCTCTAAGAGCCCACTGCTAAGCATTAATCTCTCCTTGTGGGAGTTAATTGTTTTTTAAAAAATACGTTTTCTTTTCGTTTTTATTCACAACGGTCTTTCACTGTATATCTGAAAAATTGGTTTAGGATGGGTTTCATTTTCTAAAAATATCTTTTCAGGAACCAACTATATTATTGAGAGAGGAAAAAATGTTCTGCAGACATCCTTTGGAAACAAAGATGTGCAAAGTGTTTTATCTATTTCTTTTAAGAAGAATGGAATGAAAAGTGCGGATGGACTTTTAACCCCCTTCAGGACTAGAAACACTGATGAAGCCATATGGGAAACCTATTCAATAGAATATCTGTGGATAAATGAAAGAATTCAGTTTTTGAAGCTTCTTATTCTTAACACTAAATTCCATTTCACAAGGAATACGTACATGCATCTCTAAAGTATTACCCGAAAAATCCTCTTAACACTGCAACAGCTTTCATCTCTCTGCTTTCTGCAAAGACTAATCCATACCTACAGAAACAAGGCACCTTTTGTTCAACTCCATTCTTAGGACATTTTTTTGTTAATTTTTTCCTCTGTAGAAGCATAACAGAGTAAAAGCTGAAACGGACTAAAGGAAGCAAATACAAAGGCAGGCTTACATTCAATGTGTGAATCTAGACTCAAAGGAGGATTGGATGGGCATGAGGATATTATCCATCTGTAGTTAATACAGATCTTTTTATGATAATGTGTTTGTGGCTCTGATTATCTGCTTGGGCTGGCCCTAGAATCACAATGACAGAATAAATTGAATCCAGAATAATAGCACTGTCTAAGTTACATCTGTATTAGTAAACTGAGTATTTTCAGGGCCAATTTCTGGTACCAAGGTGAGCTAGCGAAGACTGACCCCAAATTCAGCTCTCCTTCTTTCACCTTCAGAGCAAGGTGTTTGCACCAACAGCGATTGCTGGGACCAGTTTCCAGCCCCGAGAACCACCCACCTGCACTGGGATTTGAGCCAGCACTGCTTAACCATGGGACAAAACCACCCCAGGGACCATCCTGAGCTCATGAGAAGAAATTTCAAAATGCAGCATCAGAGGGTGTTCCTGGCCTAGTGTCATCTATGTCTCTATATCTGCTTATGCTAGACTGCACACCTGTGCCTGGGAAGGTGCTGAGGACAAAGTTGTTGTGTGTGTGACCCAGACTTACTGTGCCAACTGGGGCAGATCCCTGGGAACTTTTTCTTTCCTTCCCACTGCTGTTTCTTTCAGTGCAGTGTGTATTATCTCACAGGAATCATGGTTCTGGCTGCTGTTAGGGTGAAAGATAGTTGGGTAAGCTTGAGGAAAGAGCATGAGAATTCAGATTAAAATGCTTCAAGCCAGTATCCTTATCAAGGATTTTTGGTGCATGTTTCCTGTTCATTTCAATGCCCCTCCAGACAAATGGGGATTTTCCACAGCTCATTTAGCAAGATGTATAATTCACTGGTGAGCTACATACCACCCCATCTGTGCCAGCCCACAGAGCAGAAGGGCTGGGATAGCCCCCAGCTACAGAGCCCGGCTCACAGCACAACGTCGTTCATCTCATTCCCAACCTCCTGGCTCACAAGCCTGGCCTGCCAGCTGACTCAGAGACTTGCACACATTTGCCAATTAAAACCAGAGCAGACTGGTCATCTCCAGCTCATTATAACTTTGCTTCATATGTTTTGTTTTTTCTTTTGGCTGATTTCTGTTTCAGATCCAGAATCTGCCTGGGTCAGTGGTCAGTGCTGACAGAGGAGCAACCATCTTTCCCAGAAAGCCTATGTGTGGAAATTGGTGATTGATTCTTTTACTGAGCTCCAAAAATTTCATAAATACTTCAGCTATTTTATTCCTAGGTGTCTTCTTCCTTCATCTCTGAAATTCAGGTTTCATCCTCCCTGCTTGGGGATCACTCTTTTTTTTACATGCCACCTTATACAGTGATGCCTTGAACCCAGTCACATTTCTTGCTGCAACTGTAACATAAATAATACTTACATTTTACTCTTCCAGGATTTAGACTTTTGTATTTGTGACAGATTTTATACTCAACTGTGGCTTTAATACATGAACATTTGAAAATTAATAAAACTTTGGAGATGGAATGACTTTGTGCGTATTTGGTGTGTCACAGTCACACAGATCACATTATTTTTTTTTAGAACTTAACCTTGGCTTAAATATGTCCAGGATTAAAGGTTGTCTCAGAAGCATGTATTCATTGCATGCAGCAGGAGCAGGAGAGAGAAGGTGCTGGCTATTTTCCCAGGTGCAAAACAAATTATGCCATAAGACTCTGCTCCCTTCCACAGGGGCACTGGTCTTTCTTTCATATCAAGTCACTCTCTACTTGCTTTGACCTTCCTTAAGTGTCTCCTTTTATTGCTCTTTCTTTTTCTCCAGCTGGAAAATCACTGGAGTAAAATCTGACCTCAATGATTCATCCAAAGCCACAAAATGCATAGGCTCTTTAAGAAGAACCAAAGGCGAGGACACTGATCCATGTCTCTGTCCCAGTCAGATGGCTGAAGTCCTTCTGCTCGTCCTGTGGCCAACTTCAGCAGCAGACCTCGGTCCAGTGCATGCTCCCATGCATGTCTCCAAAATCCCACATTGACCTCCGTGTTCACATACATGCACACAATTATTCTCCTGATTGCTGGCACACTGCTGCTTTCTTCAGGCTAATGTTGATGGAAAATCAAGAAGTGCGAACTAGAGCATCAGAATTTTTTCCTGTTGTGTAGATCCTGGCAAATGTCCACAGAAGAACTTCTTCAGTGTGAGGGTGACCAAGCACTGGAACAGATTGCCCTGAGAGATTGTGGAGTTTCCCTCACTGGAGATATTCCAGAACCATCTGGACACAATCCTGTGCCATGTGCTCCAGGGTGATCCTGCTTGAGCATAGAGGTTGGACCAGATGACCCCACTGTGGCTGCTTCCAGCCTGACCCATTCTGTGAAACGAGCTGAGCTCAAGTGCAGTCACAAAGGCTGGGGGCAAATTAAGGCTGGTAAAGTTGTTGATGCCATTTCACCAGTAACTCTTTCCTCCTCTGTTTCAAGATAATGAATCAAGAAGAATGAAGGCCAGGCCATCCCATTCCGCTCCAGTTTCCTACAGGGTTCCTTTCAAAAATTCTGATTCTTTAAAACTCTTTTTAATGTGTGTGCTACATGAGTTATATTTACCCAGGTATGATATAAGAAATGACCTGACTTATCAGAAATACATTTGCTGCTAACACTAAGAATACAGGAAAGAAGGACACACTGAATAAAGGAAAACCTCAGCAAAGGCTGAGGATACCCTTATCAGGCTGCACCCCTCTTCAAGGTTCTGCCCAAGTCGGTAGGGCAGAAGTTACAGTGCCCCCAGGCCTTAAGCAATGAGCACATTCTGGCTTCAAAAGGACACTTGAAACACTCTACAAACAAGTGGTTCATCAAAAGATGTGGTTTGAAAGACTAATTCTCCATGCATTAGAGACAATACTTACAAGGCACTTAGCTTTTGGCCAACACATCTAATAATTTACAGAACTGGAGGAAGTGGGAGGGTAAAGTAGCACTGTAGTATGTGGCTGATTATATCCATGAATTTATACCCCTTTCAGTTTGGATGCTTTTCTCTTAAACCATTGTAGCAAAATGTGATGTATCGCTGGGAAGCAGAGTCACAGTTCACTCTGAGAAATTCTGAAGAGGGAGATTTGAAAAGCTTCATTAAGAAATTACAGGGGGGTGCTGTGAGGAGGTTCCTGAGAAAACTTTGTAAGAGATTTTGCTTTCTAATATAAGTCACTATTAAAGAAAATGAGCACTAATTTTGCACAGAAATGAGGCATTATGTCCCATGAGATTTCATCTACCTGTCATTATGGTCAATGAAAGAACTTTCATTAATCAAAAAACAGAAATATTTTCATCTAATCCCTGAAGGAACCTGAAGACCCATCATTTTTCCACATTTGGTTTAATTCATATGCTATTCTTTTTATCAGTCTTTTCATTACCTGTACGTCTCATTAATGCAGAGGAAACAGTTTTTGTAAAAGAAAAGTTTTTTCTGGCAAAAATTCAAGGTCTCCAGCTTGCTGAAAACATTAGGTTTCAAAATTGAACTTCAGTTCAATCCTCTCAATTGTGTTTTTCTCATCCTCTACATACCTAACTCAGGCACTGAGGATCTACCTGGAAGAAATATTCTGCATGTCCAGTTGCATACTACAGCAGTGGTAAGCTGTGCTTCAGGCACAGGAGGTGTTTGGCTGGTATGTTCAGAAAAACAGGGATGAAGTACTTCATAAGGGATATCCAGAGTGAATGTAGATGCCAGATTTTATTATCAGCCCTCCACAGAGAATAGAGGTGTTGAGAACACAGGTTACTTCTTTATTTCTGTGTGTGTGTGTGGGTGGGTGTGGGTGTGGGTGGGTGCAAATGTAGTGACAAATGCCATATAAGAGCAAAAAGAATATTGGCCAGGTGGTCACTAACCAAAAACGTGGAGGAAATAACTTTTCATCAACTTGTTCAGTGCTTTATAAAGTCACTGAAGGGATTTGTTCCAAATTAAAAATAGCATGTTAATTTGTCATTGAGGACTGAGTTCACACATATACAAATGAGGAGGACAAATGAAAACCAGAAAATTAACATCCCAAAATTCTGAGCACTTGAATTTGCAGTCATAATGTTCATTTAGTGCACAGTTTTGCATGTAAAAATTCTTGAGTATTAAACCAATGACTTAGAAGAAAATATGAGTCACAGAAAATTACATAAGAGCTGTATAGAGAATATATTGCTAATAAAACATTTCACATTCTCAGACATTAGCAAGTCACTTAGATCTGCGTCTCAGTGTTGACCTGTATTGAAATGTGTGTATGTGCCATGAACAATGCATTGGGACTGCTCAGGAGATCTCCAGAAGGGAAAAGCTGTTACAAAATGAATTAAAACTTTTCAGAGAGAGAAAGAACACACCACAATCTCAAATGCTGCTATAACAAGCAAAATCAAAGTACTATTTGTATGGTAGCATGAACAATGGAGCCTCAGTCTTGTAATCATAGTAAAAAGGAAGAATGGTTTGTTTCCAACAGGAGAGCTTTGCAAATGCACTCACATTCCAAGAAAAGGTGGGGGAGCAGACATGTTCCTATAAGATGCTCATAAACCTCACAATCCATTGTTGAAGGTGCTTAGACTCTCCCAGAATCAGTCCTGGGTTGGCAGCTCCCTTGACAAAAATTGTATCTCTCTTCGCTATCTAGAAAATATAATTTAATGACAGTGTCACAGACAAGTCAGCTCTTGTCACTCTCACACTTCCATCTACAGGCTTTTCACTGGGAATGTAGTGGCTTTTTCCCTTTTATTTCCCACTCTTTTTCTGAGGCTATTCCAAACCTGTTCTGTTCAGTTACTCTGTGGCATTTTGAATCAGAAATACTCAGCTCAGCAGCTGGGAGCATGTTTGGCACTAGTATAGATTTATGTCACGTATTCCTTTCAAGTAAAACCACAGGAATACAGGCACGAAGATGACAGCAGACAAGGAGCTGACCAGGAGCAGTTATTAGACTGTAACTTGCCATGCTGCTGTAGGAGAGGCACAACACATTGGCTCTTTGGGGATATCACCTTTCAACCTCCCACCCCCCTCCTGAAGCCCTCGTACTCATAGACATTAACTTGTGGAGAGAAGTGAAACACAAACGTCCTTCTGTGCTTTGCCTGAGTTTCTGACATACTCCAAAGTGCTAATGGAAAAAAATACTTTAAGTTTCCTCCTTGCACTAGGTTTTAAAATGGAATTTAAGTATGAGATTTGAGAAGATGTAAAGAAAGCTACTGTTGAAGGCTATGACAGAGACCTATGACTAATGATCATCTTTTCTTGGCTCTCACACACTTCGTAGGATGAGGAATTTGGAGCTGGAGACCTAGCCAGCATATACGTGGGATGACCAATGCATCCAGAGCTGGTTCAGAACATCTTTGCACTGGTGAATTGTGAGCAGGAAGGACCTTTGGAAGGCTGCAAGGAACGAATTCACTCAAGGAAAGCCAAACAATTTTTTTTTAACTAACAGAAGTTAGAGCTTCCAAGAAAGCCACAAAATTGCTATGGTAAGGGATTAGAATGACCTCAAAAAAAGAAATGCTTATGTCATCGACTCCTCCTTCCTATTCTAGCATGCATTTCTGGATGAAGTTCTACACAGACTGGAGGACCTTAATTTTGTCTGCAAAACTAGAATTTGTCAAAAGCTGGTCTTATCTGAATATTTCCAGTGAGTTTAGTTTGCAGTCATACAGCACCATGGAGTAACTTCATAAGAGCACAGACATTCCTCCTAAGGTTCAGCCTAATCCCATACCTACCAATATCTCTGGCAAACAGTGAAAAAAAAAAAGAAAGATGACCAGGGGAAAAAGAGAACAGGGCAAGCATATATAAGTTCCAATGAACACTTTCCCTGTCACTGCCTATTTCAGGGAGTTTAAGCCTAATGTGCTTTGTGTAGTCATAATATCCAAAGGATATTTCCCTTGTCCCTTAAGGGTCCTGTCTCCCCTTAAACCCATCTAAGCTCTTTGCATCTGCATAACTATTTAACTATTAGTTGCACAGATCTACCACCTATTGTTAACAAAACCTACCTGTTTTGAACAACTAATGCCATTTAATGGCTCTTAATTCTTCAAATGGAAACCTATACGAACTCGCCTCATCAACTAGAGGCATTTTCATCAGATTCCTAGTTGCCATCAGAAGCAGAAACTACTTAATAGTGCCATAATGTAACCGTGTCCTGATGTCTCAGTCTACATTCTGAGCTGTTTTCCCCACTGTGCTGCTTTTCCACGTCTTACTGTAGAGCAGGAGAGGAAGGAGAGGAACTGTGTCCTCCTGTGACTGAGACCATGTGCTTCACTTGGTAATGTATGTGGAGGACAGGGAGAATTTATCTCCCCCTCTTTTTTACTGCTCTGTTTACAATCAGCCTACTTAAGCCAGCAGGAGAATTCTGAAAGACACAGTTTCTTACCACGAAAAGTGACTCCCGAGTAGTTGGAGTTGTGGTTAAACTGCCTCCCACACACTAATGAGTGACAAACCAAACAAGCAAGCAAAACTTTTGCCTAGAAATGTAGCAGCTCAATGAAATAGTTATAATGCTGCCAAACACAGGGCTGTGGAGCTGGACCGAACTGGAGGTGCCCTTAACTGAGCTGTGGAGAGTCGTACATTCCTGGGAGGAAACTAGCAGCCAAATGAGAGATTATCTGCTCTCCTCTACCACATTTCAGTTTTCGTTCTAGTCCCAGTTTGTTAGAAAGTTTCTCCATCCCTACCATTTGCACTGTGATATGGCACTGAAAACCACTGTTAGACTGACCTGCCTGGCTCGAGCATGAGAAGACCACTCTGAAGGGAAACATGGAGGAATGTGGGAATTAACAGCAGGTCAGTAAGCTTGCCTGAGTCTGAGTCTGACATTGGTCTCAGCACAGGCTGTTTCTACCTGTGAGAAACTCAATCAAGGGAAGCAAGAAATTCAAAACTATAAAGCGAGTAAATGGCAACACAGCTGCAGCTGGTGTTTGTTTGGATTCTTGGGATGTCTGTGTTGTAGATAACTAATTATAGCATGGTGTAGTTAAAATAGCCAATGAATCCACTTTAGTAGTTAAGCAACCAAAGGACAATTAACACGAATGGTAAACATACAAAGGTGTATATCTATGACACTGGCTTTTGGAATAAACGCTTTTTGCCGGCACTTTATGTTAGAATTAGTGTGCGTCATGTTTGCCTCAACTGTGACAGAGGAACTTATTTTGCCTGCTCTGAAAGGATCACTGGGAGTGAAAGCTGAAGAGGAGATAGGCTTTTGTGCCTGCCTCTCCTCCCAGCTGACCTTTCATCCAGGGTAGACAGACAGACAGACAGCTCAGCAATTCAGCACTTGTCAGCTCCCAGGAGCACCTTGACGGGCTGGAGAGGTGGGTATCCAAAACTGACAGCTTCCAAGAGAGCAACTCCTTGAAGGAAACAAGACAGGGTGGGAAACAGTGGAAGGCAGCCCCAAGCTCTCCAAGGTGTGTGATATCACCTGGTCCCTGCCAGCCCCAGGGCTGGCTGTGATTTCCATCATAGCTTGGCTATTGCAGGAGAAATGGCAGCTTCCAGCTCTCTCTTGAAGATGTGGGCATGCAGTTATTGTGGGAAGGGGTCCCTGCTCATGGCCTGGGAGTTGGAACTGGATGATCTTTAAGGCCCCTTCCAGCTCAAACCATTCCATGATTCTATATCCAGAAATATCCTCATGCTGTCAAACCACAAAAAAGCCAGCCCAGACCCATAAGAAGGTCTGAGCACAATCTTTAGTGGCTGCATTTGTTTGTGATGGTAACTGGTGAGTGATCTCCCTGTCTTTATCTTAACCCATGAGGTTTCTCATCCTATTTTCTCCCCTTGTCCTGTTGAGGCAGAGTCAGTCAGTGAGTGGGAGTTTGGCCCCTCACTAAGGTTAACCGAGCATAAGTCTGTAGGTTTAACTGAGCTTTTCTCAAGCCTTTGGGAGATGATAGCACCACAGAAGGTGCCCTCCGTCTGAGGGCCTCACACACTAAAAAACATCAACATTATGCTACTGATGCCAACAGAGTTACATTTAATTGACACCAGTATGAACTGAAAATCATTCTCCAAGAGTTTCGCTTGTGTCAGGCAGCACACAAATATGAAATGAAAATAAAATGACCAGATTGCTAACAGACTGAAACTGTGGCAGGAGCAGCTTAGAATAGATGTACTGAGGAGCATTTTCACTCTGAAGATAATTGGGTGATGGGCCAGATGAGTGATTTCTGAAGAAATGGCAAATGAAAAGCTGGGGAAAAAAGAATATTTGGGGGTATAATTACTGAGAAATAAACATGGAGAAGCTAATTTTCTCTAGGTAGGTATTTCCTCCCAATTTGTTTCTGTTTTCCTTACCAATCCATGTTCCATGGTGAAATATGTTCAGCAAAGGCATCCTGCAACGACAGAACATTTTCCACCACATTTTTTGATGCAGATAGCCAAAAGAGTATGGTCTTCTGTATTTTTTTTCAGTTAGGAAAAACTGCTGACAGAGACAGAACCTCTTTTATTTACAGAAACATGGCACAATTTCAGTGATTGCAGTAATTCCTTTTGCCAAATTCTCCCCATCACTCCTGCCCCTCCCCATCCTACTCAAGTTGTCTCTGAGTCACACAATTTTTTCTTCACACATCTGATACTTTCCTTCTGCTTGTTTTCTGCATTTGTATCAACTTTTGGCTTCTCAAAGACACAAAAACCTTATCGAAAAATAGAGAATTGACCCTCGCTGTTCATGTGTGTTTTGCAAGTGCCTTTGGGCCAACGCTTTATGCCTCTGCTTGAAGTAAAACTGCTGCCACTGCTGCTAACTAGCTCATAAAGAAGTCTTATCCTTGAAAGAAGAGCAGTGTTTATACATAATCTGTAGTACTGTGCTTCCTTTCCTTTCCTTTCCTT
>VZRR01012420.1:543821-804483 GCA_013398015.1 Oreocharis arfaki
CCTTCCCTTCCCTTCCCTTCATAGGTTTAAGGTGCACACATTATGCATCAGAATATAATTAACTCTTATTCCACTTAGCACTTGAAATATAACTGTTGCAAGTGGCTGGCCTAGCCTCAAGTGCTTCAGTGATATTATTTGTCCACCCAGGAGCACCTTGAAAGATCGATTGCAATTAGTGATTTCATAGATATGGTTCTTACCTTGTTTAAGTGTTGTCATGTTCAGCAGTCACCCAGGTCCCCAGAGCCTGTCCATGGTTCACATGACTCAGTCCCTCACTGCTAACTGCTATACACAGGATAGATAGGTTTTCTTACCCAAAGGAAAAAGAAAGAAAAAATGGTTTAACAATCAACAGTAATAGGACAAGAAATATCAAACTCACTCAGAACCAGCAGCTTACTAACTGCTCAGGTTCATTAATAGATTGGGGAACCTGGGGATCCTGAAAGCAACCTAGATTCAAAAGGAAATTAGACAAAGTTTATCAGACACAAGGACATGCCTCCAGAAGCCTCTGCCCAGCAGGTCACTAGGATACTGGAGATTAACTCCTATATTTGCCTTCTTTACTCTGTACTTCCCATCTCCTACCACCATTGCCATGAAAGACTGTCGGGTGAGACAACCTTTACTTGGATGTAGTGTGGTGGCAATTTAGGTGATGTGAACTAACACATCTGACCCTACAGTTACAGCGGTCTATTAAACAGGAGCACCACTAAACTCAGCAATTATGATGCAATCATCTGTTTGATGGGCAGTGGAAGCTTAGCTGGGAAGCAGCAGGCAGATAAAGGAAAGGCCTCACACATGGAGTGAGTTGCCATGGAGCCATCACAGGCATGGAAGGTTTAAGGATTCTGGCGTTAGAGTGTCTTTAATCCGAATATCTCAAAGGTTTTCAGCTTGCAAATGAAAAAAGTGTAGTTGGGAAAGTATGTCTATATCTGCAAGGTGATATTTTCCAGCCACTTTTTGTCAGTGGCAAGAGGAAAATCAGTTCCATTGCAGCCAACACTGCCATCTTGGAAACAAATGAAACTTTTTATATCCTTCTCCTCCGAGCTGTATTGACATTGTTTATGTTGGCACTCCCAGAGCGTATCACTGAGGTAAGGACACCCTGCCAGTACCTCCTGAGAGGTGTCCCTGGATGAGTTTTGCTTTGTACCTGCTGTCAGGGGATCTCCAAATGACAGCCTCTGATTATCACATTCTAAAGTCTCAGCAGGATTTTCACTCACTGTCTTTTGGATGTCTTTGCAGAGTCACATTTTCATACTAGTAGCTCACCTACTAACTTCTCTACGAAATTTTAACTCCTTAAAACTTTCTTTTAAGCTTTGAGCCCATCCTTTTTCAGGGGAGCAGATGTGTTGACCAGGGTTTCATCTTTGCTGTGACTCACCTGAAATCTTGCTGTGCTAATTACTGCCCTGGTGAGTCACATTTGACATGAGGAACCTTCAGTAGCTACCATGGGCTCTCCTGATCTCCTCAGAGGCTTTGCTAATACTGCCCACTATTTTTCCACAGGTCAAACATTCATCCAGAAAATCTCAGCATCTGTTTTGGTGCCAAGAGTATGTTATATATCTCTGTGAAACGCCTTAGGTGCATAGCATGATCCAGCTCCCAGTGTCTCCCAAAAGACCTACAAGTGTTCTCAAATGTATGCTCTGTTTTTCCTCGGGAACCTGCCAGAGCTCTGCTGATGCATCAAGTGTAGAAAAATATTTGACTTCAGCCTTGTCTCCTGCGATTTCTTCCCAGGTAGGGAGGAGAACGCGACTCCTTGTTGTAAGTGTATATATTTCTCTGGGGTCTCTCCTGATGGGATGTTTTGCAGTTGTTTGTTTAGAGAACCTTTGAAATGACCATTCAGTCATCAGTGAGTTCACCAGCTTTGCTGATGTAAACTTTTCAACTGTTGTCAGCCCTACAGCAATAAACCAATTAAGCTCCTCTCAGGCTCTGCCTGTGGACAAGAACTGCAATAATGAGTTTAAGAAGTGGGATGGCTGACATCTTCCAGCTGAGCTCTGTACTGTGTCAGCAGCTTGTTTATCCCAAGGATGCTTCAGTGCCACTGGTCCCTTGACCTTCCAGAGGGTGAAGCAAATGACTCTTTATGTCTCTTGCCTCTGTCATTTCTATACAAACTCCCTAAGTGGGAAATGAGTTTAGTGTTGTATAACCTAAGCTTAACCCATTTACTTGCTAGAGCTTTTGTTTGTCCTGTTAGTCCCATAGCATTACTGTTGCTTGACCTCACTTTAGGTTGTGTATCCAACTTAGAATTAGTAAGTGTCACTTGTTTTCTGATGTGAAACACCTCAGTCCCCACACTCCTGATGGACAGTCTCATTATGGATTATGACCAAGTTAAATAAAAACTACCAAAATCATCAATCTGCTTCAATCATCTACTCTGAGAAACAAGTCAAAGTCTGTAAACTGAGGAAAATCACAAAAGGTTCACCCATGTGAAGACAAAGAAGGACAATCCCAGCATATTCCTGGACTCTTTCTCTGGATCTATCAAAGCAAGCACTAACTAAACATATTATGTTCACACCAATGGCGTGTCTGCTTTTGATGCCACGCTGAATGGATGAAGAGACCATGTGAGAAGTACTTAGGGAGAGGTGAACCTGACCTCAGCAACAGGAGCACTAACAGTAAGAGAACTGGAACTGGGTACGACAAAGGAAACAAAAGAAGATGTCATGACTGTGCTCTTTTACAATGACTCAGTCGATATCCTATATACCAAAAGTCCTCCTTCATACACTGATACAAAGAGGCAGCTTTGAAGGGAAAAGTAGGTGACAGCGCTAAGAGGGATCAAAGGTGACATCTAAGTGACAAGAAAAGCTGAAATGTTGTGTGGAGATCACTTTAAGGCATCAAGCAATGGAGTCAGATTTGAAGTGGCAAACAAACCTGAAACACATGTAGATGGATTTCAAGTGGCATGCATAAGTGAGAAAGTGAACGGGCAAGTTTAGGGTGTCAAGCAGAGCTGAAACAGCTTAGGCTGGAGGAAAGCAGTATTTTTGTTAAACAATTCCTGCAAAGGCATCATGCTACCCAACATAAGAACAGCGTCCATTCTTCTAGTCAGCTAGGGTACAGGCTAGTCAGAGGGTATCCAGAGAATTCTAGGAATATTATATCCTTTATGCTGGCAGATGGACCTCATGCAGAATTTGAATTCATATGACACTGGATAAAGAAATGTGAATTGCAGAATAACAAGGAAAAAGTAACACATATTTAAATATTATACTTAGCTATTGCACTTCTATTTAACTGTGTGCTCCCTCCTGAGTCAATGACAACTTGAAGGGCTGGGGTCAGACCTTTGCCAAGACATCCTGGAAGGGGTTTCTTGTGCATGCCTTTCCAATCTTATTTTGTTCTGACCCCTAAAGCAAAGTTATCATTGTTTGAAGCGTCTGGGCTGCCTATTTCAGCCTTCAGTTCTTAGAGAGATTCTTGTGTGACTGTTTATTTTTCCCGTTTTTCCTTCAAAGAAACCCAAAAGTTTTGTGGTCAAGAGACCTGACAGTTGAGTCGCATTCAGATCATGTTGGTGCCATTTGACCTGACCTGTTGCTGACCCAGACAAAAGAACTACCTACATTTTCAGAGTTTTGTGTTCCAGGAGGCATTTAGTTGCCCTATTCTTTCTACTCTAGATATTTTATTTGAATCACTCAGAGCCAAAAAGGGTTATTGTTCCTATGGTCTGCTTCTTGTGTTGTTTAGCTGATCAGATGTCTCAATGCAGAACTGATCTCAGGTAAATCTTTCCAGAGCACCCATGACGCCAAGTGAACAGATTTATATATTTTAGGCTGGAGAATCTTTCTGACAAATATTTCCTGGGATCCCAAGCTGTGAAACTGCACAGCTTTCCAAGTGGTATGTAATTTCTTTTGTGATCAGGCCAAGAGAAAGGTAGTTTTGGAAACATTAGAAGCTTTCAGTTGTACTTGCATCTGTCTTCCTGCAGAACCTCCTGCTAATGCTTCTTTCTCTTCCTATGCCTGTGTGGATTTCTTCAAAGGAAATGAAGTCAGTTATTGCATTTGGGCATTCATTTGGTTTGTTTCCCATCATGAAATTTATAGATGCACACAAGAGAATTGAAGGCAGAAGTGCATAAAGAAAATTCTCTGCTAAGTTTCTATCATAACTAAGCTGGGCAACCTGCTCTCTTCCCATTCCATCATCTTTCCCCTCTGTATTATTCTAGCAAACCAAGTAATGTCACTGTTTTGAAAAGGCTTTGGGATTGGAACTGGAAAATGGGACACAAGTAATGGAGAATTTGTTTATTCTGGTATGTGAGACACCCTGAAAGTACTGCCCAATAGTTATCCCGCACCTTTTTATCTGTGGTTAATGCCTGTGTGAGGCAGGGGTCAAGGTTCCTACAGAACTGTCTCTTCTCTCTATGAAAAGTGATGGCTCTCAATGCCATTTGTTTTAACAGTCCGAACACCTCCCTTAAGAGGATGAACAAAACTACCACAGCCCAAACCTGAACCCATCACTGTAAATTTTTGAGTCATATTAAGTCCTCCATGACTAAAAGAACAATGGAGACAAAGCCGCCTCCCAAAGAAGAGGAAGATACGAGAACGATATGAAAATGCCTCTAGGACATTGCTTTGAAGTCTGACTGTGGGAAGACTTATTTTATAGACAGACAGAGGGTAGTGCTCGTGCCAGGGTTCAGAGTCACTGGCTTCACTCAGTAACAGTGGAATGGGGTGTGAAGGCATGGATTGATTACCTTGTAGGAAAACAATTGAACAAAGGTATCCAAAGAGAAAGAGGCTGGTTGCAAAATACTAGCACAGAGGTGGAAGGTGTTGAGCTGCACGACTCCTTAGGTAAGCTATTTGGAACTGGTTGGTTTGGCTTCAAAAGGCCAAGGATTAAACAATTGCTAAATGCCAATAATTTCCTGAAGGTGTCTCATATTCTGTTTGCGAACAGCAGATAAGTGGCTGAAACTAGTAAATCTGAAATGTGGATACCACAAGCCATGACAAGCAGCAGTGATTTATAGGCAGCTCTGCAGTGATTGTCACAACAGCATTCAAGGGCCTTACAGAACACTTGTAAAATTCTCCGCATATTTACCCCATTTTACAGCTGAGTGGAAGAACTTGTGTTTCTGGCCAGCCCTGGTGCAACTTCTGTTCCTCACCAGTCCTGTACTGATTCTTATGTCTACTCTCTACCCAAACGTCCTTTCCTTACTTTTTCTCCTGCCCATCCATACTTCAAGTGGCAAAGTGGGATAAACCCTCCACAAGAACCAACAGGCCTCTGCACAGTGGCCTCTGGTGTTTGAGTCTCTGTCCCTGGAGGTGAGGAGGTAGAGCAAGCCTCTTGTCCAAATGCCACCATGCTGGCTGGGAGTGGGAATGCCTCTGCGTGTGTGTTACTGCCAGTCTTTGTTGTTAAAGGTGTCCTGTGCATGAGCAATGAGAGATGTAAGTGAAGATTAAACAAAGTTCACAAGATCTTTAACTCCTCAGTGGTTCCAGCGTGCAATTAGGAACTTGGAGAGGTCCCATAGCTGGGCTACTGTGCCACATCACAAACCCAACTAGCCACCGTGTACTACAGTCTCCTTGGCACTCAAGAAATATCCACAGACCTGTCTCAGTCCTTGTGCTTCTGATGGGGGGAAGCATCTCCAGTACCATGTGGGATAGAAATCTTATTTTTCCAGTTGGTAAATTATAAAATACTCAATGCAATTCCAATTTTTGTGTGTTTGAAGGCCCACGTTGGACTGGTTGAGGTATGTCCGGAAACTTCAGCTATACTTACACTGTTAAACTAAACAGGCTTGGACTGTGTAATTGTTGGGTTGCTCCTTGACACAGATTCTATCTCTCTTCTAGACAAGGCCTGGATACAGCTTGTGGGACAGCAGGAGCTGGGCCTGTTCCCAAACAGCAGGTTGAATGCAGTCACCATTTTTGGTAAAGAAAGAGACTCCAGCTTTTCTGACAGGAGGTTTATCATGTCTCTTGCTTCAATCTATTTTGCACTATTTAAAAGAAAAAAATGGAATCTTGGGGTGCACTGGGAACCTGGAGAGAAGCCTGAACTTCTAACTTGAAATTTGGTTTTGTTCTCAGTGTCACTGCTCGTAAGAGAAAGAAGCCTGAAGAAGAGATTTTCCATTTGCTTGAGGTCATAGGATCATGAAATCATAGAATGCCCTGGGTTGGAAGAGACTTTAAATATCATCTAATTCTAACCCCTGCTATGGATCAGAACACCTCCTACTAGACCACATTGTTCAGAGCCTCACCCAAATTCACTCTCACAAAGCTGTTTCAAGAAGGTCATTATTATTAATGTTCTTTTCATGAGATCTCTCTCTATTTGGGATGGCCTCTTCCTTCAGCCTGTTATTTATGTTACTGGGTGCCTTACTTTCAAACCAAAGTGAGAATTAAGCACTTTCAGTATATATGCAAATGTCCTGAGCAAGCTGCTTAAATGTGGAAGCACTATGTCAATGAATGAGACATGAAAACACTGCTGGAATTTAGCCCAGAAATTCTCTTACACCTGCATAAAATTATTTCTTTATTATGAGCAATGGAAGTTGTTGCCGTGGGCTCCCAACAAACTGGGCACGGCCATCTCCTCCCCTCCCCTCGCATATTTCTCCCCTCCCACGATCATTTCCATTGGCTCTGTGCTCCCAGCCCGCCAAATTCAAACCCTGCGTTCCTGCACCCTCGGGTGTTCTGTATCTTCCCCCGCCCACTCACAGGGGTGTAACTGTGAAACTGTGAAACACATTGTCTCGCTTCTCCTGGCACGACCCCGGTGCCATAATAAACCCCGCACCATCTGGAGAAGCCCCTCCGCCTCGCCTCTCCTTCCTCAGCGCGCCTGTACCATCGGTGGGTTGGGCCAACCCCTGCTGGAATTTTGCCGACCCTCCCGCGCCTCTGAGCGATCCGGCCAGCCTCTCCCCGGCCCGGGTGGGTGCTCAGCACTGTAGCCAGCAGTGCCGCGGCAGGAAGTAAAGGAGGTACATAAAAGAGAAGAAGGTAGTAGGAAGGAAATGTTAAATAATGCACTAGAAATTTTCCTTTAACCTGAAAGAAGAGGAAGTGGGCTTAAAAACAAAGTCACCTTTGAGGAAAAGGGTGGAAATGTACTACAGAAGGGAAAGAAAACAGGAGCAGTGATTTCTTAAATGCTTTTGAGACCCAAAGGTATTGCCTGGCATAATTTCTTTCCCTGAGACCCACAGTGGTTCAGTTCCTTCCCACCATCATTGAAAAAAGTCCCAGACTCCCAGAGCTCCACATTCTTGGCATTGGCAGTATGTCTTACTAAGCACTTTTGTCAAAACCACGTCTGGATCATATCCTCTCTTTTTCTGCTATATTGCTGTTGCTACTCCTCTTCAAAGGGTACTGGCATGTGCTATTGCAGAACTGTTCAGTGGATGTATGGAGTTAGCACCTAATTTTATCCTCTCAAAGACAATGTCGCCTTTCCCATTACTAGGACAGAAGATATAAATACCTGCTGAACAAGCTGCCTGACATTTTAGTGCTCCAAAATCTGCTTTGTTCATTGCCACGTTTATCTGAGGTCTTGCAAGAAGCACGTCATCATGAAATTCGTCTTACTAGCAATGCAGAAGCATTGATCCAAGTCAGAGGCTGGATTTCAGACTCTTTAGTATCTGAAAAGTAAATTTCTGAGATGTTCTGAAATCAGCAGATTAGTTCAACTCCACATCCCTCCCTTGGAGTAACTGGATTCTGATAACTGCAACAAGAGTTGTGTTCCATGTGTTGCATCTACAATATTCTTAAGTGTAATTTTATTATCCTTTCCTTAAAAAACACTTTGATGTAGAAGAGTATTGTTGTTAGACTGCAAGATCACTGAAACTGTGCTAGGCAAAGTTCATTCAGTGAAGGTCTTCAGATATAGATCTAGCAAACACCCCTGACAGCTTTGTACAGAAGGTGTTGGCAGCCACTCCCAATTTTTTTTTCAGACACATCAGTAAGAAGAACCATTAATTTCCTCTTACAGATCAGGTAGAGAGGGTTTTGATGTTTTAGAAAAAAGCAGTCATGGAAGGAGTAAGTTGGAGTATTGAGCCTAATTTTACTGTAGTAAGCACAAGGTAAACTCAAGAAAAGCCATCATCTCAAATTTCCCCCACAGCACATCCTCTTCCACTGTGTTGGTAAAAGTGTTTCCTTTTCTTAGGTACATGGAATAAAGTTGTAAAGTAACAGTTTTTTAAGTTTCTATTTTGTTGTTCCAGATGCATAACTCTGTAGCTCGAACGTGACACAATCAGCAACTTGTTTCCCCTCTTCTTTTTTGCTCATTTAAGCAGTTTTTAAAAATTAACATCTTGAAAGATCAGTTGAAAATTTTATTTACATTTACCAGTTTGATTAATCCTCCTAAATGAGGGAATATCTTATTTAAATAGAATATAATTCTTCATTCCACCCATTTACTGAGTTTAATATCTCAGTTATTACTAAATTAAGTATTTCTGCTTTTCTGAGAAGAGGCTTTTGCCAACTAGCTTCTAAATCTTTAATAAATATTACCCAATACATTCAGGTGGCTTTTCCACCTGAATTCATTAGCTTGTCTACTGTGACACATTGTTGAATATGGAAATAAGGGCAAGACTGGAGCTGATCAGTCCCATGCCTAGAAAACAGACACCGCAGCCTGCTGAAAGCACAAATGCTAATTTTTTATCAATTTACAGACTAAAGGTGAAGACATTAAAAAGCAACAGCAGGCAAAAATAGTAACTTTTTTTACTCGTAGCCAGGTTCCCACCTTCGAGAATGCGACTTCAGACACCAGCCCTCAGCAAAAGCTGGAAGGCAGGCAGAGCTCTCCTCTGGGGGGAAGGGAGAATGATGAGCAGAGAACCGTCTCTGAAAAACGCCTCCAGGTTTTCATTCTGAGTAGTCCTCTCCTGCCTAATGGCTTGTAGTGAGCCATGTGTGCAAATCACCTTGAACATTCAGTGGTGATTCAGGTGTTGTAAAACTGGAATCTTTCCTGCAGTGCCGCAGCATTTCTGCTGGCTTCAGGAGCAGCGGGACAGTCTGCAGGTGAGATCTTGTTTCAAAACTTCCTGCTGGACACAAAAGAGAACTTCGTGACTTTTTTCCTCAATCAATTCCTTGCTTTGTCTAAGTTTATAGAGAAAGTTTGGAAGACACAGAAAACCATGGGTGGATGGGCATGGAATGTACATGCTGCCAAAGGTCACTTCGTTACTGATACAGCAGGGTGTAAACCGTGCTAATACACCACTACTTTACTCAGGATTTGATTCTGTAATACTAATAATGCAGTTATTTTCAATTCCATGTATTTAGACCTCTGATCAAAAAATGGTATTATCCTCTGCTTTCTTCATATGAGGATCTCTAGCAATAACTTAGATCAAAGGAAACATGAAAAGTTTGCTTTCCATCCTTTTTTTGGATTTGTGTTGTCACCGGTGCCAGGAGGTGGTGCCACAGAGCAGGAAACGGTTTGGGGATGGCCTGGCATGCACACCTTGCATGATCAAGAGATTAGGACATGGTTTCACCTTCTTCCAAAGTATATTCAGGGATCTTAGCTGAATCCTGCCACAAGTCAAATATCCTAAGGTAGAAATGAAATATTTGTTTGCCATTCTATTTGTATTCCTTTACATTAATGTTTCCTTTTTAGTAAGACATTTTATCAGCGAATTCCCAGATTTCTTCTATGCCACGAAATCTCCTCCATCCTTCCATCATAACCAGACTTGAGATACCTGTGACATGATCTACCTCCCTGACTTTTTCTCCCTCCTTTTCTATTTCCTTGCTCCCAGCTCTTGCTTTTTTTTCTGAAATAAATAGAAAAGGATTAAGTCATCTGAAGCAGGTTAAGGACCAGCATGATCGCTGCTTCATAAATCCTGAAGAGTTTCTGTTGTTACCTTTCCTCATTTGCCTGGTTCAAGAGTGCTTGCAGGAAGAGTGTGGGTCTGCACAGAGCAGAATTAAATCAGCAAGTCAAAAACGAAGAGCCGTTTCATGTTTTCAGCCCTTGATAGCACCATGACATATTTGCAATACGTAATGGACACTTTTTATTTCTACAGAGAACCTGCAACTGCTTGTAGCCATGTACAGAGACAGTGATCCCTCAGTAAACCTCCAAAGAATTCCTTCCTGAAAGATATGCTATGCCTTGTAAGTCACACAAGAATAAGTCAACCACTATTTTGAACAATTTTAGTCTGAATGGGCTTTACAAGACCCATTGCTACTAAAGAAAGTATTAGTATGTTCCTGAACCTACAGATGTGGCTTTAATCAGCACCCTTTTTCTAGTGTTTCAAAGTCATATACTTTCAGATGCGCTGGTTTTCAGACCAGTTCCCCCACTCCCTGTTCTCAGTATCTTGATTATGAACTTGATGTAACCTGGTTGCCATCTTCATTGTGTTGCATGAAAACCTGCTGGCTCTGTTTTCTTCCCAGATCTGTGTTTTCCCCCGTCCCACTCTCCCTGTGTCAGGCTCACTCATGCTCTTTGTAACATCCAGACTTTGCACTGCATTTCACAACGTGATTTCTGTTCACTGCTACTCCTTAATTTTGCTTCATCCACTGCCTTAGTCCCCAGTTCACACACTCAGCTGGATTGCTGTGTTTTCTTTCCCATCAGATTGTGAGGTCTCTGCTGCTGGGCTCAGACCTGCTCAGCTGTGCAGCATCATGCTTTCAAACATTTGTTTTCTATTAAGTATCTTAAATCTGAGCCTCACACAGGTAAAAAGTTTCTGGCTTCTCAGAGAAGCGCCTTTACTCCTCAGGAGGAGGTGTGCCTCCTCTCAGGCTGCCTCTGAAGTATCCTCACGCCCTTGGCAGTGGGACAGTCTCCTTGTTTCTGGAGACGAGGAGAGCTATGGAGTGATTTTACTGTCTGTAGCACTCCGTCTTTGTTGGAGTGCCTGGAGAGTCCCAAAGTTGTATCTGTGGCAGTGTAATGCATCTGGAGAAAGTTCCTGGAGTGGAGATCAGCAGACACAGAACAACCCACGCCCCTGACACTGTACCCTATCCTTGGACCACATCCAAACTGCCTACAGGGGATAGTCCTAGCCAGTGCCGGCTTCCAAACTCTGCATGGAAGCTATCCAGTAGAGTACCAGGCTGCTTGGCCAAAACCATGCTGGATGTTAGTCTGAC
This sequence comes from Oreocharis arfaki, assembly GCA_013398015.1. Classification (NCBI taxonomy): domain Eukaryota; kingdom Metazoa; phylum Chordata; class Aves; order Passeriformes; family Paramythiidae; genus Oreocharis; species Oreocharis arfaki. The sequence goes on from VZRR01012420.1 coordinate 555,119, forward strand.
AATTTAAGAACACAGACAAGTATGCCCCAGTGTTCAAGAACATTCCCTGATAGTGTGGAATTTAGTAATAGAGCCTGAAATGTCCAGGAGGTCCTTGCTGTTTCAAAACCTCTTATCTTTATTCAGCCTTGAAGTGTTTATGTAGTTTTCTAAGGGCTTCTCGCATCTCCTAGACTTTGCTTCCCTCAATAATACCAAGGTCATCAGCTATAATCTTTGTGTTTAGGAGATCCAGGAGACACAACAGTCTGATCACATATCAACACAGGGCCTTGCCCTCCTTGTCACACAGACAGGAGTGCCTGTCCCTTTGGGCATACACCAGTGAAACAAAGACACACAGCAGAGCACGCTGACTACGCTGGCTGTGTTCTTAGCTCTTGGTAAAGTTTGCTGGCTGTATTAACACTTCTGCCTACAGCAGCTTTCAGCCAATTCAGATTTGCTTTCCTGCTGCTTTCTCACACTGCAGTGCTACCTTGCCTTTGTGGTCCTGACAGCTGCTGTTCTATTGAGACCAGCAAATCAAATGGATCCAGCCAATTTGCCAGGCTCAGACTGCACTATTTCTAGCTCAAATTTGTCCTGTAGATGCCCATTGCTTTGAAAAATGTGTTTATAGACAGAGATCATTTTAGCACAGAGAATATTTCTGGTCGTGCTCCCTGGTGTCCCACAGCTTTACACGTCAGCTAGGATAAATGACAAGCTACAACATGTCTTGTTTCCTGGGTTTTTTGTCTTGTTTTTTTTTAGTTTTTTTTGACAGTCCACATTTTCGTTTTGGCTCTCAGCTGTGATCCTCAGGTCTTGTCTGCGTGTGTCCAGTAGAATTGTGCTCAGTATGACTGATCCATAGGCAGCACTGGGATCAGGCTTGTTTGGGTTCTCGCGTACCAAGAGAAGGGCTGGCGTCCTTCAGCAGCACTCAGTGCACTCAGACCATTAGAAAGTCCTATAACCACATCACTGATCTCTTCCTGTTCTCTAGAATAACCTCCCTATCTTCTCAACCAGCCTGTAGGTTCCTCTAGTTTTCCTGCCCACAGTACTTGGGTGCTGGGATATAAGAGATGTCATGAGGCTTCATTCAGCTCTGAACAGATCAGACTGGGTATCAAAAATGTTCAAACTGTGTTAGTGTAATACTCTACTGAGCATTGTTAGCCTTGCTGCTGCACCCAATGTTTCCACAGCCTCCATGGCCCTCAGGTCCCTGGAATCTCTTTCTGTCTTTCGTGTTCCATTGTCAATGTACTCACTGGATCATCCTCAGTCCCATTGTTTTAATTCTCGGTCTGCACAATGGCTCTGCTTGTGTTGATGTCTTCCACACAGTTGCCTATTGTACTTAATATTTTCTGGCATTTTTCTAGGATTTAGTTCTGTTCAGACACCTCTAGACTTCAGTATTTTTGGTCTTTAACACAAACATCTATTCCTTTTGCTAATTGGTTTTGGTTTGGGTATTTTACCAAATAAAGTAATATCTCCCAATAGCCGTGCTCCATCTGCATCCACAGTATTTACCATGCTGGTAGCTTGGACAATATTTCCATCTGACTTTTTTCTTGACATTCATTTTTCTTTAGGAGAGAAAATTAAGCTTTAGGTCTATTTTCTTTCTTTTATTATCCCTGATCATTCTGTAGAGTTTCCATCTTCATTACCACACTTGTTAGTTTTTCTCTGGAAACTGATGAATGCTGGTGATCAGGATCTTTTACGATATCTCTTTTCTGTACTTTTAAATGATGCTTTGCTACCAAGGTAAGTGTAGCTGCCTTATGATAGGCAACTCCCTCTCACATCACAGATCTTGTAGTAGAAGAAAATTACTCCCTTAATCTGCTGCTGTCTGTGTGTGATATGGTATCAGGCATTCATGGTGTCTGGCACCTTATTCCTTAAGGAAAGGACAAGGGACTCAGTACCTGGCAGCTTCAATCACTGCATAAAAGAATTAATAAGGGAAAGGTGTAAACCCCTCACACATGGTAGAGACGTAGAGTCCCATTCTCTACAACAGGAACTTTCAACACACACACATTCAGCTCTAAGAGCACCAGACCTCTGGATGATTGCAAATGGTTGAAAATGTTAATTTCACACAATTCTCTCCAGTGCCCTAAATATCCAGTTCTTCCCCTTTTCCCATTGAAAGCTACTTGGGAACCAACTGTTTCTGAAAATCAGAGTATGTTTTGGTACCTGTCAGTGAATTTTATGAGCTTGGTCCTTAGCACCATTTCTTCCACTCAGTGATGTATGCAGGAGTCCTGTGGGGCAGCTGGGCTGTCAGGTTCCATTTCTGCTGCGGCAGTTTATAATTGAGTGCATTTCCATGCAGATCATTTTCCTTTGGGCACAATCTGTTTCAGGCATAATCACTCTTCAGGAAGCAAAAGCTCCCAAACCCATGTAGCGATTAGAATGACTGGTCATCTGGCACTTCATTGAGTTCATAAAGACAAAGGACAACTGTATCTGAGTTCCCCACTTATTCAAATTGGACATGCATGGTTTTCATCCACGAAATTTGTTAAACTCTGAAATGCAAAATGCTGTAAATGCAGTCACTGGTTGTCAGCAGCTTGAAAAACACATTGTGTGATTCAATGCACAAAACACAATTGGATAGAGAAAGAAAGCACCTTTAACTTGGGCTTTGTGTTTCCTTGAGAAGTGCAGGGCACAGTGGGAATTGAGCGTTCAGGCCATGGCTGTAGCCCAGTCAGAAGCAGTAAGTGGGTATAAGTGTGTGAATAAGGATTATGGATGATTAACAGGGCAATGAAGCAACAAGTGCACACAGAATTGGAGCATGAGAGAAGATTCAGGGGTGGGAATGTGAAAAACGAGTAAATGTGGTAATAAACCACCATTTTGTCATAAGTGAGTGAGGATGGGATACAGGATGGACATTGAATCTGCTGCATCACAGACTTAATTTTGCAAGGTGTAAAGGCAGGAGTGGAGAAGTCAAACTTGTCTGGCAAATTAGGCAGCAGCAGTAAGGCCCTCTGAGATGAAGAGAGGTGTTCAACATTTCCCTCCTCCTCACCCCTCCTCACTCCTTTTTTCCATGTGAATAGAACAGAGTCAGGAGCCTGCCTTGTCCTGTATTCCTCTAGTGAGATTCTAGAGAACTTGGAAAAGGCAGTTTCATCGTAACATCTTCCCCTGAGTTCTGGTAGAGGGAATGTCTTTTGAGAGGTCTAAGAGGCAGGATATAAATATTAAATGCTTGAATGATACCATGCTTATGATCAAAATTGCCCAGGCTCAAAACAGGCTCAAGTGGCCAGAGGTAGCTTTAAGTATTTCTTCTGTCCCTTGAACATCCCAGAACCTTTTAGGAGCACAAAGAGATGGAGATATCCTGCAGAATCAAAGGGAGCCAGTGGTACATGTGGCATGTTTTCCAGAAAGGATCCTCAGCAACACCTTGACTTGGCATCTCACTGTGATGTGGAGAAAGCTCCCTTTGGAAACTGCTAAATTTTCAGTGAGAAGGGATGTAGGGGAAATCCAGTGTCTGAGAGTTAAGTAGGACACAAGTGTGCTCAGGCACTTCATCCTCTGCCTGCTTCCTGCATGCTCAGTTGGAGCGACAGTGCCCTAATTACAGCCCCTTTCCAGCTGCTGCAGCTGCAGCAAGGCAGATGCTGGTTATGCAAAGGCTCCCCAGGGGTCAGGAAAGTAGGTTTGGGGTAGCTGAAACCCAAAAAAGCAGGTACTGAACAGCACTGAGCATCTAAGCATTAGGCAGGTTGTCCGTATTCGTTGTATGGGTTCTCTCGACCAGCAGCAAAGAAAAGGAAGCAGAGGTGTCAGCTTTGCTGAGCTGCTCCTCTTGCTAATTGCAGAGGAAAATGAAGTGGCTGGCTTACAGAAGGTGCCTTCTCTACAGGTGGCTGAAGAGAGGTGAAATAAAGCCCCAGGTCTTGTCAAGATCGTGAACATTTTCCTTCAGAGGACAAAACTGCTTCAGAGCATTTAGACAAGAATCAGGCACTGACCTTTAAAGATAGAAATAAAATGAGTTTGACTCTTTTGGTACTTGGTGCTCTTCAGAATAAAAATTCCCAGTACTGCATCTTCTTGTCTGCATAAACAACAGTCCCAGAAATGCCTGGTCATTTATTTATTTACATCTGTGGAATGGATGCCTTTGCTTTAAGACTGTATGATTGATAAGGCACACATGAACAACACTCTGCTAATGTTTAACACAGGGCAGAGTTTGTTCCTGGGCTTTCTGCAAATGCATCTGGCTAGAGTGAGTTACAGAACTGGACAGATTTACAGCCACCAGCTGACCACTGGTCTCTCCCTTCAGTCTGGTGATGGATGTCTTGTACAAATGCACGGAGAGATTCATAAAGGATATCATACTAACATATATTTTGTCCTGATTATATTTTGGGCTCATCAAGCACTCTCTTCTTCTGGAAATAACTGTACAAGTATTTCAAAGAGAAAGCAACTCCTCCCCCTAAATTAAACTATCAGAAATTCTCCAGTAACCTTTCAGTGCTCTACAGAAATAATAATAAAAAAGGAATTCCTTCCTGTTTATGTGCTGAGTAGATGTTTGGGAAAAGTACCTCATATATCAAACCATGGATATCATTACAGTTTGTTAAAGTAAGAAGGATTGCATATCTGTTACCCTGTCACCCCCTAGATTACTAAGTAGATTTGTCCTTAGAGTCATCACTTATTTAGTGAAATTCAGAGTAGACCTGCTGGGATTTCTCTTCGGTGTAAGCCTGGTCCTTATCCTCATTTGTACCACAAACATTTCTTTCAAAACTGCTGCAATTAAAGTGGATTTATCCAGGTGGTGCACATGTAAAATCAGTAAAACAAGTCCCTCGTCCAGTTCAAAGATCGTCTCTACCCACCCGGAGATGTGGCTGCAGGGGGGATGCGCAGCCAGACCAGGGCACATCTGGCCAGGCCAGGTTGCAGGAGCCACTCTGACATTCCAGGTGCCTGCAGGTGCCCACCCACACCAAGATTTGTCACATTTGTCACACCCTACCTGGGTTGGGTGCAGATTTGGTGGAGGATGAGAATGTCAGCAGCTGGTCTTGCAGCCACTTCTGCAAAGTTATAGTTACACTGACCTCGTTTTAGACCACAGAGGTATCTGCTCCTGTCTGCTGTGCTCACATCACTGCAGACAGATCTTCCATTTTAATGTGGAAAAAGCCCTGTGTGGTACTCATAGATACACAGGGGCAGCAGTTCAACCCAAGCAAACTGCCATGGGGACACTGTTCTTTCCTTTTAAGCTAAATTGAAATAAGTTAATTGTTAATCTAAAGCTACAATAAGAGAATTGCCCCAAGATAAAGGACAAAACTCTTAAAGGAAATTATTCATAGACAACTCCCTCAGCCGAAACTCTCTTGGTCTGGAAAATGCAAATTTTTATGCAGTTTAATATTTTTTATATTATGAAAAATTTAATTCAGTTCAGAGTCGCATTTTATGTGCAAGAAGCAGGGTTTTTCCAGTGAAATGTCCTCCATCAGTCAGTGTTCTAGATGACTAATAATATTTACAGGAGGGTTTCTTTTGGTTCAAATTCACACTTCCAGCTAAGCTATTACAGTTTCCGAGTGTCTGAGCCCTCATTTTATTTTTCAGAGCATTAGAGCTTTTATTTCACTCTTTTTCAGTGCAGTGAAGCTAAATTAATAAAAAAGTGCTATAGTAATTTAAGGGTTTCTACACAGGGAGTTTTTGCGCTACCTGAAAAACCCTGAAATTCTCCAGCTGATGTTGACTAAATGGATTCAAGGCAGTGCTATGAATTCTGCAACAGACGTAGCCATAGAGGGATTTGGAGGAAGTGTAACTGTGTCTATTTGAATTCAAGATTTTTATTATTTCTGACGCATTTCAGTAGCAGGAAAGTGCAAGGCAGATGAGAGACTGGGGAAATGGTGTGGGAGGAAGGCTCTTGGGCTTTGCCAAGACCCTTCAGCAACTACTTCCCTTCCTCCCTTCCTCCCTCCCTCCTCACCGTCTAAACCCCTTGTAATTTAGCAGTTCTCACATAGCTCCTACCTGGTGAATTAATGGGATTTTCAGAGAGGAGGGAAAATGAAGGGGAGGAGGAGGGAAACCTTTCTGATCCAACACAAGAAGAGAAATTCCACTTTCTATATCTTGTAGCACGTCTACTTAGGAGTGAGTCTGGTTATGATGTAGCTGCTCTCTTCCTTTAAATATTTATTTCAACCAGAGTAACTACATCTGTGTATGGGTATAGCTCTTCTGGAATGAGAGACTTGATCTTGTTCAGCCTAAGCCTCTCTGGTATTGACAGATATAGTCATAACTGGTATAAACTGTATCTCCATATGCTTCATTGCCTAGAACAAAAAGAAAAAAAGAAACAAAACCCACCAGTAGTGGTTTTCTGGTGTAGGCAGAAACTTTTAGAATTTTTTCTGCCACAGCAAAGAATTTCAGGTTTCTCCCAGAACACATTTTATCTTACCTGTTTCAAATTTTTCAGCCAAATCTCGATCTGATTTTTAGCTGAGCCCTGCAAACTGTTCAAAACCGGGCAGCTGCCTTTCCCGAGAGCTGCCTGAGCAATCATTTACCCTGATGTACCTCCAACACAGAATATTCCTGACACTTGTGCTATTCTGGATTTCTCCCACCGTTTCACCACTGCCAAGAGGGCTTTGAATTCAGATGCTGCCCTCCAGCATGTGCTCCCAAGTGTCATTCCCAACAAGAAAATCTACTTCCCGAGAGGAAGCAAAGTCATGGAGAGCTGTCCCTTAGCCCTAGAGTGAAGCTCTCAGCTTTTTTAGAAACAGCATGAGGTTTCCTTAGCCCACACTCTCTCTGCCTACTTGACATTCCCCCCATCCTAACGTGGTGCTGACAGCTGGATATGCAGGGCAACAGAGGAAACTTTAACGAAAAGGCTTTTTCTACTTCAAAATGCAAGGGAGACCAAGGAAGAGCACTTGAGAGTGCTTCATTGAATTAACTGACTTGCCAGCAAGAGACAAAATGGGAATGGAGTCAAGCAAGCAATCCCAACGCCTGCACACAGCCTTGTGGCTCTGGCTCTCCCCCTGGCAGGAACCTGCAGTCTCTTCCCTGTGCTGACAGCGTTTTTGCAGTTTGTCATGGCAGTGGAGTGTTCCCGAGCAGAGAGCACAAATTACACACGCACACATGCGTCACCCCCGCTGCTCTCACTGCAACAGCAACACTGAGAAAAGCAGACAGGAGGCTCCATTTAATTGCCACGGGACACGAACAAATGTCATTGGTTTCAATGGGACTTATTTGTATCCTGCAGTGGGAGAGCAGCACCCTGCTCTCTGGCTTTTGGGAGCTGGGACTCTGCAGTCATAGCAGGGCTAAACGTGCTGCCAGTTTTCTCTCTGTTTTTTGTTGTTCTGTGCTCTGCTTTCATTGAACCTATCATGGGCTATTAGGAAGAAACTTTCACTCTGGCCTGTTATTCCATTGCCGTTCATTATGAGGGGTTTTTTCACTTGATCTGACACATTTGATGCCAGACTCTGTCAGAAAGGAGTCTCTGGACTGGGGGGACTTCAGGGGTTCAGGATGCATGGAGACCTCAGAGCTGGAGGGTGGGGAACGCTGCAGATGCAAATGTGATACGCACACTCAGCAGCATGAAATACTATTCCTGCATTTTGCTCACTCTCATTGCTGGAGCTGACAGAGGGGATCTGCATGTCCCTCTGTGATCCCACAGCCTCTGAGGTTTCCAGCCGTTTCCACTTCACAGGGCTGTGTTCCCAGCTCTCTTTTCATCGATGTCCCAGCATGCAGGCATGTGCTAATCAGTTTTAGCAGGCTCATCATTTGATTGACTTCAAAGCTGGGAACCCAGTTGCTGCCTCTCTTAAGAGATAAGAAAGGCCAGCAGGACAAGGGTTGTTTTTCCTGCCTTTAGTTTATACTTGTCCTCTTTGGGTAGGTCAGAGATGAAAGTTGATCTGCTTCATGCAACATTTGTTTGATTTCTTTCAGTCACTGTTGGATTAGCTTCTCACATCTTTGTCCAGAAAATGTGTTTTCATCACCTTGTAACAAAACCTCCTTCTCTGGTATCACACGTTCAGACTGAAGAAGGGTTGCCTTTGCTTTTTTGAGTGCCCAAGGTTAAACAACAGCAGTGATCTGCCATGGAATGCAGTCTCTCCAAAGGGGACCAAAACCACAAGGTCCTGTACAAAATGTATGATCTCCAGGACAATATCCACAGCCAAAAACCCCTGTGCAATAGCTTCTTTTCGTGGCAACATCTTGCAGATGGCTGAATTTCATCAGTTATCTGGGCTGACACATTCATTATTCTGCACTGGAAGAACAGGCTCCTTACTCATGAAATGGTCATACAGATGAACGTAAGTGATGTTTGAGCTCAGAAATGGGAAACTTAAACCCCTGTCTTTTTACCCATCATGAACTCAAAGATGTGGGTTTTCCAAGGAGCAGTGATTGCTTTTTATTGGCAAATAATTTATTCCAGGACTATTTTCTTCCCTTCCTCATTGTGACCTGATCACAAATATCTCTTATTTATTCATTATTCATGTATTAGGTAAATACTTTTACCCATTTGATTTTGGTGTGCAAGCCATTTTGCACGTAATTTTTGCAAGCGTTTTGCAGAAATCTGAGATTTCTGATCAGTGTTGCAGGGACTACTTTGACTGGGGTGATGCTCTTTCATGCCTCCTGCCTGAATGACTGCTGTTACTAACTCAGCCAGCTGGAACTGTGGTCAGGAAAGTGGTGCCTACCCTTTTTTAGCCAATGCACTCCATCCTCAGAGCATGCCTTCCAACAACTGAGCTTCAACTACTCTCAGGATGGGTTCAAGCACCACAGATTTGCCGCACAACTTTGTTTATTATGCATTTAAGGTCTATAAGTGATAGATAGTGTCCCTGATCTTGTGTGCTTTTGCTTTTTAGGTTTTTCTAAGGGAAAAAACCAACGTAAATCAAAAGTTTTTCCAAAAAGAATGCAGGAAAAAATAGAAAATTACAAAAATGTTCTTTGCAAAACAGAAGATTTGCTTAGCATGGAGTAATGCTCTTCTCACACCCTGCCCATGCTGGAAAGGGGAATGTGAGACCAGTAGGTAAACAAAGGTTAAATACCAGAGTGGAAAACAAATTCAAATGAGCTTCAGAGTTGCATAGACACGAAGAAATATGTAATAATTTTTGGTGCTAGTGGGCCAAATGTGTGGACCTCAATTTTCTAGGGGGTCGTAGGGTGGTGTTGTCCAAGGAATTACACCACTTTTTTCCTTCTGAAATGGTGCTAGTGTTTCTAATTCCAAGTCATCCTGAAAAAGAAAGAGCTTTGAAAGAAAGATACCCCAAATGTTCCGAAGAATTTTTTTTTTAAAAAAAAATCTCCTATATATTTTTTCTCAGCATGCAGGCCTATATCTCACTTTTGGGGAACTTGCTTTCTGCCAGGCTGCTCTGTTTAAAGGTTTCTGTAGCTTAACAATTTGTAAGATTTGAGTCATATGCCTTGCTCAGTGACATCTCCTCTTCCCCCACTCCTCATCTAAAGGTTTCTGGATGTCAATCCACCGGATGTTTCCAATCTAGAACACAGCACAGGCATTGTGTGAATTACATACGTCAAACATTGAAGTTCAAGAGAGCCTCGGTGTTTGCTGAATGGATGGAGTTGAGGGGTTGTTTGACAAGAAACATCATGATGAAGGACGTCTCCTTTCTGCAGCCTGCTGTTTTGTGTCTGCTCTTGGAGATGAACAGCAATCCCAGCCCAGACAAGGCCCCTCTATCTGACCACTGAACCAAGATGCGTGCTTGTTTCCAGTTGCTTTGGCCAGACAAGAAACAGCAGAGTTAATGGGCAGAAGGGGATATTAATTTGCATTTGAATACAGCCGAACACAGTTACTCAATGTTACTGCTGGGTAATGGGAAAATTAAGCTGAAAAGGAGTTAGCATATGGAAAAGAAATGTAGCTGATGCTGGGAAGACAGACTGCAGTTGCAGTGAATTAGTGGCCACAGCTGTTAAGCAGGATGCCATGCTGCTCTCAGGGCAGGTAGCACTGCAAAAGTAGATATTCCATTTTATACACATTGGGACACAGTGTGGAGTGGCTGGAAAAATAAAATCAACCAACAGGAGAAGAAATGTGTTTATGTGTGTGGGAAGTGATGTAGTTGCAGTACTAAAAGTCCAATGATGAGAAATCACAGAGGCAAAGGAATGCAATGGGAGGGATCCTGCCCTCTTAAAAAAAAAGCAATAAAACCCGTAAAAAAGTTTCCTTCCATTTGCAGGGAGCCATTATTATTTTCCAGGAGTCTGGCTAATTACAGCAATACTCCCTGAGTTAGGCAGAGCCCAGAGCCAGATCTTTATACACATTTCTGTGTGTTATTACAGTTGAGAGCAGTATGTGGTTACTGTCTCAGAGCTACTGCTTTCTTTTATTCCTTCTTTTCTCAGGGTCTGGGTTTGCTTTCCTGGCTCAGGACCTGACTGAAGTGACCTTGTGAGCTACCTGTTGTCCCAGGGAAATCAGGGGATGGACTGGGACGGGAAAGATTCATAAAAGCAGCTCCCTTTCAGCTCTGGGTCGTTCATTTCATTAAGTCCTGGTCTGGTCTGCAGCATTCATTGCCATGATCTCACAGACACACAGCAGAGTAATGTGGAAAGCCACAAGGTCCTCCCTCTATTTTCTTTATTTTCATTTTTTAATAAGTGAGGAGACAGCACTCTTGAGTAAGCTTTAAACGCATACAAAGCCATGACCAGAAATCTTCACCCCTTTTCTTACAAGACAAACTGTAGTCAGAGCATTGCTTTTCCAAACTGGCTAAAATCGGTATCATCAATAAGCCAAACTTTTTTAACGGTATTGTGACCCTGCAGTGTCCGATATAGTACTCACCTAAAACTTTCAGTATCCTTTCAATTTTGTTGTGTGTTCCAGAAAAATATAAACATATGGAGATATTTGAACAATTTCTTTTTCCCAAAGAAATCCCTAGGATTTAGTTCCACATCTGCCAGCAGTACTGGTGTGTGGCTAAACACATTGCATGGCTTTGAACTTGTCAAGCGTGACTGTAAAAGGATATTGCCTGTGCTTCTTATTGGTTATATCAGATGAGTCCCACTTCAGTCCTTTGCTTGCTTTGCTGATCTCATTAGAAATAATTAAAGTTTTTATCTGGTTCACATCTAGTAGCTTTGTTTAGCTGGGGCTTTTTCAGTGTGGGGTTTTTTTTTATTTTATTTTTTTAACAGATCATTTACTTCTGAAGCCTTGCCACACTGCCATTCACCCAGTGTTATTATTACTGAATTCTTTCTGAGGGTTCACTGCCTCCCTCATAAATCATTATGTTTCCATTTAACAAATTTAATAGCAGGATCTGGTTTCAATCCTCCCTACACAGAAAAGCCGCTTCAGCTTTTCATTCGGACGAGGAACTTGATGGAATGTGCCTGGTGCTCTGAGCAGCTCCCAGCCCTCAAAGCATCTCCTTGCTGGGGCCAGCTGGGATGCCTGGGGCTGCACATTGTAGGGATCTGGGCCTTCCTCGCCTCTGCTGCTGAAGAAATACATGGAAGGAAGAAAGAAGAAGGGCAAAGAAATAAGCTGGTTTTTCTTTTTCATCAGCCTAAATAAAGGGAGAAAACATTCAAGTTCTGAGGTGAAGAATCATGAAAATTCTGAAAACATTGAAAATTTCTAAGAGGATGGATTTTGAATAATTGAGGTGCATGAATTAGGACATGTTTTTATACAAACTGTCATAATATATTGGACATTTCACCGTGCCCATATATCCTCAGAAGGAAAGGTACACCAGCCGTCACCATATGGACACAGAGCAGCAACAATTCTCAGGAGCATTTCACATTTTATTCATGAACTGTAGGTGTGAGAACATGCTGCATCGAGGTGAGGAGGAAGAATTCAGCACTGAAGCTTGTCCTTAGTGAACATCTCCCACCTCAGACACCCAGCCATCATTCATTGCAGGGCATCACCAATCATGCCTTAGCGAAGACTGTAAGTGCAGACTTAGAGGAATTTTTTTGAGGAATTGCTGACATATATCAAATAATTTGCTTACCCTACAATCATATTTTCAGGTGGATTTTCCTTTAAAGACAGCTGATACCTGCATGCAGGCATTCACATAGGTTTTGGGCTTGTTCTTAATTTGACCCAGTCTGTGCTTGGCCTTGACTTTAGCTGATCCCAGCACAGAAGCCCCTTGGGAACTCTCGAGGTCCCCAGTGCTGTGCCAGCTGAGCACCTCACCTGCTTTGCCCCCTGGGAGTTAGGGAAGTGTATTCTCCCTCTTTGTCCCGATTTCTCCCAGGATCTCATCTTTCTCCTCTCTTACCCTGCCTTTTGCAGCCCAGGTAAGGCTTGAGGTGAGAGTACCCCAGGCCCACTTCAAGGACTCGTGACCACCTACATAACACCCTGCAGCACGACTCCGCAGTGGTGGCAGTCTCCCTCTGGCAGTCTCAGCTTGGGCAGAGGCCTGATTCAAATACATTAAAGCTGCTCTAAGATCCTCTTTGATTTCAAAGCGCTTTGGATTTAGGCTTCTTTCCCATCCAACAGGAGTCCCTTCCAAATCAGCTCCAAGGCACATCAGCTGGATGCTGTGCAAAGGGTTTTCTAGCGTCAGTTTGAGCTCTGTGGGTATTAAAGAGCACAACATCCTACTCGATTTTCAGTCAGTCACATCCTGCCAGCAGTTGTATTTTGAAGCAGAGGAGCAGGGAAAGAGGAGATAATCTCTCACGTAAGTGTATGCACTTGCATAAGGACATAGGGACACCATAATGACACTTCATTAAAACAATCATTGTAATGAAAATTGATTATTTACTTCATAACCCATTATGCTTTCCTAGAAAGTAGTTTTTGTATATGACTTTCAATTTTCTTTGAACTGGATGCATCCCTGACCGCAATTATTTTTATAGCTGACAGATGTTGCCACTTTCAAGCCACCAGAGCAGAAGGAAACACCAGGAAGAAAGAGAGGGATGAAAACTTGTTGAGATTAGAGGGATGAAAACTGGTCGAGATTAGAGGTCTGGTGTCCATGGGTAGCACCAGACCTCACCTGTATGTGCAGATGTTTGTCTTCCTAAGGACGTACTGACATCTCCACCCTGTGCCACTGCAGGTGACATGGAGGAGCAGAAAGTGGGAAGCCCCGGACCTGGTGAGCTTTCTCATTGTACATCAGCATCATGCAGCTGTCCTTTAAGCTCCAGTCTTATCCAGGATTTAAGAGAATTGTTGGAGTCATCAAAGAGGAATAACATCATATACCCTGCTTAAAATTACTGCTCACATCTTTGGTCTTTATCTCAGAGTCTGGATACAAACAATTGGGAAGCCCACCTGGCTTGGTTGCAGTAGAAATAGATAAATAGCTTTCTGAAAGCTCAGCTCTTCTGTAAACAGCACGAAGACTTGATCCCAAGCAAAGTTGTCTCATCTCCTAATGTAGGGAGGAGACATGGACCCAGACAGGGAATTTGAGACATTTATTCAGAGAAACAAGCTAGTTTTATATACTTCTTCAAGGCACTGTATTTCTTTACATGGTAATTCTCCCTAAGCAACCTATCCCCTGTTGCCACGTCAGCAACACGCTTTCTAAATGTCCTTCTGGGGGGTGATCACACACTGTCCACCCATCCAGCAGCTTCCAGCAGGCTCCTCTGTGCAGGGCTCTGCCCTGTGGCATCTCCTTCCCCCAACGTCAGGCGCAGAGAAGCTTCTTTGTCCTGTCATGGCGTTCTGCAGGCACAGCCCACAGCCCACAGTTCAATTCCATCCTGGCTCTTCTCACATCCTAACAGGTAGGCAGCTCAGTAATCACGGGCCAGGTGATACTGCTGTGCCAGGCAAACCAGATCTTCAGAAACTCTTTCCTAAATGCCTTAGAGAAGAACAAAACGATGGAGTATTTCAGGAAGAAAATGCACCTTTGAAGACCCTCCTATGTCCAGGGAATCTGTGTCTGTGTCTTTCCATGACTGCAGGCTGAAGCAATACAAAGCAAGAGAACTCTTAAAATTACAATTCTGTTTTAATACACACACATCTCACATGCAGCCCCCAGGGTGGTTAGCCTTGTGACATGGAAACAGTTAACAAGAAGAGCTGCCCCTCATCAGTATCAGATTCCTGCCAGCAGGTAACAGATGTCTTTTGCCACCAGGAAGGACAGGGCGATCACTGCCATTATTCTCATTAGCTCTGGACCAGGTATCAGCTGCCTGTCTCCTTCTTCCCAGGGCAGCTTACACAGGCACTGTCAAGAGGTGTGATTCAAGCCTGCATGGATCCCCACAGCCAGATGAGGCCCTGCATGAACTCATCAGATGGCAGAGCTCAGAGCTGCTCCCTCCTGCTGCCTCAAAGCCTGGCTCACTCTGGAAGCGAGCACCCGCTGTCGGGCTTTGTGTGCAAAGCCTGATTCGCCTGCTTCATCTTCCAGCGATCGGAACAGCTGTGTTCCATCAGATCTGACTGCGAAGTGAACTCTTGAGTACACAAATGCTTGCGATGATCTGTGCAATTTCATCATCCAGTAATTGGCAGCCATGCTGCCTCAGGGGCTCTGTGCTCCTGACCAGCACTGGCGCTTTCCTGAGCTCCACTCCCCAAAGTGACACGTGCACGTGCAAGAGCTGAGCAACAAAAAACTCTCCAAAGTGTCATGGGTTAAGCCCAGCCAGCAGCTCACTCATTCCCTCCAGGTGGGATGTCGGAGAGAATCAGAGGAGTGAGAAAACTTGTGAGTTGTGATAAAGACAGTTTAATAGGTAAAATATAAGCTGCACATGCAGGCAGAGCAAAACAAGGAATTCATACACCACTTTCCCTGGGCAGGCAGGTGTTCAGCAATCGCAGGACAGCAGGGCTCCATCACACCTTGGATGGAGTAGACAAACACCATCATTTTGAACATCCCCCCCTTTCCTCCTCTTCCTCAATGCTGTATGCTGAGTATGATGCCATATGCTGTGGGACATCCCCTGGGTCAGCTGGGGTCATCTGTCCCTCCTGTATCGCCTCCCAACTCCTTGTACACCCCCAGCCTCCTTGCTGGCGAGGTTGAGGAACAAAAAATGCCTTGGCTCTATGTAAGCTTGCTCTGCAGTCAGAAAAACCATCATTCTATTTTGGTCATGCATCTAAAGCACAGCTATCCACTAGCTACTATAAAGAAAATCAGCTTTATCCCAACTGAAACCCACGCCCTCACATACAAGAATTGGGCAGCAAAAACTGGTCAAGGCTGACACAAATGAGAGAGATTCTGTTTCACCAGGTTGTTCCAATTCCAAAGAGCTTTGCAGAGACGACAGGTCAGCTGTCACTGACCATTTTTCACTGGCCATTCTGGGGTTCTGAGTCCTCACTCTCCTGATTAGCAAAGCCCTGGTTTGCATTCTGAGAGTGTGGCAATGAAAGAGGAGGCCAATTGACAGCCAGATTCTGAATTTCCACATAAATTCAGGGAAAATCCTAAGTCACAAAGAAGTTTTCATGTTACGGTGACGATATACTAAAATTTTTAATGAAATTATTTAAAATTCTGAGCAATTTATGAGATAAAACAAGAATTGGAGAATTTTTTTTTTTCCATGAAGGTCGCCCCAGCTGTGGTCTGCTCATGGCCACGTCACCGGATTTTTCCCTTACACCTTCCCTTCTCACTGCAGCTGTATCCAGGTTTGCAAGAGCTCAGCAAAGCCTTTGGCAGAGCTGCTGCCCTTGACAGGTCACCTGCTCTGACAGGTGATCCAGCATTTATTTTTTCTACAATCAAGATGACCCTGAAAGTGGCCTGTGGTCAATTCGTGGCTTTGTGAAGCCTTTCCAAGGTGCTTGCAGCCAAATGAATCTCAGCTCCCTGGTGTACCTACAGCCTTGCTTGAGATTGCCAGCCCCCCCTAATTCTGACTGCACAGAACTGTGTACTCGAGCCCTGGTAGGACTTGGAGACAGGGTGGTGATAAAATGTGCTGTTGTACTGACATGCTTTTTCTCTTCTTCGTGGTGGAAAAAGTAATTACATTTGGTCCTCTACTCTGTGTGTCTCTCTGCAGTCTGTTGCTGAGAGACAGAATGGGTGGGGACATTTCAAAGGGCTGCTCTTCTTCGCTTGCTTTCACTCACAGTGTGAAGAGTTCTGCAAACCCTGCCCCAAGCACAGCTCTTGTAGCACAGCTCTGCCTGTGCTTCCTACTGGAAGGCAAAAGAAGCAAGTGTTTAAATCAGGTGCACTCTCCTAGGGGGGTTTGAGCCAGCCCTGGCCCAAGGTCTGTCAGAGCTGTTACTGTGAGACTCACTTCCCTTAAAAAATCAAACCCATGTTGAAAATAGAGGTCCTTTTAGACTGTGTGGTGCCCATGTTCACCATGTTTGATGTGTGGAACATGTCCTCATGTGAACCCAGTGCCCATTCAAACCTGCGAAGCTTTGTTCATTGTGTTCATCCGAGAGAGCGACAAGGGCCTGTCCCTGGATCCTGCCTGCACGGCTTGCTGCCCTTCCTCAGAGCTCATTAGGCAGTAGAATTGCACACAGGACCTGAGCAAAAGCCCAGTGGAGCCAGTGAATGATTTTCTATTGATCCAAGCCCTTGAACTGCAGCAGCACAGGCGAAGCAAATTGGGCAAAGCTTCTGCTTTCAACCCATCAGAACAATATTTGAATTTCCCTACGTTGCCTCTTTTATTTTCTTTTTTACTTTTTTTGGACTCTGAACTATTTGGTTCAGACAGATTTCCCCTCTATGTATCTCCTTGTGTTTCTAAATACAGTTACTAGTGGGGAGAGATGAGCAAGAGGCAGAAATCTAGGCAAAACTGCAGTAAATGGAGCTTTGTTTAACACACCAACGGGAGGAAGGAGTGAACCACAAACCATCGTAAGAATAATTACAGTATTAAAACAGTAACAACAAGAATTCGTAATATATCATGGCTTTGCTATTAAATAGCATTCTGTATCTGATGAGTGCCTTGTACTTTGAGTTAATTAAATATTCCTCACTGACATGATATGCAGAAGGCAGAAATCTTCAGCAAGACTGTCAAATGGCAACATTAGCTGGGAGTGCAAAGCACACTTCCCCAGGAAATGAGCACTTTTCTTTGGAAAAATCATGTTTGCTACATCTGCTCTGGCAAAGCTCCTCCCTATTCAAACAGAAGAACAGCTGAGGAAATGAAAGCTTAATTTACCTGAGTTAAGACAGGGAAATTTAGAGCAAAAGAATCTCAATTTCTTAAAAAGCAGATGTTAAACTCTGGGAAAAAACACATCTGGAGAACAAGGAAGAGCAAATGTTACACGGATGCTGCATTAACTGCATGCTTGCTTTTTTGCCTCCTGTTTGCCTGCTGTTGTCATTGATTGATTTGTTGAACCATTGACAAGAGACTCTCTACCCTGGAAAAAAACTTGTTTTAGAAGAGGAATAAAAAGTGTTTATGTCTCCTATGGACAACTTACACTGGGAACACCAGCAATAGACTGGGAAACGAATGCTTCTCTAGGTGTATGCCAGCTGTCGAGCTTACACTAAACAATGTTCTTAATTAGTGGTAATGGGTTGGCAAACTCCTGGAAGTGCATAACCAATTAGGGGTTTTTTTAATAATTATGATCATTTAAAGACGATAGCGTATTACAAATGATGACTAACAAGGACGAAGCAAATGTCAATTAGAAAATATGGCTCTAATCAACTCAACTTGCCTTAAAGCACAAATCACTGTAAGTGCATTTTTTGTTCAAACAGAAAAACAGAGCTAAGAAAAGGCAGACAACCGTGCTGGGAAAAGAAAAAACAGAGCTGTTCTGCTTCCCCTGCTGAAAGGAGAACACAGAAATTAATGAGGAATGGCCGTGACACATCACACAGAGGGAGTATACCCATGGTGCTGCCCTTGGTGAGCAGAAACCACCTGCACCTTCAGAGCAGCCCTGTGCTGGGGAAGGGGATGTGGTCTGTACATCTCTGTCACCACTTGAGAGGCACTTGCAGTGACACCCAGTTGCTTTCATGAGGGTGGGCAGTGCCACTTTTATACAGCTCAGGATGTACCATTTAAATTCCAGGTGTCTATTTTAGACTCATTCAGCTATCCTAGACATCCCCACAAGACTGGCAGACATGACAGAGGGCCCATGGAAAAGCTGTGCCCTCCTGGAGGGGCAGCAGGAAGGTGGATGAGTTATGTGAGGGGAGCTAAACTGCATCAGAGGCCTGTGTTCAGGCATCTGAACCAAGTAAGGAGAGATTTCAGGTCCTGTAAATCTTGTGCTCTCCTTTCAACGTCACACCTTGCCTGGCTCAGTATGGACCCTCCCACCAGACATCCTCTGAAAGTTGCTAAACATGGAAGTATAAGGCAAGAACACAACTCTGAGCTCAAAAGTGTGTTCTTATTCAGAAATGTACTGGTACTTGAAATAGAATTACTTTCTCAGTGGAGGGTGTACACCTCAGATGAGGAAGCAAGTGGGCACATACAAGGGAGGTTGTTACATGGAGGAGGGCTTCCAAGAAGTTACATCTCTGAACTTTCCAAACTTGAGCTTCTGTGTCATTGAAGACACTGAAGGGAGCAGAGCTTCTCAGGTTTCAGGAGGAAAGTCCATTATAAAAGTCCTTTCGTGGTGTCTCTTCAGCTTCTCTTACATTGTCGGCACTCATGAAGATTAGAATTTTTTAGATTTTTTTTTGGGGGGTGCTTTTGGGGATACCTATATGTGTGTGTGTATATATATATATATGTAATTTTTGCCCCTAGCTTTAAGGACACAGTAGAAAACTATTCCCCTGGAGCACAAAGTCACCATTATCCAAACACTCTTAAATGGAACAGATCAATCTGCAAAGTGAGGAAGGAGATGTCTCCCATCCATCATGATGACACTGCTGAAGGCCAGAATACGAAGGTTTGATTGTGTCTACTCTGACAGCACTCATCCAGCCAGAAAATCTCTGCCACGTTACACACGGCTCTGAAAGGTAACTGGCAGCATATGCATGACTTAGGGATACACAGACTCAAGCAAACACGATGAAAAAGTATCAGCATAATCTGGAAAGCAGGGGACAGGAAGCGATATGAATTATTCCCCCTTCAGAATATGGGTGCTCAGAACGGTTATTTGTGCTGCTTGAACCAACTCAGAAAGCAGAGTCTGTGCTGAGCATACAGATCTTGCCATTATTATCTTATCTTGGTGGTTTCAGGGGGGATTTTACCAAGAACCAGAGATGAGTGGTTTCCTCCATTCCTAAGTAGCACTTTCAGTATTTGCAACCACGAAGGATTAAAATCAGTATTAGGCACCCCCAAAAAAATTCATTTCTTTGAAAAATATCACAAGATAAAAGGAATGCCACTTCTCTTCTTAGCCCTACCTTTTTTATTTCTTAATCCTTTTTACCACGGCATGACTGACTACCTACATCATTGACCACAGCATAATGTTCTTTTAAATACATTAGCTGAGGTACTAATAACAACTTGCCTGCAATAGCTTGGATTTGGCACTGCCAGAAAATCCTATTTGAAAGGCCTGGCAAATTCAGTCAGGGCCTGAGCTCTGTGCTGGCTGACCCAGGTCTGTGTCACATCAACCTGGAGAGCAGAGGGACAGCTCCAGCTTCAACTGACTCTATGTCATGACCAGGCTGCCAGGCTGAGTGTACAGCTTCTGCATGGAAAGTCATTCTTTAACCTGTATGAATGCAGATTTAACTGGTTGGTAACCCTCTCCAGGTGTCTCACAGGAAACTGCAGATATATTACTGCGTTTAGTGACAAGATGACCTCTGGGAATGCCAGACAATTTATATTACACAGGGGTTTGGAGGTTCAGTGCTGCCCACTGTGCTGTCAGCTTTGGCTGTAGATCAGTGCTTTAAGTCTGCTCACTGGCAGCTCACGGACTTTGCAATGAGAGAGGAAGATAAATCAGTCGTGAGCTCCTTGTCTGAGGCATCTTTGCATCATCTCCTCTTGTGCCCAGATGTATTATCCGTGTTTACAGGGCACGTTTACATTGGAGGGCTCCTTGCACAGATTCCCAAGATCACCACACCCAAACTGTTACTGCGGCAGGACACTTCATAACCCTTCAGCAGATCTCTACCCCAACAAATTAGACCTGTTGAGAGGCAGCTGATTATGAGCCCAAGAACACCTGGAGGTTACACCACTCTCCACAGCTCAGCTCAAATCTGCACTGTGCGTGTGTCCTAACCCCTTGTTGCTGTCTCTCTTCTCACTGGAATCTTTTGTGCAGCTCCTAGCAAAAAATAGGGTTTGAACCCCAGGGAGTCTAATAGAATCGTAGAATCATTTAGGCTGGAAAAGGTCTTGAAGATCATTGAGTCCAACCCTAAAATAACTTGCAGGATAATATAGGATCAGGGAGGGAATATGTTGGTCCAGAACAAGCTTTGCGCAATGGTTGCTCACACCCAGACCAGGCCAGAGGAGCTCAAGGATCCAGCACTTCTCTGATGCTGAAAATCAGCTTTCTCTTATGTGTATGTTGATAGCTGGCGTGTACACATTCCAACTAGTAAATCAGACAGACCTGCAAATCTCTCACATTCAAGTGGTGTGCTATGACACACCCATGCTTTCCAAAACCTTCAAGATAAAGTGTAAAATATCCTTAAAACAAAGGGACGTCATCAAGTTGTCCCATTTTCACATTGGCCAGCGGCTAACCAGTGTAGCTATGTACCTTTAATATGGAAAAATAAAGACAACTGGTTTGAACCATGCCTTTAAAAGCAATTTTCTAGCTGGAACATCCCTCCCCCAGTCTGCACAGTACCCAAAGAAGGGCAGGGACTGAAGCACACATTTTGGGTCTATCTGTTGCTACGGGCTGATAATGAAGAAATTAAAGAGTTGCAGATATTCTGGCTGTAAAGATTTATCTGAGGTCAGTTCTCGCCCCTAGACTGCCCTGCAGCTCTATTGCATTTTGTTGTAATTGCTTAAATGTAATTGAGAGAGAGAATAGGACCTTCAAACCCTTTATTTTTTTCAGTTTTTCACTGCTTTGTTTGTGCTTCTGCTGCCTCAAAGCATCATGAACTGACGAAAAAATTAGCAACTCTGAAACACAGTTTAAATTGGTTGGGAACCAAAAAGATGAGGAAAATTTGGGTGAAAAAAACTTGAATATACATGGAAGGAATGGCCATATTTTTCAGCATTACACTTAGTAGTTTAGCTATTATAGTTATTATATTATTATATATTAATATTAAATCATTATATGATTATATTATAGCTAATATAACAGAAAGCAATGTTGTAACATGGGAATTGCTGTGATATGTATGGTCTCATAAAAGTAACAGAAAGTTGAGGATTGTGCTGCCTCTTAAACAATTAAGAAATATAACTGCCTCAGTAACATTTGGAAATTCGAGATAAAGCCAAAGTCCTATATCTCATATTAACAAATTACTGGCTCCTAACACAGGCCTGCATAGCCTTTTGTACAATTAGTGACAAATTTGGGGCCTGTGACATATGTAGTGCATGGAAAATAGAACTAGTCTGTATGATGGATGATGACTGGGTAATGATTGTAAGTAATGGTCTATTTGTACATCTGAACAAAGCAGAGAAAGCAATTAGCCCTTCCCCTAAGCCCTCCATCACTGACAGGCTGTCATGCTTCTTTAGCTTCCCTGGGATAGAGGAGTGCAGAGGAGAAAAGGAGGTGCTGAAAAAAATGACAGGAAAAGGTAGAAAGGAAGGAGAGCAGAGCAGGTTGTTCCTGAAACCCAGTCTGGGTGACTTGGGTGCCATATTCTGTCCCCTTCTTTTCGTGTCTTTTTGCCATCCAGGTTCATCCACTAGTCTCTTCCCTGGCTCCTTGGCAGCATGTCTGATCCACATGTCTTACCCCAGACAATCTCATTCCAGCACTTCCTTCTCCCTCCTGGCCCTTGTGCATTTGCTCATACTCTATGTCATAGATACCTGTGTGGAAAAAGCAGCTCAATGCTAAGGAGCTGACCTTTCTTTCCTCCGCCCCACCCAGAAAAAGAAAAAACAAATACAGGAGAAAAAAAAAAAGTTGTATTGTTAGAAAAGAAATAGGGAAAAGAGCAAAGAACTTTGTTGTGGTAAAACATGGATCCACCCTGCACATCTGAGCAGACTGTGCAAAACTTTGCCAGAAAGCGGAAAATGTTCTAGGGGAAGGAAAATGTGATTTGAGGAAATGAACAGCAACTAAGGAGATTAGTGCTCATCAAGCTGCAAGGGTAGAAGAAACAGTGAAGACAGAACTATGAGAGATCTATAAAATTATGAGTCCCAGTGAGTCGGTGATGAGAGAAAAAATATTTGCAGTCCCTGCCAGCTGACAGCTAGGGGCTGTCAAATAAATCAGCTAAGTCCACACCAAGGCAAATCAAAGCAGGATATTTCTTCAGACAATGTACTCATCTGGGAAACTCCCCATTCCTGCCATCTCCCTGTCTAACTTTCCTTCTTCATTCTCCCCTACAGTTCAGGCAATAATATCTTCTCTTTCAGCTCCACACCTCTGCACAACTCAGAAATCCTCTCCACAAGATTTTCCTCATGCACATCCATTGGAGGTCCCGAGATCATCTCTGCAGCTAGCTGGCTTTAAGTCTCCTACTAACTGGCACTAGTATAAGGTGGTATCCATGAAAGATCTCTCTTCCATCCTGAAAGCCAAATCCACGAGTTGTGTCATTCCCTATACATTGCAAACGCAGAAGATACTGACCTGCAGACAGCTGACACAAGATTCTGATAGTGAATCAGCTGACACAAGATTCATATCATATTTCCCTTTCTGCTCAGCTTGGGAGGGGAAGTTGCAAGCTGGTTGATGTGAGTTTCCTTCTGAACTGAGCATTGCTGCAGATCCGGAAGTGCTGGACCAGGATACAGGTATTTCAAGTATCCTGTCTGTCATCCTGCTCTGTTGACTCTAAGTATACCAACAACTTTCTCAGGGTCACTGAGATGTCATCACAGCCCATTAATTCTGCAAATGTGCTCATCTGCCTCAGCATACAACAGGCTGGAAACTCCAGAGGCAGCTTCTCCTCCTAGAAGTGGAGAAGGCACAGAGTGAGACTGGCATGGGAATGTATTAGAGGCATTTGCAGATATTCGTGCTCCTGTCCCTCAAAACAGCATGAAAAACAGCCTTTAATCTTTGGTAAAGAGCCAACTGGGTGATGACTTCACAGGGAAATGCTAAATACTGAAGGATATAATGGAAACAATGATACATTTGACCTCAGGTCAAACAGAAGAGAGAAAGAACAAGCTACAGATAAGAAAGCTGCAGGTAGGAGGGAGTGAGGGGAAAGCAGAGGGCCAGGGGAAACAAACAGGGAAAATTCTTTCTTTGTTATTGAGCTTTAATTTCTGTATGTCTGGTTAAACTTTTATATGAAGGTTGTTATGTGTGGTTTAGATTTGGGTGGGTTGTGGTGTATTTTTGTTTACTTCAAGAAATAAAGCCACTCATATAAAGTGATTGGTGAGCAGAGGAGTTTTTTGAGTATATCTAATACTTATTTCAATAGGGGAATTTCTTGAATTCATATACAATAAACAGCATGTTACATAAAGCTGCTGTGGATTACAACAATTTAGCACAATTTCACTTCAGAAATGGCCACTCAACTGCTTCAGATGCTTTAACACCTGTGCACAGGATGTTTCTAAATGTTACTTTTTGTCAGTCAAAACATTTTCAATTCTGATATTGTCCCACCTGCCACTCAATGAATTTTCCTGCCCTTTTGGCAGCATGATATCTATTAAGTTTAACTTAAAGGAATAGAAAGACTCAAAAAAAGTTTCATTATAATAATCCACAAATAATCAGGTTGATTTTCATCCCTAGTACAGTGAAAGAATCAGTTATGGCAAAATCTACCTGCGAGAATATTTGTCAAACCTTGACGTCTTTCTGGGTGGCTGTAGGGCCAGCAGCTGGAGGTGGCACTGACACAGGCCCTGGGTGACGCAGTTGGGCTGGGCCAGGGATGGACTTGGCAGCAGCCACAGGTAGGAATGAGCTTGTTAAAAGGTGATGATTTTGTTCCCACTGAGGGCTGGGCAGGAACAGGGAGTTCCCTCCTCAGGGAGTCACAAGGTGCTGGTGGCAGGATTGTTTTCCGGATATTGCTTCTGAGAGAGATTCTACTGCCTTCCTCAGAGCTCATAAAGATACCACTTTAAACTCGAATTTGAGAAAAACCCCACAATCCACCCACTGCCCCTGCCAGCCGTGGTTCCCACAAGTGTGTCCTTGCTCACCCTCACCATGCTCAACTGACTGGCTCAGTGCAGACAGTGCTGGGCAAAAATGCCTCATAATCGGGCTTGGAACAGTTCAGGTAGGTAACTCTAATGGTCCCTCCTGGCCTTTGTGTTTGTGATT
This sequence comes from Oreocharis arfaki, assembly GCA_013398015.1. Classification (NCBI taxonomy): domain Eukaryota; kingdom Metazoa; phylum Chordata; class Aves; order Passeriformes; family Paramythiidae; genus Oreocharis; species Oreocharis arfaki. Next base: position 579,705 of record VZRR01012420.1, read on the forward strand.
CTTTGAACATTCACCCCTGTTGTCGTGAGCAAACAGGTCTGGAATAGACAGGATTTGAAACCAGGACATCCTCCATTCCATTCAGCTCACAGACCATGAGGTCAGCCTTTTCTCACTGTCTATTTACATAATGGTAGAATCATATTTAGTCTATTTTTCAGACTAGGAAGAGAAAGTCCTGCTGGAGTCTTTCATCAGTTTATTTGTCCTTTTAGCTTTGTCTAGCTCTTTATGCTGAAGCCTATTAGGTGATTCTAGTGAATTAAAGCCCAGTGAAGCTGAAATCCTTGTCTCAGAAAACTAAGACTTTCTCTTGCCCTTTTTCCATTTCCAACAGCAATTAAAGGAAAAAATGTCCCCTTATTACATCCCATCACCTGCTGAATCGTGGGTCGATATCCTGACTTACTGTGGGAGGCTTTTAAAAAATACTAAACTCATTATTCCCTGACCTAGTGATTTATATTGTGATCCTTTGCAGGAAGAAAATGCTCCCAGGTTGCAAAGTGGGAGAATGAAATCAAGAGCACATTGTAATAAATTGAGCAAACAGTACCCTAAATGATAGAAAACTGCAGCCAGGAGGAAGGAAAATATCTGGGCTGTGTGAAATATGCCAATTTAAGTTTTCATTATTTTGACAGATCAAAACCCATGAGCTTTTATTTGAGGTGGGTTTGCTTTCTCAGAGATCTCACTGAAGCCATAGCATCTGACAGAGCCCATGTACAGCTGAAGAGAGAAGGGAAATGTCTGGTGGTCTTGCCAGATGCATCTATCTACTACTGAGACTTACCAAACATTTTCAACAAATCTTGAGATGCTCTTGCTTGCACTTTCTGGAGCTGAGTGACTTCCAATGGTTCTTCCTTCCAAAGGCTTCCAGTGACAAGCAGAGTCTCGCTCATCCATCTGAAGGCACCTGCTTCAGACAGATCATCCATTCAAACACAATCTTTCTATCTACCACATATTCAACAACACAGATTTTGGCAACTTTCCTCCAAGTTCTGCCCATGGCGGGTACCACTGAAGATCAGAGACAAGCAGTCTTTGAGCAAAATAAATAGTCCTTCAGCATTAATGTCCTTCTTTAACCTGTTCAGAGGGCGTGGGCCTGGTGCTGTACTTTGCAATCTGGAAAATCTTCAACATTCTTGTGGTATAATGGTGAGTAACCAAAATGCCTGGGTGTTCTTTACATACATTGAGTCTGCCAAAGGGCCCTCAAAGAGGCAATTTACCCTTTCATAGCAGCAGGCTGGCTTCAGTCACAGTCAGCATCGGAAAAGGAAAGCTTTTCTGAGGAATGAGACACAGACTAGCTAACAGCACCTAACAGTGCCCATCTCTACTGCATTTCACACAAACCAGGCTGATGTGACTTCAAAGATCAAAAAAACTGCCCTGAGGTGCAATGCATTCATCAGGTGTTTCACAGGATAAGTCTCTTCTCCCAACTCTTTGGAGTTTTCCTGGCATGAGATAATGATAGAACGAACCCCATCTCGCCTATGCATGTTCAGTTAAGATCAGCTTAAAATTAATTTCTCTTACTTAAGACAGTTATTACTTTGCCAGTTGCCGCTGGATTTTTACGTCCTGTAAACCCCAACTGAAACACATAGTGCAGTTCCGTGCATAAAAAAAAATCAGCTGAAGTTTGCTGTTTAAAATAGGTAGGAAACCTCTGTGGAAATAGGACTCACATTTTTCCACAACGGTTTCTCCAGCCTTACTGCTGGTAAATCTTCAAGGAAATATTTGTCTTCATTTTCAGCTTCTTTAAAAGGAAAGTTTTAGCTGTTTCCACTTTCATTCCTTCTTAGTTAATCTGAAGGCAAGTGAAATAGCAAAGTTCATGCTCAGGCTGAGACCAATCCAGGGAAGCACTTTAACAGTGTGAAATGTCCTACTGACTTCCAGAGGGACTGTTTCAGCTTGTGCACGCACTTAAGTGCAATGCTGCTGGGGAGCTTCTGTTCTCTAAATCCAAAAATGTGACCAGAGAATATATCCCAGGTGGGTGCCAACTTTGCTCCTGGGGAAGCAGAAGAAAGGAAAGTGGTGCACAGTCTCAGGGGGGTTGTGGGCACTCAGCTGCAAAGGTCCAGACACCGCAGAGGGGCTCTGAGAGGTGACTGCTGTGCATGCATCTGTGACACCAGGAAATGTGAGTGCTTTTCTCTGTGTCCTGCCTCCCCACGGGACCCTGCAGCAGAGAGAGCAGAGGCTTAGGACTGCAAAGTCCAGAATATCTGTACAAAGCCAGTGTCACCAGAGGACTAAGATAATACACAGATCACGAGGTGCAGACACGCAGCCTCTTCCCACGACCTTCCTCTGTAGAGGGGTGAGACAGCACCAGCCCTGGGCATGGCAGAAAGCTCTGCAGCCCTTTGCAAAGGTGTGAGTGCCAGCGGCAGCACAGGGAGCTGTAATTCTGGTTGGAGGCTGCCACACAGACTGGCCTGGCTTCTCTGGGGCTCGGGAGGTACACTGCACTTCTGTTATGTAACCAAAGCTTTTTTATGCAACTGCTCCTGCAGCGCTGCCCTGTGAGATCCGATTACTATGGAGGATGAAAAACATTGTTATTTTTAACAGCTGGATCAAGGCTCAGTGGGCTTAAAAGGGTATTCAGAAGCAGCTGCCTCCATAAGGCTTTCAAGTCAGTGGTGACTACTGCAAAAACTGTTTGCCTCTGTTTTGGACACTGCTTTTCCATGGCATTTGTGTTGCCTTGCAGCTGGAAATGAAAGGCTGAGTCCTTTTTCCATAAACGTCGTAAACTACTTGTTGCTGTTCATCCAGGCAGTGGAACAAGAGATTTCCAAAAGGTTTCTTTCCATGAGATCAGGAAATGTAAAATAATACCAGTGCTTCTGGAAGGTAATACCTCAAACCACAGCCTACTATTCACACAAGCCATCTGTCCCTAAGCACCTATTTGTAATAGTTCATGAATTGTGTAATATTAGAATTATTTATCCAACACTCTGATCATTCTTGATTTCCAAGGGTTGGAAGTACTGCTGTGTTTAAAAAAGTCAGAGAGTGAGATTATTCCAACTGTGGCATATCTGATGCTCACGTCTCTGCTTTGACAGGGATGAACACTCTGCAAGCCATTACAGTGCAGAGTTTGAGCAGAAAGTGTCTGGGCTTTTGAGGAAAGATAAAAGGAAGAAAGTGGTTTGTTCCCTTCATCCCCAAACAAAAGCAGAATTTTTATCATAGGTTAGTTATTTAACTCCCTATCTTTTCTGGTTAAAAAAAAAAGAAAAACAAGCCCAACAATGAAACTGTCATTTTTGTTCAGATGCAGATGCACAAAACTCAGACCTTGACCTTCCTTAAGTTTTCAGAGCTTGGGTAGCAGTTTGTTTCACTCCAAAGGTGGGTGTAGGTTCTGGCTGAGATCTCCCACGCCTTGGATGTCCACAGTGTTAGAGGAGAGTGGACTGTCTTCTCTGGTGCAAGACCAGATGGAACAGGGCAGGAAGGATCTCATTTTTGAGATCAGTCATTTAAAGCATTTTAAATTTCAAACTATTCAAGTATGTTATCCAGATTATTTATAGCCTTACAGGCTGAAGTTTCATTGATTTTCTGTACCTTCTCAGGCCAGCAGAAAGTGTCTGAAAAGCACTGGACAGTCAGAGCATGATATGGGTCTTTATGGTTCACAGAGAATTTGGAAATCGTTCCAGCTGTGTTTCTGTAAAAGGTTCTTCTGCAACCTGAACCAACAAAGGTTCGACTGACTGGAGTAAGCAAAGTCTAAGTTCTCTTATTGCCAGTGACAAGAAAACACAATTTTCACCAGAGGATGATTTCTTCCACCTCAAACATCTATTTCAGAATGGGGTGGCTAATCAGAGATGCAATTTATTGTAGTGACCATATCCAGTTGGCAAGGACTAGGTACAAATTTAATTCTCAATAGCTGAAGAAAATTAAAATCAACCTTACCTGGAAAATGAAAAGAAGCTCTCAAGGGTTTTAAACAAGTAGAAAAATGCATAAAAATCAAATTTTGTCCTGTGTTGCATGTTGTATTAGACTGAAATGCTGTGCACTAGGTGAGCTGAAAGATGATCAAGAAGCAAAGCATGACTCCTTGGCAGGATTAACTCGATGTTGATCACACAGCTCTGTAAGTCAGGGTCTGCAGCATTGTGACAGGAAGACTAAGAATGGTGCAAATGGAAGATGGCTGGATGTGGAGGCACCAGCAGGAGCATAAAGCAAGGATAGGGCTCTGAGAATGTTTAGGGCACACAGCAGCCAGCAAGACCCCAGCACATCTGCCTCCAGCTTCACAACATACCCAGACCCGGAGATAAAGAATGACCTGATGATTCACAGAGGTGGGACAGAATGGAGACACCGATCACTGCCAGACCCAAAAGAATACAAAAATGCATATTGGAAACCTAGACACCTGAAAGAATCCTGGGAGACACAAAAAAAGCTTAACAGATGGTATTACAGAGCCTGGATCTCATAGTACAACAGAAGCGTTGTTATACCTGACTGCCGGGCTGATGTTGGTCACCACAAACATGCTGCTGCTCAGGAGCATGAGACTGGGAGCATGAATAAGTGAAAACATTTTTTCTTTCAGTTTGAATTTAAGAAAAATCACCTTTCCTCACTGTAGGTCACGAAGGCCAGGACTATATGCGGCATGAATGCTTTCACCACATGTTGATAAAATGTCGTGACAGTATCCGTGTACATGTAGACTGTATGCAAGTTGTCGAGGTAGAGCAGGAGGTATTTCTTCTTCAAGGAAGCATGATGCACACTCTGTGCTCTGTGTCTGTCATCTCAGAAGTATCAGTTTGTCGTGGTTTAATCACAGCTGGCGGCTCAGCCCCACGCAGCCACTTGCTCAGCCTGCCCTGGTGAGATGGGGGAGAGAATCGGAAGGGTAGATGTGACAAAACTCGTGGGTTGAAATAAAGACAGTTTAATAGGTAAAGCAAAAGCTGTGCACACAAGCAAAACAGGCCCAGGAATTCACTCAGTACTTCCCATGGGCAGGCAGGTGTGCAGCCATCCCCAGGACAGCCAGGCTGCATCATGCGTAATTGAGATCTGGGGAGACAAATGCCATCACTCTGAACATCCCTCCCTTCTTCTTCTTCCCCAGCTTTATACACTAAGCATGACATCATATGGTGTGGGCTGTCCCTTGGGCCAGTTGGGGTCAGCTGTCCTGGCTGTGCCCCCTCCCAACCCCTTGTGCACCCCCAGCCTCCTCACTGGTGGAGTGGGATGGGGTAAGGAGCAGAAAAGGCCTTGGCTCTGTGTAAGCTCTGCTCAGCAGCTAGAGGACTTTTTGTCTTATCTCAGAAATAAAGATACAATGCCTGGAAATGACTGATGCAAGCTGTTATTAAGGGAGATATATTCATACATTTCAGCGGAGTTAGATGATGATGAAGTTTAAGCTAATTCAATCTTGTAATCGCAGATAGCTGTTGTTTCAGGAGCAGTATCATCCAAAAGATCTGGTCTGTATCATCTTGATGTTTACAAATAAACACTGAAGTGGAAATTAAACTCTGGCTAAAATGGAATTAGGAGAAGTCACCTCCTGTGGTGCAGTGAACACACAGCGCTGATCATCAGCAAATGATTTCTACTTTGGTAGCTTTGCACAAATAAGTAGTTCCAAAATAGCACCAAGCCTTATTTGTACATTGTAGATCATTTCATTGTACAATATTGTGTTCTTCAAGCTGCAAACAAAACTGAGTCACATGCTTAAAATAGTAAAATTACCCTTAAAGCAATGACATTTCATTCAGGAGTTATCAAAGCATGTTTTTAATCCAAATGTTACACCCCATCTTACTGTTGTTTGCCATTGTGGAATATAGAGATGATACTATGAAAAATGCTGGTATTTAGAATAATTTTTTTTTTTTTATTCAGCAGCATTGTCTGCCTTTTCCTCTAGCCTGTAAATTTATCTGCTTGTAAAAAGAGGCACTATGGTAGAATATGATACATAATATATTTATGGTTTCAAAAGAGTGATACCAGTTAACACCAGCTGAAGACCCATTCTTGGATAAGCTATGTTTGACGAAATCTTCCACATCTCTAACATCTTTCACATTTGAACAAAAAATAAGTCTCAAAATGAAAAAAAAAAAATTGTATATTTGGTCAGGTCTCAGACAACTGGAGCCAGAGTGACAGACTGTGAGGTACCTCCTTTCCATCCTTCATGACTTCTGTGTCAGTGCAAGAATCACAATTTCTGAAGGATTTATTGTGGTGGGAATGCCCTCACTGTGTACTGAAGGCTATCGATCTCAACTTCAACATGAGGGCTTCTGTTGTAACAGCTTCTCTTTCTATTTATAGCTTAAATGCACAGAAACATAAAATCAGATGCTGGCGTCCTAGAGTTCATCTTCTTTTGACCACAGCGTCTTTCAAAATTGTAAAGTCCAGTTGAATCAATTTCTGTGAGATTTCCTGCAGGGCTTAGAGTAACTGGGAAAAATTTTGGCTGAACTTCCTCTGTGCTGCTCCCAGGGTGCAAAGCAAGCAAAAAACTGACTTACCCATATGGAAGGAGAGCCCTTAAACAGAAGATGATCACCAAGCTGTGACACTATTTCCCTTAACTCAAACTAGTCACTTCTGCCTAACCAGGTTATTCTGGATTGCCCAGTGAAGATCCAGGTACTATTGTGCAGACAGTTGAAGGTACAATTCCTTTTTTCCCTAAAGCTGAGAGCCAAAACAAGGCAGAGGAATCAATATCCCAAAAGTTCTTGCTTCTCCATACTGACTATAAGGAGAGCCCAAACTGGCCATCTCAAATGGACATGCATACAGTGGAGATGCCTGAAGGCAGGCAAGATAAATGCCAGCTGTGGCGTTATGGATTAGCGAACATCCATTCCTGATTTTTTTGCCTTTGGAGGTGGAAGTTGCAAGGTAGAGTGCAGGACTGAATTTCCCTTGAGCACTGTACAGCTGATGAGGAGAGGAACTGCTTGCTTCAAAGCCTAGATGTGACTTATCTAAGGCAGAGAAAGTAAGAAAGAGTCAACAAGGAAGTGGAGAGATAAAGCAATTATCCCAACAGTTTGTGGGTTCCTCTGCCAATGCACTGATGGTGGAATATGACCTATAGAATTATAAACTTGTCTAATTTCTATGTTTGCTTAGCAGTGATGAGCTTGATATTGTTGTCTTAAACTTTATGAAGTGCCAATTGTTTCAGGCTGGTACAATAAAAAGTAAATTAAAAATAAACAGATTCTGCCTATTGCAGCTGCTTATTTTAATGCTGCATCCTGGAAAAGCTCTGAAGAAGCACAACAAGAACAGTCACCTCCAGTATGTATTTTAAATAAGAAAGCTGTCATATACCTATTTTTCATTTCATATTATACTCAGCTCTGAAATACAATTCATGAAGGAGTCATAGAACTACCTACAAAACATCAGGATTGTGATTTGGTGACATAGACATAATTTATTTTTATTGTCCTAGATAGTGAAGCCTAAGGACATGACTAGTTACAAAATATGACTTTCCAAGAGAAGAAACCCACGTGTACAGCTGTTCGGATTTGGTGTGAGAAGTGATTGCAAAATGTGATGCAATGCTTCAAGAATATTGCAAGATAAAGAAGGTCAAGGTCAGTGTCAGCAGATGTTAATGTCTTCTCCTAGGAAAGGAACAGTTAGGCATCCCAGATGGCAAAGACCCTAAAAGGAAGAACTGCAAGAACAAGCAGTTGTCAGTGAGCATTATTTCACTAAAGGCAGAAATACCAATGAGATGGAAAATGTTTTTCCCTTTCTTGTGGAGCTGCATCCTGTATTCTAAGTGGTCTGTTAATATTTTCAAAATTTATTTTTGGTTTTTGTGATGGCTGGAAACTCACTGGAAACTCAGACTTGCCAACATGAGCTATCCCCTGAAAGATAATGCTTGGGAAAACTGGGAGACATGGGTCAATAGCAATGTAAGGTTCCTCTTAGGCCTGCAAGTTGCCTGGTCTGCATTGATTCTAACATCCCACAATAACACAGATTATATCTGCTCCAAAGGATTTAGTTTCATGGGTGCTGTTGTTTTCAAGGAATTGCCTATTCAAATGCCTTTGAGGATCTGGACTGTTCTGAATGTTTAGCAATTTCTAAATTACACTGTACATTCATGACATTTAAATTTCATTAGCATTCACACAAGTCACATCTTGTCTATAGGGGTTATGCAGGAAGGTTTTAAAGATTGCCATCAAACACTTTCAGATGCAGGTCTGGTAAAGTCAAGTGGTGTAAATGACACCTGTTTGGAGCTCAATCAGAAGAAAAAGTGTGGTCGGTGTTCACCAGGGTTGAGCGAGAGCATCAAAGTGCCAACCCACAGCACCGCTGAGACACTCTGAACTGCAAAATCCAAGGGGAGGGTGCCAGAGGTACCCAGGGGGGTACTTCGGCACCTGCTGGCTTTGTCTGGCTGAGCACATGGGAGAGGGAGGGAAGAACCATCACAAAACTGGCAGATAGTGTAACACAGAGTAGGGAAGCTCTCCTGTGATGGGGGGGAGAGAGCAGAGAGGCTGAGCAACTCTGGGGCATTAAGTTCTGTGAGAAGGTTGTCTTCAATTGCTGTAACAAGAAAACTCTCTCTGCTCATTCCTGCTCTGTTCAGGGTACCAGCATGATGCTAGCATATTTAGGTTGTCTCTTTAGGCTCTGTGCTTAACCAGTAAACAGTGGAAGCTTCCTCCAGGACAAATTTCAGAGCAGGGATTTAACAGAGCTGCGCTGGTGACTTCCTTCAGTCTTTAATCTGGGAAAAACCTCGGGCTACTATTTTCAGGCTCCCACCGTTCCCAGCTTGGCATAACTCCATTTCCTGCATCATGAAAGCTGAAGCAGTGATATTTCTCTCTCTTGGAGCAGTGTCTACTTTATTAATGTTTTGGAGGTGCAGGTACTATGGTAACGAGCACTACAGTCAGTGCCTAAAGAGGAATTTACATCGCCAGAGATGCTGTCTTTGAGCAGCTTGACACATCTGCTCATGAACAGCAATCTGATTCTGTGTCAGCCCACAGGAAAACTCAGCTGAGCTGCAGCTGGATCAGACAACGCAGTTGTGTAGGGATTTCAGAGGTAATCTGAGGCAGAGCCATGTAAAATGCAAGTGAGAATGAGAAAACACCCAGAGGTTTTAGGAGGCAGCAATATTTATCAGGAGCCTGAAGTTATCTATTCTAAGCAAAGCACTAGGAAAAGCAAAACTTGTGTATAGCACATAAGCAGCAATAAAGGCTCACTCAAACCAAGAGGATTAATGCTCTCCTAATCCTGTCACTCTTCAAGGAATTTTGAAATATTGACAACTTCTGGTAATCGAATTTTCCCAAGAAACAAAAAAACAAACAAACAAACCCACTAAACCCTGCCTAGTTTCAGACAACATTAAGTATACCAGGAAGAAATCATAAAATCAAATTAAACTTTGGAATAAGCTGTCTGAAGCTTGCAAGTTGGCCTTGAGTCGACTGTAGTTGCTGAAATCTTTTTGCCACATATAGCCATAAAACTTTACATTGTTTCCTTTTTTCAGTAAGTTCCACTGACTTTAACTCATGTGCTTTCTCAAAGACAAGGAAATATTTCAAAGCTATGACAAAATAAGCTTTGATACAACTCCAATAAAAAGAGCAAAAAATAGAGACAATGAAGAAAAAGAGAACAAAACAATAGTAACTGAAAAGAAATAAAAACCAAAGATATTGAAGGACTAAAATAGGCAGATAAACAAAAAAGAAGAAAAAAAGAGAAACACAGGGAGGAGAAAAAACATATTTTCAAAATTAAAAGATACAGAAAAGCAATTAACAAAATGCAGTCAAGCAAGAAGCAGAAAGCATGTTCTGTTTACCTGGCAAAAAGAATAGTGTTCTGCTGCAATTAGGAAAAAATCCTAGGAAAGTATGAATATAAAGAGATCTGTCATTTGATTTTTGCATTAAAAACCTGATGTAAAAATACAGAGGGAAAAATTCTTTTTCAAATATTTACACTAAAGAGATCTATTTCACAGAAAAGCATCTGTTCACATATGGAGAATTCTCTAGAAACACTGAGACTTGTGCTAGCAAAAATAAGGAGAACCAGAAAATAAAACTGAGATACAAAAAGAAGCAGAACCACATGGTTAACATCACCATCCAGATATTCTCAGTGGTGATGTATAGGCAATACGGTGATGTGGCTTTTATTGCAGTCTCAGTGGATAAGAGCTCTGTGCAGGGAGGAGGATGTTGTGGAATGCTCAGCTGGTGTGCCACCTGCACAGCCCCTCGGGTTTAACAGTGGAGTTGGGGGAATTCTGATGATCAGACTGGGAAGAAGGCTATATGCATTTTTTAAGGTATTGCCAAATCCCAGTTTGGATAATTGCAGTGAGTGAAATGTAAATAACAAGTAAAATTGTAACAGTGACAAGCTCTCATTTTGAATGGTTAAAGAGGATCCTAGGAAAACCCATATTAAGCTCTTAATTTGTGATCAGGAGTCACTGGCAGTAAATATACTTAAATACACTTAAAATTTATCAGATCCCAGTATTTTTAAATCATGTAATTATATTACTGACTTCCTCCATGCAATAAAAATTTATCAATCCAGTGAGTGGTAGAATTTAAATATTTAGACTGTAAAGTGATCGAATGGGCTTTCCCTCTACCACCAGCTGTATTCAGAGATAGAAAGAATAGGAATTGATAAGAAGCATTATTTAGATTGACGGAATGGCCTGGCACCACTTTAGGATACACAGGACACATCCTCTGAAGTTTCTGGCTGGTTTTGATGTCATGGACCTGTGTTCCTGCTCTAGGCAACAGAAAGAAAGCAGCATTTTCTCAAGGCAATTCAGCAGCCTGAAGATCTCAGCTGCCCTCTGAAGATACCTGTCTCTTTTCATTCACTGGAGGGGTAGTTTGAAACAACAACAGGAACAAAGGCATGGATGCATAAATCTGAGCTTTGAGCAAGAGGAGGCAAACTCCTCTGTGACTGCTGCAAAGTCTGTGTGGTCCCTGAGTGTTGGATCATGACAAATGGGAAGCCTGACACATTTAGAATGAATTGACAATCAACCTTTGTGTGTATAACTTTTCACTAGACACGTAGCAGTAGGAGTGCTCAAAATAAATAATGACATATTTGTGGGTGCAGGGCCCTGGGGGGCTCTAAATTGACCTAAGGGCAACTTCTAATTGAGATGAACCTATTCCTCCTTTGTCTTGAAACAAGGACTCTGTTTTTCTTCTCTGAGGCCCCTCACACTCTTACATTCTGTAGTTTAACAATAGCCCTTACTGTTGAGGGGTTTACTGTGTCATAATTTGGCCATGGTATAAACTGGAATGCATAATCCACTGCAGTCAGTTGTTTCCTTCTATAGTGCCAAAACAAAGCTTGGATTGTGGTCAGGGTAAAGACTCAGACCTGGATACATCCTCAGACCTGACTTAGTGCCCATGTAAGCAAACAGGAGATATGCACTTAACATTTTGGAAACGTGGGGTAGAGGGCAGGAGAAAAAGTTGGCTTAGTCTGTGTTCTCCTTGATCGTCCCTTTCTCTGTTTCTTCTTGTTTTGTTTGTCTTTCCATATGTTTTGGCATAAGAGTGAATCAATTTCCCTTCCTAGGCCCTCAAAAGAGAACATGTTCTCCCTGACAAAGAAAACCAACTCAGTCTGGACATAATCCAGCAAATTCCAATTAATATTGAAGTTCCAATTAATGTTGGAATTCCAATTAACATTTCCAGATGGAGATAAGGGATCTGAATAAACACGTGAACATGTTGCTTTTCATTGCAATTCACAATTAAGCTTCTTCATAATGTCCATGAAGAAATTTTGGTGTGAGTGGAAGAGAGCAAGATAGTACCTGTTAGAAATAGGAAATCGGCTGCAGAATGGAGAGCAGTGCTCCATTCAGAGTAGATCTCATTTCGCCAAAGCCATTTTTCATTTTTTCATATCCATTCCTGCCCTTCACCACTCATTTTTTCCCTGTTTCTAATGAAAAATTATGGCAATAGAGTCAAACCAATACATATGATTTTTCTTTGATGGTTTCAAAGGCAAAACAGGAACATGCACACTTTCAAGTGCACTTGAAGTCACTCTGCTGTGACTAAAAGATTTGTCATCTGCTGGTAGTGCTAATTAGAGGTAATTATCATTAAGATTTACCTGCCAATGTATACTGTCTTCCAAAAAATTACGTTTGTTTTGTTTGGGAATCTCACAGCTTTGTGGATATAGAGACGCTGGGAATGAGGGTAAGATGTGGCATCTCTCTGCTTGGGATGGCACTATCAGTAACACTAGCTTTTGTCATCTACCTTTGAACAGGACTGTGAAAATTCTAAAAGCCTTTCAGCAGTTCTGAAAAATGAAAATTGGAAAAAAGCAGGGCTGAGAAAAACAAGTTATCTGAGTATCTGAGCAGAGAGATGAGACGATGGAGATTCCAGAGCGTGGCCAAATTCCATCATTATTAACTGGGGCAGGATCCCAGAAGCAACAAAACCAACCAGACAAAGTTCAGTAGATTCAATCAAAGGGAAGAAAGCAGGTGGTCACAAAACACGGTTTGCATTCACTGATATTTGAGCACAGGTATCTCCATGTATTAAGACTACAGCATTACTTCCAGCTCCTGCCTTTTTGGTGCTTATCTAGATGGAGTCAATCCCATGCCATGTTGGAAAAGAGGCTTAACAAACACACTGAGACAAAATGTTCACATCAAGGAAATAGAAAGGCTTTGTTGCCGTATCCAGAAATAAACAAGCAAGGCTAAAACCACAGAAGCTGCGTATTTTGCACAGCTTGCCATCATGGCACTTCATTTTTAGGTGTATTCTACCTCTTGGAATTCACACAACTCCATTAGACTACTAGGTTGTCATTGTAAATCAGGAAAAATTAAACATCTTAGAGTGGGATCCACAAGATCTGCCTTGTTAGGGTGCTTCAGTTTTGCAGGAGGATATGGTCATGTGTGTCACAGCTCTCCAAATCAAGGTGTTTATCTTGGGGCTTCAGGGAGGGACTCTCAGAGACCAACATTGCCACAAATGCTATGCAGTCACTCTGCATCTTTTTTCTAAAGTACAGGCGAATGTGGAGTTCATCTTCCTTTATCCAATAGATCATCCACAAGACTGAAAACCTGCATTCAAAACCAGCAGTCTAGTTGTACACTCTCTGTTCCACAGAAAAATGGAGGGATGAGAAACTGAATTGAGAGCGTTCCACTCTAGAAGACAATCTGGACCCAGTCTCGCCTTTGCACCCCTGTTACGTAAACTCATCTCCTACTCACTAGACTGTGGATTTCATCACTGGGCTGTGGTGACACTTGGCATACATTAGAGACAAGATTCTTCTACCTCAGGGTGGATGTTTACAAAAACACGAGGGACCTAGACAGCCCAAGCTCCCATTAGTCCTAAAAGAAAACAGAGCAGTGGATCTCAGGTGCCACCTCATCTTAAGGTGGGTGCATAAAACAGATTCACATAAATCACATTCTGAAAATACCTATTTCTTCCAATTGACCAAGGATGATCTTAATGAGCTCTGATGGATTTATTTATATGGGTACATACAATACCTCTTAGGCATCACAGCTTTTACTGTAGACCTGTAGTTTCAAAAGAAAAACGTTCTTGAGAGCTGACCTCAGACTCGCAGGGTGCAACTTTCTCAAGTCTGTTTTTTGTTCTCCAGCACAAGAAGGTGTTTTTTGCAAGGAACTGATTATGTGAATTTGATAGTTTCTAAATAAATGGTTCACAGTTTGATGTTTTGGAGAGAGTTAATCTCACCAAAAGAACCCTTTATTGCTCGTTCACGATAGCATGTTGGGAGATTTTCCTATCCAAAGACTCAGCGCACTCTACGCTATTTAAAATATGTATGTGTCCTATGGAATAAGAGAACAATACTCATGTTCTGATGGCAAAGTGTGTGAAACAGAAACCATTATAAGATTTAAACAGGGTCACAGTGTCAGCAATGAGGGGGCAGAGATAAGCAGGCACCAGAACCCTCTGGCATTTATGAACCCAAAACTTCCTCCTCCTGTTGATCAAGGAGGTCAGGGGCTTTTATCATCGTAACTGAGTTCTTTCAAACGCTTTGCAAGACAGGAACAGAGAAGCAATTCCTCAGCCAACATTACTCTGTTTCTCTTCTGTTATGAAAAATCTACCCACATTCTTCAGAAGCAGGACAACTTGTCCAATAGTGTTTGCATCACCATGGAGTGCCTGGCAGCCCTCAGCATTTTGGAAGCACCTCAGCAATGCACATTTGGGAACACTTTCCACCACAAGATTTCTCTTTCATATACACTCTTGTCATTTGATATATACTAGAACATCAAAAGATGTGAAATAACTCATCCGAAGATGATACTGCTACCTTTAATTTATCCTTTACACTGGATCCCAGAAGAGCAGCTTGAAGAAAAAATGTGGAGGTATCAGGTTATTAAACCATATTGTCTTTTAAACTGTTTTTCCTCTCTTTCACCATTTGCAAATCCTGTCATAAAGGAGGTATTAAAAGCAATCAGTCTGGTTTCCTGAAGAATGCTATGTTAATTATTCAGCTGGAACTCCTTGAAGAACAGACGAGGTCAGACAGCAACAAGTGCAAGGCGAAGAGGAACTAAACATTTCCAGGCAACGTGCAGGAAATGAGGATGTCTTTGTTTCTGAAGGCAGACAAAACTGTGATGTCTTCAGTAAGAGAGGTGGGATGCTGACCCCACAAATGCCTTCCCTGCCCTACACACAGGTTGTCTGATGGGCTTTCTTGCCCGGAATCTTACAGTCCCTTGGGAAGTGGCACATGTAATACACGAATTTCTCTCTGCTCCTGCTTTATGTACCAAGTCTATTCAAAGTCATTTGATACATGCCATCAACTCTAATAGTCCAAGGAATCTAGGTTTCATTGTTCTGTAAGTGCTCTTTGCCTTTTCTACCTCTTTTTATGACACTTCTTTCTAAAGCACCTCAAATAGTCTATGAATTAAGAAAATTTATATTATTAGAAGAGTCTCCAGGGTGCCTTCAGTACTTCAGCTTCTAACTTCAGACCCTGGACACAATCAATGAATGAATCGATAACAATCAATGCACAGAGAATTTCAGTAGGATTGATGACTGGCTGGGAGGTGCTGATGGGCAGAAATTAAGTCAAGGGCCATTAATCCCAGCTGGTCATTTGCCTCCAGGCAGTGCTTTATGCCAGAGTCATTACTGCTATTCTAAGGAAAAAATCAAAGGAAGCGGACGTCAGCACATGGATATTTTTACCCTGGCTTTTGCAGAGTCAGTGGCTCCCTATGACTCTTCCTATTAAGTGTGAACCCCCTTCCAAAAGGCACTTCCATTACATAAAGTGTCCCAGCACCATTTTCTCCATTTAGTGAATCAGCAGGTGTTTTCAACCACCTACGGGTTACATAGAGATGCCCTAGGGTTTATGGAGCCTGGCAGACCATGTGTTCTGCTGTAAGGATTTACTCACTCCCTCTCTCCACTCAGCTGTGGCTAGGATAACACTTCTGCACGGGCCAAATTCTAAGAACTGTGTCAGCCACATATTGTGTCTACTTGGCCCTCAGAAAATCCTGTCAGCTCAAGTCAGAGAGGGACCACAGAAGAAAAAGGACTTCTAAAGTTCTTCTTTGATAAGCCCCAGGATGTTCATCTATCCACACAGCTGGCACACATGCATACAAAAAGATTGAATCACATTAGAATTATAAACTTAGAGTCATAGAATGGCTTGGGTTGGAAGAGATTAAAGACCACTGAGTTCCAACCCTCCTGCCATGGGACACCTTCCATTAGACTAGGTTGCTCAATAACCCCATCCAGCCTGGCCTTGAGCACTTCCAGAGATGAGGCTCTGATAAACCTGTTTCAGTTCCTCACCACCCTCAAAGTAAAAACTTTCCTCCTAGCTTCTAATCCGAATTTACCCTCTTTCATCCTATTTCTATCATTAAACGTCCTTGTTAAAAGTCCCTCTCCAGTTCTCTCCTAGTCTCTTTGCTGGAACACTCTCAAAAAGAGTATATACTTTTCCCAAAGTATCCTAACAGTTACCAGCCCATGATTTACAGCAGACATACTGTGTCTACAAAACAATTTTAAGAGTCAGGACCATGCTTGTTGATCAGCTATGCCAACTGCTAGAAGGTTCTCAGAGCCAGTTTGCCAAACCCGCCTGCTGTGCCCCAGAACACCTTGTTCTCCAAAGCATTCCAAAACACTCCGGTATGTATCCTGAGTGCATTCCTGAGGCTCAAAGCCTGTCCCTTACTCCCTGTGCTTGCAGTGTGTAAATGGAGCTCTAAGATGACCGGCATCAAGCAAACAATCCAAGTCAGGTTCCTCCACACCAGGATGCAGCTGTTTCCTTTTGCAAGGCACACATAGAATGGTTGGCTCTATATCACTCTAGGTTGGCTGCAGTGAGAAAGGAGCTAGGCAGTCCTAACCATGCTCAGCCATAGTGTTGCAGGGGCCAGGAGATGGCCTTGTTTTACTTGCTGCAGAATGCACTGCGATGCATGCAAAACACCGCTCGAAATTTCTCCCTGTTTCAGGTTTTTATGTCATTCAAACAGGAAACTGATTAAAGTGCCCCTCTGTTCTACGCAAAAACAACATTCAGCTATTAGTGATGAAGTCTGAGCCTCCCCACATGCTGCATAACCCCACAGGTGGACTAATCTTCCTGTCAAAATGCAAATATGAAAGCGCTAAAAAATGTTTTGAATGAACATGGATCTTTTGTAGGTAAAGATACTAGACAAAAATACCCGAGATGGCAGGTTCTACTTTCTGACAATTGGGCAATTTTACCAGAGGTGTTATTTGCTTTCTGGGAATTTTGGAAAACTTGTATCCCAGGGAACACCGTCCAGTAAAAAAAGAAAGAGCAGTGAGTATTTGACTGAAGAGACAGTGTGAAAACTGCAACGAGGGAAAGAATTTTTCTTTGTTTTATTTGGTCAGAAGAAGAAAAAAGCAGATGAAGCTTGTATTCAGTGCAAATATAATGTCAGTAGCAGTAGCCTACAGATTGGCGTCCCGCGTGTGCAGTGTGAATAGTAGTTACTTTCTATGTGTTACTTGATGCAATCCAGTTTTTGCTAAACAAAAACCACCTGGACAAGCTGGTTCCTGTCCATTTTCTGTAGGAATTTCATGATTTATAGATATTGTCTGCATCCCCCTTATGGCCTGTCATAGGATGGGTGTCAGAAAGAACTACATACATGTGTATTTTTCTACATAGAAAAGCAAATTTTCTGTTGAAACATTAACAAGGCAAGCTGTGTGTTGCAAGAGAAGCTGATCAGGTGCTATTTTCATGCTTGAAAAATTAATGGTTGGCAAATGAAGCAATTTTCTGCACACGGTTTGTGTCATATTGTTTAATGAAACTAAGAGAAAAAAAATGGCTCACTTAATGACTCAAAATCTTGAGGAAGTCATGCAGAACTAGATAGAAATCTGGGTACTGTGAACTGGAAAATGTAGCCTCTGTAGCTTCAGGAGAAGCAATGACAATCTAGTGTTGGCCTAATTATCTTCACTAATAACTGAATCACTCTCAGCCTATGGCTACAGACATGTTATGAGAGGTTTCTGGTGCGATTTCAAAGTTCATGTTAACACCATTCAATTAGCAAATTGTTTCCTCACCCCCTACAGGCCCATATTTAGGTACAGAAGCGTAGATCTGCAGTGTTCCCTTGGGTTTTCTCCCAGCTTCACTTCCAGGGTTTAAGCCCAAGGTGTGTACATAGACAGGCATATTAAATTAGATATGGTGCATTTGGGGCTTTCTGGAGTGCCAGCTGCACTGCAGGTCCATCTCATGTCAGTCCTGTCAGCTCACACAAACCCAGCCAGCAGCATCCTGTTTCAGAGGAAATCCAGTGTTTCCTGGGGATAAGTGTCTGAAGTCAAAGAGAGGGACTGAGGAGAAGCTAAATGAGAAAGGAACCCGAAGAAAGTGGTGCTGGGGTGGCTCTACAGCTGCCTTTCGAGGAGTGTCCGTGGTGAATTCAGAGTCAATGTTGCCATTAACCTCAGCTGTACGTTTGTGGTTGTGCTGCCTGGCTTCTTTCGTGCTGACTGCAGTGACAGGCTGCTGAGCTGCTCCTGCCTGTCAAAGCACTTCAACTCAGAGCTCAGAAAGCTTTTAGTCCATGATGGGAGCAATGCCCATGCCCAAGGTTCCTTGTCACCACTGCGGTCACTCTTGGGAGCAGGGGTGTCCTTTTACCAGGCTGCAGAGGGTGGAAGGAGAAGTGGAGAGTGGCCAAGCTCAACTAGATGGCATGGGAGCAGGGCTTGGCAGCAAGGAAGGGAAAGCTGAAACAGGCAGGCAGGAAGCAAAGTCTAGAAGCTCAAAATGCAGTTAAAACATCAGCCTGGAATTATTTCCTACCTCACAAATATTTGAAATTGCTTCCCATGAGGGCAGATATGAGATATCTTGTGTTGTTTCTGATGAGAGAGGAACTCTGTTCCTGGTTGAATAAACTGTTTGCTTAGAGAGAGAGAGAAAAGAGACTTTTAACTCCAAAGCTGTAATTAAATGTGCAGCAATTCTGAGAGTATTCACACTGGTAAATGTTATTGACATTTCATTTCTGCTTTTTCCAGCGGAAACAAATTATTAATACCCTATTGTTGCAATAATGAGCTCTTGATAGACACAGAATTTATTTTTTCTTGTATTGCTTTAGCTGTGAATAAGTTCTCACAAGTAACAGAGATAATTTTGTTTTAGCATCACTACAGCAATTACAGGCTTTCTTCCTCCTTTGCTTTAAGGTTAGTTGTTTGGGTTTTTTAAAATTTTCTACATACAGATAATTTAAACATTTACTACAGGACTCTAGAAATCTGGATAACTACTAAATATACTGCTCAGCTACTCTCCAGTTTATCGCTGATTAAATGTCCTTAGGATGCACTGGGACAATTAAAATAATTGATGGGTTTTTAAAAAGAGCTGAGTCAAAAATACTTTTTGTGCCAGAACATGCCTCATTGTGGAGCTAGAAAATGAAAGGAAATAAGTGTGATAATATTTTGTCATAGAAGAATATAGAAAATAAAAATGTCTCAGATAAAAGATAGAAAATTCAGAAGTTTAATCTAGGCAGCACGAATCATACCAGTACTGAAATGGCGCTTTTTTTGTTGTTTTGAAAATTATTTCATTTTATGGACAAGCATGACTTGTAGGAAGAATTAATGTCTCTTATTACATGGGATGATGCAGGTGGAAAAAAAAAATAGCCTCATAGGCATGCAGTCCTTCCTTTTCTTATAAAAATTTGAACATAGTGAAGGAAATGTTATGTCAAAATCCAAACAGGTTGTTTCCATTTTTTTGGAAACAAGACATTCAAAATCAGCTGGATTCTCCTTTAGCTCCATGACCTTCATTGCTGTTTTGGAATGGAAATAAGTTTTACCTGGAAATAAAGGGTTTTCAGTTTCAGCCATCCCAGCACATTAGGGATGAAAAAATTCCAGACACCAGATTTGGATCAAAATGGAGCCCTCTGCCTGGCCACCGACCTGTCTGCCAGCAGAGCAGCCTCCTCATGCTTTGATCCATTGATTAGGATGTCGGCAACCATGGTCCAGTGACTAAGCTGAAGTACAGCCCAAGAGTTCTGTTAACACAGTGGCTGTGCCCCTCTGGGGGCTGATGGACAGCGTGACACGTGTGCCTTGGCACAACACACACCCTGACACCTTCCCAGCTCAGTCACATCACTGCCTCCTTCGTCCTGCCCTGGAGCAGGGCTCTCCTCGGCTGCTTGGGAGTGTTTGCACTTCCCTGTGAACACAGTCCCTCAATATTTATCTACACAGTCAGAAATAAAGGCAAACAAATAAAAAAGAGGCTGGGACTGTTTCCATCTGCTCTGCCCCAGAGCGCTGAGCATCCTGCACACGGAACAGCTGAGACATGCTGCTCCTGCTCCTCTCTGCTGGGAGCAGCCTGCCTTGCAGGGCTTCAAGCTGTTTTAGGAGCTGGTACCCACACCACACAGAAATACGAAGTCCTTTGGGCCTAATTTACCACCATGTCTGGCCTTGAAGAAAAGTGGGATGTGGAGATTTTTGCACAAGGCAGTGCACTGCTTTCTTTTATGGTTTTCTCTATTGTGTGCAGGTTGATTTGAGGCATTTCTGGAACATAGAAATCCCAAGAAGGAACTTATTGCTCATTTGCACTATCTCTAATTAACAACCTCCTTAAAGAAAAAAAAAAAGAAGAAAAGAAGCTTGGGATCTTTATTTCTCTGTGCACTGGAGGTTTGTTGGACACACGTAGACATCACTGCTTGGCTACTTCAAAGCTGCATTTATTGAATTGACTCTTATTTCCTCTCTAGGAAATAGTTCCAGGCTCCTTTAGGGCAATCTTGGGAATAGCTGGGTATAGAAGAGCAGTTAGAGCACCTTGCAAAGTGACTTGCTTACTGTGCTGCCCTGCCATGACCACTCCCCAGACTGATCTTCCTGTCTTTCCAGGTGCTTGTCCCTTGCTCTCCTGATGCCATGGGAAGCAAGAAATGACAGCACAAATTTGCTCTGCCTTGAAACCCTTAGTGTTGAAGGCAAATTGAAACCATCTTTGTTCCATGATGTCTTGGCTCCTTTGGATGGGCCATCTCTTATTTACTGCGTTTCTTCCCGTGTGCTTTGAAAGTTTCCCCAAGATATGCCAGAATATATCAGAAATAACTACTACTTTTAAAGGGATGTGTATTTTGGATAAGAGCAACACAATGTTCAAACTGTATCCCACAGCTCTCCCCAAGAAGCAGATGACAAAATATCGAGTGCAGAATGCAGCATGAAAGCACTGCCAGTACTCTGTTCCCATGGGTCTGGTGGACCTCCTAACCAGCAAGGAAAATTGCTGAGAGTGAGGTTTTGGTCGCTAAGCCTGTCTTGGGGGTGGTGGAGGTATCTGTAGACACAACTGTGTAAAGTACTCCATCATGCAGAGGTGCTATTACATTTGCCTGGAGTCTGCAGTGTTATTTACATCTAAAATCTCAACTGCAAATTATTTCTGGCTGCCCTCTCTGCTTCAGGGGAACACATGGATGCCCTTCCTTACCCAGGTTATTAAATCGTAGTCAAGGAGTGGGCACCTGCAAATGTGTTTGGCTCCCATTTTGAGGGCTACGTGGTCCATGATGTGTTAAGACGAGCCCCCAGCCACAGGGAATGCAGCAGGTATTATTTGACCAACCTAGGGGCTTAGAAAGGGAAGAAAGCAGCACTGATGGGGAAAAGGGAGGAGGAGAGACACAGAGAAGACACAGACTATTTCTGTGTAGAAGAGATAGGGACTGTGCTTGAAGAAAAAGCAGGTGCATAAAAGAAAGGAATTTACAGCACAGTTTTGATGAATTGAAGACATAATGGTCCCTTCAGGGAGGTACACTTGAGACCCTCCTCTTAGTCTGTCATATGGTGATAGTGTGAAGGAAGACAGATGTTACAAATTTGGATGCTAATATTTCTACTGGTGTGTGGAAATATGCAGCTTCTTGTTCTCTGAGACGACTGGTGAGGATAGCAGGCAGCAGGCTTTCCTGGAGCAGACCCACCACACTCATGAGCAGAGCCAGAAAATTTCTCTATTCCCAGTCCAAGCTTCAAATCAGGAGACAGTAGAGAGAACATAGGTGCATGATATCCTCTCATCCATAACACATCAGAAATTTCAGTGAGTAACCTAAGGTGCCTGATATGTGATAGAGAGAAAAATAGTGTAGATTATGCTTCACCGTAAAAAACCCACACATTTAATACGTTGGTTCTGTTTACTTAAAAAGAATAAAACCTCAGGGGTAATGGGGACTGCCTGCCTGTACAGAGTATTTTGTGCCTAATTAATTTTATGTATGGACATGAGCTGCTTTATCTGCTAGATTAGGTATCAGTTCTGATGTAACATTTCTTGCTTGTAGTTTGGGGCACAGGGCACCATTTTATTAGCCATTTTAGATTGCTGTTTCATTTTTTTATACTTCAATAAAACTTCTGGCATAGTTGCTTTTTCCCTTCTCTCACAGTCAAACAAACAATAAAAAGTTTTCAAACAAAAACTCTGGGGGTTTTACTGAGCTCCCAAAGATGAACAAAAGCGATGAGCACAGTCAGACCTGTCATAGAAGTTGTTTTGTTTCAATGATCACTCCACCAGATAGAATTCTTGCTGCATGACAAACTCAAAAGCAGCATCTCCCAGAGACTGTCTCTGACTCCTCCAAGAAGTACCCTAGGAGAGGTGGAACAAGATGAATGGTTTGTACCTTGCCCCTAAAGAGATGATTACTTGGATGGGACCACAGAAGGCACTACCAGACAAAAATCTTCCTTCCTGTAGCTGTCCTACAATCTCTCTGCCAATACCCTTGCGAGGACAGGCCAAACCCTGTCACTCACTGAAAGAACTGAATAGCTCAATAACAGCTTTTATTTAAACTCCAATACGTGGAAAAAAAAGTGCATAAGGAAAACTTGATGTTCAGCATCACACAGAGTGGGAGCAGAAAAGTTCAAAAGGTCTGAGACCAGTGGGAGGCCAGAGGAGGCACTCCTTGCATCCAAGCTCAGCAAATCCTCTCAGAGATGCACTCAAAACACTGTAGAAACTGATCAAGGAATGAGCTTTGACATCAGTAGAGCTTAAGGGCTTGGACTGAAACTGAGCTTCAAATGCTCATCTCTGAATTGGGGACGATGGGGTAGCTCAGGAAGCAATATGAGCTTGAATTTGATATATGATATGATATAGAGTTAACCTAAGAAAACCAGAAGAGCAGCAGAACTCCCACTGTATACAAATTACTGGCTCTATATATGCCAAAGTATGACCTCCAGCTAGGATATAATAACCAGCTTTCATGAACAGCACTCATTATATTGTGTCCATTATAAAAGTGCAGCTACATGACAGTGCCATAGGCTATAATGTTCTCACTTAGAAGAATTTCAATTTTCTTCCAAGACACAATGTCTCCCTTTTGCAGGCTTATTTTGTGCATCCTGTGTTCATTTTTATTTTACAGGGTGGGATGTGGGGTATTTTTCTGGGTTTTTTTCTCCTAAAGCAAGAAAGGAACTGCACACAAAAAAATCTATCTTGATTTGGGAGGCACAGCAAGTCAAGGATTCAGCCAGTGTAAATCAGCATGATGAACACCAGCTGAGGACTTTTGCCACACAACCATAAATCTGCTGGATCAAAGTGTTTGTCAATGACCAAAAATATCTCACAGAAATGGCCTGGCTGGCCCTCTGTTGACACAACAGAAGATATTGCTAAATCAACAAGAAAACTTGGATTTGTTGTGTGATGACTTAAAAGAGGTTTTCTCAGTTATATGCTCAACTCTTCTTCCTGAGCACTAGGTGTGAGGTAACTCAAGGAGCACAAGGATCTGGCTAAGGAGTGGGAGAAACACCTGTGGGATAGTGGATAAAATACTGAATGGCATAGGCAGGCCCAGGCAGTCTGGCAGAATTTATCAGCTGTGAGTTACTGCATTTCACCTGCTCCAATATGGCCAGGAAGCCACAAAGACACCTCCACATGCTGCTAGGCCTGTCTTAAGAGAACCTACACATCTCTACCATATAGAAAAGCCCTCCTCAGCATACTTTACTCAATGGTGTGGAGTTAGAGATAAGGGGGAGCAGGTTGCCTCTTATCTAATCCTGCAATACCTAGAAACCACTGGGAAGAACAGCACCTAGTTACATCTTTTTTATCCATAAAGGAAGTGGAAAGCAACAAACCTCAACAGTTTTGGTGTTTCCACAAAGACCTGAGACCTGACAGTCACTTTTCCCTAGAGAGACTCCAGTCTGGGTGAGTTCAGGCCTATGTTTTCACAGAGGCATGGGGAAATGCTTGGGAAAGTCACACAGGAATCTGCACCCAGAGAGACAGGACAAGCAGGTTTCCACTCCAGGTGCAGTAGCTGTTATCTTTCAGCCCAGGCAGATACATTCTGTGATACATCACGCACTGAAGGCAAAGAGCACTCCTGAGGACTCTCTATAGGATACTAAGGTTTTCCGCACAGCCAGGAAATACTGTCCAAGGCTGCCTTGAGGGCACATTCCTGCAAAACCCAAGGCAGAGTTCACACCAGTCCCTGTCTTTAATGTCACAGTAGGGAACAAGTATCCATCAAAGCCTTGACAGGGATGGTGGCTGGGTTAAATCTGAGGAACAGACCGACTTCTCCAGACTAGCTCAGCCTAGAGGCACCTGCAGCCCCTGCTCAACCTGGCTTCTCTGGGGGGCTGTACTGAGTCTGTCTGGGCTGGAGTTAACTCTCCCCGCAGCAGCCCTGCTAGTGCTGTGCTCTGTGTTTGTAGCTGGCACAGAACTGATAACACACCAGTGTTTTGGCTGTTGCTGAGCAGTGTTCCCAGAGCATCAAATCTTTCTTTCAATTCCTCCCTCAAAGACAATAGGCTGGGTGTGGACAAGACCCTGGGCAGGGACACGGCCAGGACAGCTGACCAAGATGACCAAAAGGATGTCCCATACCATAGGATGTCATGTTCAACAATAAAATCTGATAGAAAGGGGCAGGCCAGGGCATATGCTATTAAGGTGTTTGTGTTCCAAAGCAACCATTACACACACTCAGATCTACTTCCCAGAATTAGCTGAACATCACCTGCTGGTGGGAAGTAGTGAATAATTTTATTTTTTTCCTAATGTCCTTTTCTTCCATACATTTTTTAGGATTTTGTTTTGTTTGTTTTGCCTTTGTTTTCTTTCATTACACTGCCTTACTCTTGACCAATGAGTCTTTCAGCCTATTTTCTCACCCTGTCCTGCTGAAGAGAGGGACTGAGAGAGGAACTGGGTGGGCACCTGACAGACAGCCAAGAGCAACCCACCACACAGAACATGGTGTCATTCAATGGTGCCAAATCTACACATGAACAAAAGGCTGTAAAAAGTGAGATGGCCAGTGGTAAATGAACCCAGCAAAGAATAAAAAAATCATGACACAGGAAGAAGCGGGACTAGGCAAGGTAGAATCACCTCTAAGTCATCAGTAGTAAAGCCATTAATGGAGAATTTGTGGTTTCCTGGGTCATTGCTGATTGAGGTGTTGCAAACAGGCACATTAATAGAGACATCACGTTGTCTGCTCCTCCCTTCTCTGCCTGCTTGGTGGTCCCACTGGCCTCCCTCTGCCTGGCTCGTAGGACACAGTCCCAGATCAGATTTCTCTGTTCTGTCCCCATGCTAGTGGCCCTTGCCAAAGTATCCCAGCAACAGCCATACAAACTTCGGGGAGTGATGGGAAGACCAGAGAAATTATCTCACACTTCCTGAGGAATGCCAGTCCTCTCTTTCAGTCCCAGTTTCCAGCTAACCACTTTTTTGCTGGTCTCTATCTTTATTTAAAGCCCACTGTTTCCAATGCAATTCGTTTTTTCTGATCAGGCTCTCTGTGTGTCTGTGTGACTTGTACTAACAACCTCTGAACCGGCTGGCCAAAAATATTGATAGACGTCCGAGCTGTGGAGTTCTAACACTTTATGAAAACTCTGTCAGTCCTTAGAGTGAGAAAATCTGGCATGAGGCTAACCTTAATAAGTAAATGCTTCAAAAAGCTTTGTTAGGGCACTGCTGGGTTTTCGTTTCATTCAAGTCGTTTCCTTCTTTGCAGCACATTTGGATAGGGGTTTTTTTTCCCCATTGAGCTAAGAACTTGCTTGTGTAAGTAACCCTGTGAAAACATCAGGAAACTTTCATGATGGTAACCTTGCAGAGGAAGGATACCCCAAAGATACCCCAAAGAATCTCCATACTCTCTACACGTGATGCCAGAGAGGCAGAGTTTTGTATTATCATTTTGGCTGGTTTACTCACTCTCCTTTGTTTAGGAGCATTTTATTTACAGACTAGGTGAGACAGCAGACCTTTAGCACGTGCCATTAGGACCCATGGCTGATTCATGACACACGGTGAAATTAAAAACTGTTGCCAGAGTTCCTGAGCTCTACCTCCCCTACATTTCCCACAATGGTTGTTACAGCAGTGCCTGCCCTAGTAAAAGAACAGCAGTAGGGGATTCACTAATAAGTTCAAGTCCCCAGGAAAGGTGTGGGAGGATGTGCTGGCTGCAGGTACCTCCTGTCTCCAGGGGGAAACATACCAAATATATTTTAGAAAAGGTCTTTCCGAGCATTAATTAGAGCAACACTGAGTCACCCACCTCATTGCACTGCTGATAGAGATCAGCAAATACTTCCTCCACAAGATTTTGACATCTTCCAGGGGCTGCAGGTAAGAGCACAAAGAGACATATACATACCCCTTCTTTTTCTGAGAACTTGTGTGAACTGTTTTCTGATGGATCTAGATGTTTGCTAGCAGCTTCTGCAGGATTAAAGAGGGAGGCTGGATCCTCTTCCCTGTATCCAGAACAGATGCTTGGCAGTTGTAAGCTTGATACTCTCCCCACCTGGCCTGATGGCACAGGGATCCGAGTGTGGTGGGATGTCTAATTGGTAATGCCCAGTTCCTGCAGATTGTTTCAAGACAGTGGCAGGAGGAAAAAGAAGGAGGAGAAAAAAAAGGCCAGCAACAACAAACCCTCAGCACTCTTTACTCAATAGTGTTTCTCTATTTTTAAATCCTAGGAGAGGTGAAATGGCAGTTCTGTGTCTCAGAGACACAGTTCAAGAGTCTCAGGTCTTACCGGATAAATGAACCCCACTAAACCTTCCAGACCAGCCAGGGGGTGAGAATGCTGCTTCCTCACATCTCCTCTGGCTGCTGGAAGGGGACAAAGGAAGGAAATTCACTGCCCCTTCTTTAATCCTGGTCTTTCTGCAGTTCCCTTAGCTGAAATGTTCATGACAGATTTGATGTCCTCTTTGACTGCTGGGAGATTGTAAAACAGCTTTTCCTGCTGAAACATCAAACTGTCTTGAAAAATTGATGTTTTTCAATGGAAAAAAAAATCATTTGACCATGTCCATTAGAAGCTTTTTAAACAACTCTACCAAAAAAGAAGCTGGAGTTGGTGATTTCATTTCTTATACATTTTAAAATGAAATTTCCGTCATCTTAACTTATAGAATGATATGCTATTATGCAGAAACTGAGGACCACTCCATAGCTCATTTAAGATTCATTTTAGTATTTTAGGAATCATGAAGTTAAGTAAAAAAAGAGTATTTTCATAAATGGGCACTAATGTGCATTTGAGTCTTGTATGGCAGCACTCATATGTGTGTGCCCCACCCTTTTTTCCTTCTTATAAGTCAAAGCACAAGCTAGACAGCCTAACTAACATTTCAGAGCATCACAAAACTCCCTTTGGCAGACAACTTATTCACACTGGAAAAAAAGTGCTTTGCCAGGTTCAAAAATTAATTAAAAATGCCTAGTGTGACTCCAGAAACCACATACTGAATCCCTGTGATACATTTTTAATGAAAAAATACTCCTGAAATTCATTAAATGCTATAGATTTATACCTTCCAAATAATTCAAAGCAACATCTCCAGAACTACCGATGATCTAATCTCCCAAACTGAAAATGATGTGAAATAAGGCATTTGACATTCAGTAAATACTCCCAGATACTGTTTAAAAAAAAAAGGGGGGGGATTAAAAAATACTGGTAATTAGGAGGACTGGAGGGGAATATGTCATTTGATATAAATCAGAAATGACAGTTCACAAATAATTCAGTGCTTCCATTATTACACTTTAAGGGTTTTGTAGGACGTACGGTGTTGCTTCCAAATAGCTTCACCTCAAATGCAGCTATTTGGGATAGCAGCTGTGGAGTTTCTGTAATGATTTGGTACAGGATGACAGCAGCTATTTAGAAGCAATAAAAGATCTGTGAAGTGACTTGTGCTCCAAATTGACTGTATTTTTTGATGGGTGTCTTGAGACACCTTGGAGGGACCTGGGTTTTAAGGATTCACCACGCTCAGCACTCCCTCAAGTGTGTCTG
Organism: Oreocharis arfaki; assembly: GCA_013398015.1. Classification (NCBI taxonomy): domain Eukaryota; kingdom Metazoa; phylum Chordata; class Aves; order Passeriformes; family Paramythiidae; genus Oreocharis; species Oreocharis arfaki. Next base: position 607,888 of record VZRR01012420.1, read on the forward strand.
ATACAAGAAATTGTGTACCCAGAATTACTAATGAAGCTTTGAAGATTTGGGATAGAAATGTGCATATTAATCCTTAAAAGTGCTCCTTTTTTAAGTCTACCATCTCTGCCTTCTCTTAGAAAAACATCCATTTCTCTCCCTGAAAATCATATCATGTTTTTTTCATCATTCATGTTCTCTGAAAAAGTAAATTAAGCACTTAGATCCCAGTGTCACTGAGGGGTTAGATGTGTCTTTTAAGGCACCCTTTCAAAACTTGCATCCGGGTTTAGTTTGGGCAAGCAGGGAAGCAATGAACATCTACAAGAATGAATAGCCCCACTGAACTCCAGGAGGATTCCTTCCATGAAATCCTGCTGCCCAGCACATGGAAAGGATGCATAAATGAGATTTTACCACAGGGGAAGACACATATTTATAAAATGTGGCCAAGATGCCAATATTTGGGAGTTACATGCTGGCTGTGGATGACTTACTGGCATCACACTCAGTACAGTAATGGTCTCTGGTTGAACAGCGTTTTGCAGCACGTCTCAAGGTTGTACCTACACATTTCTGGGCAAAGCAGGGCAATAAGAAGGGCCTGGAACATATTGGTTCCTTAGACACATATAGTGCAACAAACTGCCCTATTTTTGCTGCCCACGCACTTTTATCCATCAGTCTTACACTCCAGCTAAAAACTGACAATCTAGTAAAAAATCCATGATTCTTGGGAATATTTTTCTACATATATGGTGTTCCTTTTCCTTTCATGTATATTCTTCTTCTCTTTAAAATATGAATAATATCCAATTGAAGCCATATCTTAAAGATAACTTCATGCTTATCATTGCTATTGCTAAGGAAGTCCAGGGTTGGAAGCGATTTTAAGTTCTCCTGTATAAAAGATGACCCATCTGGCATTTAATCTAAAACCAAAATTTTTATGAGCCATTATGAGTCAGAGGAGTGAGAAAGAGGGAAACAGATACATATCCATTCTGGCTTGTAGCATGTAAGCATGGGTTGCAGTCAGGCTGGTGGAACACCCTGACCTCACCAATGCAAGTCTGGCTACAGAATTTAACCCACGAAATGGTTAAGCCAAAAATGAAGAAGAAAAGAGAAGACGATTAAAAAAAAAAAAAAAAGAAGGATGACAAAAGGAAAAAAAAAGAAGAAGAAGAAAAACCCTAAACACTTCCCTTCTCAGAAGTGGGGGGACAGGAAACTGCTGGGTAAAATTTCACTTTCACTGTAGCAGATGCAGCCTTGCTGAAGATAGTGAAGACAGAGAAACTGTGCACAGTGTGCATGAAGAGAAACATGTGCCACTTAGTTGGTGCAGTGTAAATCAAGGCATAAGGGAGAAACAAGTGAAAGCGAGAGAAGAAAATAGAAATACCATTCCCATATCTCTTGAAGTAACAATTTTTAAAATTTCTTTTGAATAACAACTTTAAAAAAATCACCTTAAATCTTCCAAAATGAGGCAAAAGGGCAAGACAAAGCTTTTTCTGCAAAGAGATTAAAGAACCATCTCCAAGAAGGCAGAGCTGTTGTTTCTGGCCTCCCACGGAGTGTGAAGCAACTTCTCAGCACTGGTAGGGCACGAGCAAAGCCCAACCCACCAGGTCTAAGAATCTGTCCCTGTTCCCACGGAGGATCTGGACGACCTCCCCTCCAACCTCACAATAAATCCCAGGCAGAGTTGAGCCTGCCCCCAAGGCAAGCAGTGGGCATAAAAACTCCAAAGATCTCAGCTGGCTCTGCTGTGTGTTTATGCCAGCTGGAGATCATTTCTCCATAGCTCATAAAGAAGCTTCCTGATCCAGCAATATTCAAGTTTTTAACTTCTTGAAATCCCCCTCCTCCAGTTGAAATATGGCATTTTAAAAACCATTTCCTTTATCCGGAGACCTCTGTGGGTTTTGAAAACACGCCATGGGTTTAAAATATTTCTTTTAATGGTTCTTCATTTTTTACTGAAACAAAAGTCAATTTTCACAAAACCACAAATGTCTGTAGTCACTCGGGCTTACTAATACTTTCCACATATATCTCAGACAGTAGTTAAAAGAAAGGAATTTGTTTTAAATCCTGGCACCTGAAAACAGCTGCTGAGATTTTTCAATATTTTTCATGAATCACTTGGGAAAAAGAGATTGGATACTCTTTTGGAATATTTCTTAGAGGTTCCGTCAGCCTACCAAGTGATAACAGATTAATAATTGTGGAAAATTCAGTGCAAATTGACACCTAGACAAAATTTAATCAGCCCAGAAAGTCACCTCCTAGAGTCAGGTATTAACTGAATGCATTGTTTATGCTACCTGAGCAGGAAAATGAATGAGTGCTCGTTGCTTCGCTGATAAACAAATGTAGTTTCTGGGATGAAAAAGCAAAAACCTCCACGTGGAATGGGGTGGGCTGTGCAACAAAGAATGCTGGCACAGCCTGGCCCCACTGAGCAGGTGGGAAGACAGTGAGCATCAGCCCAAGCACTGAGAGAGGTGTGGTGATGGCAGAGGACACTCACACAAAGGTTTTTACTTGAGAGCCCATGCTGAAGCCCACATGGCTTCTCCTTCACCCCAGCTGCCTCAGGGAGCAGGGAAATGCACTTCCCAAGAAAAGCAGGAGGACTCGATGCAAGTAATTGACTCTGGGCTGTAAATTCTGTGAATCCTGCACTGCTCTGTTGCTTCAGCTTGAGCATTAGCTTAGAAATTCAAGTGGTTTATGGCAGTTTCCTGCACAAGGCAGGACCGGGGTCTGAGAAGCCCCTCTTGAAGGAAGCTGGGCTGAATGCAAACCTGCTGGAGGGGCTGATTTGTTCAGAGCAGATGTTCATAATGCTGTCTCACAGCATAACCAATCCACAAGCTTTTCTTCACGTATCATGTGGTCTTCATGACATTTTTACTTTGTGCTATCCCTTCCTGGAAAACTGAGCTCTAAAAGCCTCTCTTGTAACCAGCTGCCCTGGGTTACTTGAGGAAGATCAGCACATGATCTCTACTCTGGGCGGATGTGAAGGTCCCAAATCTGTGCCTGTTGCCACCACAGCTGGGCTGCATCTGCTGCCAGCAGCACCCAGCACTGCTGTGTCCAGCACATCAAAAGGGACATGTCGGGTAGGATAGAGGGAGGCTTGATTTGCCCTTGCAGCAACATCTCGGACAGGCTGAGAGGGTGCTTTGCTTCAGAAATTTATGATTGCTGTTGAAGAACTCGCTTTTCCCTTCACTACACGTGCAATCAATTTTCGTGCTTCTCTTTCCAGCAGGCAGCTCCCCACTGTCAGCCCGGCGCTGCTGAGCAGAGCCGGCCACTCCGCAGAACCGGCGCTGCAAAGTCTGACTCAGCAGAGGAGCCAAGGCCTGACTGGCCATGAAAATTGAATTGCTCCATCATGCCTGAAGCACGGAGGGGTCCCTCAAAGGCACGGTGTGGGGAAGAAGGTCTCTGCCTCTGGGAATCTCTGGCTACTACCTATTCATAAAGAATCTTTTTTTTTTTATTTTTCCTTTCTTTCTTTAGTAAAAGTACAGAGCAGCATATGCATTTCTACAGTCTAAATTACAGAACCACAGAAGGGCTGAGGTTGCAGGGGACTTGGTGAGGTCATCCAGCCCAAAACCCTTGCTCAAGCAGGGCCACCATGAGCTTGTTTCTCAGGACCATGTCCAGATGGCTTTTTAATATCTCCAATAAAGGAAACTGCCCAATCTGCCTGGGTAATCTGTGTCAGCATTCAGTCAGCCTTGCAGTAAGGAAATGTTTCTTGGTGTTCAGAGGGAACNAACTGAGCTCTAAAAGCCTCTCTTGTTGTAACCAGCTGCCCTGGGTTACTTGAGGAAGACCAGCACATGATCTCTACTCTGGGCGGATGTGAAGGTCCCAAATCTGTGCCTGTTGCCACCACAGCTGGGCTGCATCTGCTGCCAGCAGCACCCAGCACTGCTGTGTCCAGCACATCAAAAGGGACATGTCGGGTAGGATAGAGGGAGGCTTGATTTGCCCTTGCAGCAACATCTCAGACAGGCTGAGAGGGTGCTTTGCTCCAGAAATTTGTGATTGCTGTTGAAGAACTCGCTTTTCCCTTCACTACACGTGCAATCAATTTTCGTGCTTCTCTTTCCAGCAGGCAGCTCCCCACTGTCAGCCCGGCGCTGCTGAGCAGAGCCGGCCACTCCGCAGAACCGGCGCTGCAAAGTCTGACTCAGCAGAGGAGCCAAGGCCTGACTGGCCATGAAAATTGAATTGCTCCATCATGCCTGAAGCACGGAGGGGTCCCTCAAAGGCACGGTGTGGGGAAGAAGGTCTCTGCCTCTGGGAATCTCTGGCTACTACCTATTCATAAAGAATCTTTTTTTTTTTATTTTTCCTTTCTTTCTTTAGTAAAAGTACAGAGCAGCATATGCATTTCTACAGTCTAAATTACAGAACCACAGAAGGGCTGAGGTTGCAGGGGACTTGGTGAGGTCATCCAGCCCAAAACCCTTGCTCAAGCAGGGCCACCATGAGCTTGTTTCTCAGGACCATGTCCAGATGGCTTTTGAATATCTCCAATAAAGGAAACTGCCCAATCTGCCTGGGTAATCTGTGTCAGCATTCAGTCAGCCTTGCAGTAAGGAAATGTTTCTTGGTGTTCAGAGGGAACCTCCTCTGTTCCTCTGTTTCAGTCTTTGCCCACTGCCTCTGGTCCTAGCACTGGGCATCATGGAAAAGAATCTGGCTCCATCTAATTTAATAATCTGCACCATCCCTTCAAGTATTTATCTGTAGTGATAAGACCCTTTTGAGCCTTCTCCTCTCCAGGCTAAACAGCCCCAGTTCTCTCAGCCTTTCAGCATATCAAAAATGCTGCATTGCCTTAATCATCTTCAGGGCTCTTTGTTGGACTCTCTCAAATATGCCCATGTCTCTCTTGCATTTGGCAGCCCAGCTCTGGTTACAACATTGCAGATGTCTCAACCAGTGCTGAGTGGAAAAGAAGGATCACCTCCCTCACCCTGCTGGCAGTGCTCTGCCTGGTGAGGCTCAGGACACCATTTTCCTCTCTGCTGCAAGCACACGTTGCTGGTTCATGTCCAGCTTCATGCCCGCCAGGACCCCACTGTGGTGCACCAGTGATTTCCATCTGTGGTTTCCATGGTGTTGAAATGCATTGGGGCATGAGGTTGCTCCTTCTCAGGTACAGGAGTTTTTCCTTCCTTTTGCAGAACAACTGATCCCATCTTTCAGAAATACGTCCTTTAAGTGACCTTGAAATAGAGAAGAAACTCAACAAGAGGCAGAATGAAAAGCCAAAATATGGGAATAAATGGAGCATCAACTAGAGCATCCCTGTTGGGGAACTGCATAATGGGAGAGTGAGGAGCTCAGAGGAAAGGGGCTCTTGCCCTTTCACTGCCCTGCCTGGGTCCTGTCCAGTGTGCTGGGTTAAGGCTGCAGCCAGACCACACACTCACAAGAAATGACATGAGGCTAGCTCCAGGACAAAAGACTCGAACATAGTGAAAGTTGTTGAGCACCCTCTCACTACTTGCTGGGATTTGCAGTGGGAGAGCTGTCACCAGGCATGGCAGATGGAAAAATTCAGGGAGAGCCATGAATCCTATCATGGCTATTTCTGCTTAGGAAAGTCCTCCCTGGAGCTGATTCTGGAGGAGTTTTAACAGTACAACTTCCCTGGCAGAAAAGGCATTGCTTTTCCAATAAAATATTTCACAAGTGGTCATCAGTTTAACATATTACCAATTTTGAAGGCATTCAAGTTTCAACTTTCCAGTACTTATTCATCCTGTGTTGACAGATTAGATGAGTTTATATCATATTTTATTGTGCTGTGTATGTGTTAGAGCAATGTTGGAGTAATCTGGGCTACCAACCCTTTGCTTTATTTTGTTTAAATTCCTGCATCTTTGGGAGTGGAACTGTCATTTTAGTCCAGTCCAGAACATTTCCCATTAGTCTCAATATATATCCTCTGGGAATGTTAACTGGAGTCAAGGGAGAGAGAGAGGGAAAAGAGCACAGACCCAGTTATAAATATAGTGCACACTTTTTTCTTTAACTGCAAACTTTTACACAATAAATGATGTCTTCTGAGTCTGGTGTGGTTTATATTGGGCACATATATTGTCAGTAAGAGGAACTCAGGAGTCTTCTGCAGGGAATTCCTCTGCTTTTATTAAGACTAAAAGGAATTCACTTATAACTATGCTTAATTGCCTGCTGTCTTGACACAACCTTTGAGAAGAGTGAGGGTTCCTCTTGCTTTCCAATAGCAGAGCATCCCCAGAGACCCTACTACCATGTTTTCCTTCATCTGCAGAGGTGCACTGAAAATTGAGGATAAGAGCTTTCAGTGTCAAGCTATGCTATGAAGAAGTTGAAAGCTGAAGACTAATGAGGCTTAGGGAGAACATCCTGTGCCTTGATCCATAGACCTGAAGGGCTAAAAAGATCTAAATGTCTTCACTAAGCAGGCAAATTGTGCCTGACTAGTCCAGTGACATTGTATGATGGAGTTACTGCAACAGGAAACAAGGGAAGACTGATGTCATCTGCCTGGAGTTCTGCAAGGCCTTTGACACAGCACGACATGCTTATCTCCAAGTGGAGAGACATGGATTCAGTGTGGATGAGGAATTGTCTGGATGGAGGCAGCCAGAGGCTTGTGAATGGCTCCTACGTCCAGGTGCAGGCTGATGAGCGGTGTCCCCCAGGCTGTGTCTTGGGACCAGTTCTCTGCAATAACTTCGTCAGTGGCACAGACAGGGAGATGGAGTGCACCCGCAGCAAATTTGCAGATGGCACCAAGCTAAGCAGGGCAGTTGACACAACAGGAGGATGAGATGCCATCCAGAGGGACCTGGACAAACTTCAGATGTAGGCCCGCAAGAACTTCATTAAGTCCAACAAGTCCAAGTTCAAAGTGCTGCACCTTTGTTGGGGCAATCCCAGACATGAGGACAAACAGGGAGGAGAACTCATTGAGAGCAGTCCTACAGAGAGGTTTTGGGGTTCCTTTTGGATGAAAAGCTGGACATGACCTGGCAATGTGTGCTGGCAGTCCAGAAAGCCAACCACATCCTGGGCTGCATCCACAGCACTGTGGGCAGCAGGCCAAGGGAAGGGGTTCTGCCCTTCTATTCTGCTCCTGTGAGACCTTCCTCTGGACCTGCTCTTACAGGTCATCAGCACCAGATAAAGACCTGCTAGAGCATGTCCAGAGGAGGGCTGCAGCACTTCTCCTATGAAGATAGGCTGAGAGAGCTGGGGTTAATCAGCCTGGAGAAGAGAAGGATCAAGGGAGACTTTATGGTAGCTTTCCAGTACCTAAAGGAACTTATAAATGGAAAGAAATGCTTTACATGGGCAGATAGAGATATGACAAGGGTTTTTAAACTTAAAAAGGGGAGATTTAGATTAGATGTTAGGAAGAAATTGTTTATTGTGAGGCTGGTGAGACGCTGAATGATGTTGCCCAGAGAAGAGGGCATCCCTGGAAGCATTTAAGGCCAGGTTGGATGGGGCTATGAACAACCTGCTGTAGTGAACTCTGTCCCTGTCCTTGGCAAAGAGGTTGGACGTAGCTGATCTTTAAAGTTCCTTCCAATCCAAGCCATTCCATGATTGTAGCTGAGTAGGCAGATGAGGCTCACCTGGAGAGGAAGAGGGCCAAGGGATGCCTGGGAGACATGAAGAAGTTGTAATACCATCAGTTTTCCTCCAATCTAATAAATGCATTGCCTCAGTGGGTTTCTGTAAATGTTGTACCACTTGGTCTCCTGCAGAGACTTTTCCCCAGAGCTCCCACCCTGTTCATGCCCTTCAGGTAAGGCCACACTGTGAAAATATCTATTTTCCAGGACATCTGCTGTTCAGGAAGGCCCTTTGCCATGCCCAGGTCTTCTTCTGCAGTATGCCCCTTTCAGGTGTCTTCACTGAGAACCAGGCAGAATAAAACTCCCTTCAGATGTCTCCTTTTCCTCCCGATGATCCAGGTGTAGAAGGAAATATGTTGCTTCTATCCACAACTCACAGCGGAAGAGAGAACAGGCTAAAAAATCTGAAGCTATAGATCAGACAAGGAGAACTGCAGTAGTTAAATGGATACCTCTGGTGACAGCTTAAGTGACTCAGCTAGACAAGTCTCTAGAGGCAATTGAAGTGTCTGCTGTCACAAGTGAAACATCTAAGTCTTAAGATGTCTCTTGCATCAAACTTGATCTCTGGTTCCTGTGTGGAGAGGTCATCTGTGTTTCAAGCCACCAGAGAAGCTGCAGCAGCACACAGTGATCTGCACCAGGGGAGGCTGGGAACAGTGAACAAGGAAAGAAGCAGTGATGAGGATTGTGAACAGGCAAAGTTGATAAAGAGTGGTGGAAAATCAAAGTGGGAGGACAGAGGGAGGAGGACAGCAAACCAGGGCAAGAGACCAAAGGGCAGATTGAGAGCAAATGAGAGGAGAGTGAAAGAAGATAGAAACTGGGGCAGTAGAGAGGGGTAGGGAAATAAGCTGGGAAAAGAGTATGAAAGAGTGCTGAGTAAAAAGGAGATGGAGAAAGGAGCTGAACACAGTGGACCAGAGAGGAAAACAAACAAGACTTTCAGAACAGCAAACGTTTCCATAGAAATAAGACGTAATTCGAGAGGGGTATGGACCCTTACACCTCCCCAGGTTGAATTAATATATAGATATGTCCTCCCCAGCAGCAGTCCATCAGCAGCAAATAGATATCTCAGGCCAAATCATCATATATGCTTCTCTTGTGCCACAGGAAGAGCACTGCCACTCCTGGGAACAAAGCCATCTCTGCTTGAGAACACACATTTCAGCCTCATCTTTCTAAAGATCCAAGAAGGAAGGAAAGAATGAAATTAAAGACCCCTTTGCCCTCAGTGGACACTTAAAGACAGTTTTTCCTCTAGGGGCTTAGTTTCCTTCCAGCTCTTACACCCAGCTGGCATCACAGTGGCAGCAGGATGAATACAGTTGATTGAACCCATTGCTATTCTGTGTCAGAGACGGTTTAAGGTCTTGCAATCATTTTACTCAGCACAGTTAGGAGATGAATTACTCCAGAGTGGGATTCCTAGACAGCTTCAGAAGTTTGAGTTTTACTAAGAACCTCTCTTCTCTATGACTGATGTTATTTCTGTTCTTTCCTCTTATGAGCACAACCTTGCCATCTTCTTACCCCTCCCCTTCCTTTGCAGTCCTGGTCAGAAAGTTGAAGTAAAGACCTCCCTCTCTGGCTCTGGTAGCATTTCTCCAATCCTTCCATGCTCCTTTCAAAAGTTTTAGCATCCTATAGCTTGTTTCTTCTCTCTATTTAACAGATCTCACACATCAGTCAAGTGTGCCAAACTCCCACCTCCATTTCCTGTTGGCTTTATGCCCTTCTTCTCCTCTTCCCTTGGAACTTTGCTGCCAGGTACAGGAACCAAGTCATGGCTGGTACCCTACAGCTTGGAGCCCAAAGTCTGGAAGATCTCTCTATCCTCTTCCCTGTGCTGCCCAGCTCTGTGGCTTGGGGCAGAGCACATCACTGGAGCAGAAATGAAGAAACATCCTCCACTGTCAATTACCTGGTTAGGACTACCCAAGAAGGAGAGCAGTGATGGCTGCTCACTGCTTAGTTCAGAGTCTCCCATACCAATTCTTTTTCAGGTGATCTAAAAGCCTGGTGTTTTCAATTTTCTGAGTTCATTCCCTTCACCCAAGACTGCAGTAGCAGCTCTAGACACACATGAGCTAAGCAGAGAACCAGTACCACATTATTTCCCAGTAAAAGTAGTCCCTCAGCTCTATTATCCTCTTTCATACTGCATCATTGTAGCCCAGGAATCCACCATGCTGACTGTCTCTCCTCAGACATCACCCAACAGAGCAGATCCCACAGAAAAAATGTCAGCCTGTCATTTCAGTCTAGTTGAGGAATCAATTAAAATTTGGATGACAGGTGCAAGTAGCAAAGAGCACTGCTCAAAACTCCACCTGCAAACAAGGCTGAGGTAGAGCATGACCTGATTTGTTGAGTTTATCTCAGGCCTGGCACAGCAGATGTAGGATGCATAAACATATTGCAGAGCAATATATCCTTTGGTCTCAAATGCTGCTATCAAGAAAGATGGCAACATAGTGAAGCCACAGAGAAGGAGGCAATTTCAGGAAGAACAGTGGGACTACAATGAGCTGCTGCTTTCTGACTCACTGCCCCAAATCAGTTAAAACAGCCAAGCAGAAATGCCTACCTGCATAAACACCCTGACAATTAAGTTTACCTCTCTGACCCTCCTCTCTTGTTTGCTGAATCTAGTTGCAGACACTGATAATTTCTCAGCCATTTTTTCCCTCACAATCTGTATATTTATTTAGGCTACCAGATGCATATGGTAGAGATATATCTAATTTTGTAATCATTATAATAATTAAACATATTCTCTTCACTATTCCTATCTAATTTTTTTTTCTGCAAAGGGATTGACATATAGAACTTTCTGAAATTTAAATTTACAATCAGTTTAGATACAGGGGCTTTAAGAAGAAAAGTCTTAAGTGCATTTCAGATTCTGTCCTGCCATTTCCCTACAACTACAGTTAAGAGGAGCATTTACTCATGCAGAGGAATCTGTGTGCATCCTGGAACATGCAATAACAATAGAAATTAAATTAAATACATCTCAAAATAGGTCATTCAGGAAGTGGCCATTATTCTATTTTAAACAATCAGACTGAAAAACACCCCTGCCCCACCAAAAGCAAATCAATGACAGCCACAGCAAAACTCGAAATAAAATTAATAAAACCCCCCAAACTACTAAAAAGCGTACAGATCCTAAATAGAATTCTTTGTTTTGCTTCCAGTTCAGAATAGTTAGGTGGAAATAACCAGTGCATCCAGCTTGCTGCAGCCCACACCACTAGACCCATTTTCTAGATTAGGACACAGAAGAATACATCAGATTTATAGTGCTTTGAAAGCACACACAGGAGACTTTTCATTACCCAGGCCCCAAAGGAGATATAATTGGTTTCAGAATTTATGTGCAATAAATCCTTCTGCTTGGTTATTTGTTAATGAGTTCTGTTGACAATGCTTTGCAGTGCCTTCATTGCTTCCTCTGTGTGTTGTTTCAATGGAAGTCCAAGTTCTGTGTGTTGGACAGTTGGGGCAATAGTAACCCTGTAAACTTAGTTATGAAAAGGGTAATATCTCATGCTAAGACCAGAAGATAATGGTCGGGGGGGGCAGAAAAAGTCCTGCATCTCTTCACCTTGCTGCTGTGCTGTGGACCATGCAAACAGTGAGGCAAAGGATAAGGTGTTTCTTATTTTGGGAAGGCATGTGAGTAGGCAGTGTTAGAAACATCCAGGTGTAGGAGGAATGGCTGTTTTTTCTGATTGCTAGTATATCTACTGACCAGCAAATTAAACCAAGATCTGTGTACCAAGTCACATTTTTGCACCCCTATTTCTCTTCCACCATTCAGCCTCCATGAACTTCTCCAACTGAGTCCATCTCACAAGCAACTGCTCTCCACGAACTGCTGCAGGGTGAGTCCATCCTACAGGCAACAGTGGATACCTCAAGTGTCTTAAGACCTTGGTGTCTCTCAGACACTGTCTGTGTGTCCAAGCACACCTGTCCCCTCCCAAAGACATGCTGAACCCCAGGAGAACAAATAGTGACGTTCACCTGTCACTGGGCCCCCCAGGTGCGGTGAAGAGCACATGAGTCATTCTCTGGCTGCTCACTCTGTAAGGGTTACACTGAGCCTTACACTATCACAGAACAAAACCATAGCAATCACAGGTAATTTCCAGGTGAAGGATGTTATGGCTCACCATCATCATTACACCAGCAGGGAATCTTCCTGGGGATCAGACGTGAGCAGAACACAATTAGACGACAAGGAAATCCTTTACCCAAACAAGGGTTTAGTTTAGGGTTGGTTAAAAAAAAAAAAAAAAAAAAGTGCAATGAAGTGTAAGGTTACATTCAAGAATGTTTGCCTGAAAGCTGATTCCACAGAGGTTTTGATTATCACCTGTTACCAAATCACGTCTTATTTGTAACCTTCTTTTATGCATATAGCATGCACTTGCCAAATTTAGACTACAAGATCTCTTATATTTTATAAGAAGATATGACAAGGCAGGCAAAACCTGGATTTTTATGGTGAGTTACAGCCTTAAAAACCATTGGAACATAAACGGATGATATAACCCCACCACTGCCCATCAATCACAGTCCAGGAAAAGATCTCACTGCCTTGATACCATTCCCTGCAGCCCTCTTTCTCCCAAAAGCCCCATGTGCAACAGGAACCATACCCACTGATAAAACAGCAAGAATTTGACTTTCCAGAGATCTAATTTATGGCTGCCAGTGGTGCTCTTTCATTAGTGAATCTTTTGTTTCACTTATGTTGGAAAGGGAAAAAAATCATCAGCTCCGTATGCTGCTGGGTACATCTGTGAAAGAGGGAAGGGAAGGGAAGGGAAGGGAAGGGAAGGGAAGGGAAGGGAAGGGAATCAGCAGAAATTTCATCTTTGCAGGTGAAATTAGGTGATATTAGGGAAGTAGTCTCTCCAAATAAGACCTGTGAGATCTTATTGGCTTATTATGAAGGACATGTCCTCCCATTGCTCAGCTGTGGGAGGTCCCTTAATCTCCTTTGCTGCCCATTCATTTTTAGAAGACACATAGCAGTAGTCACATATTCTCCTTCAGTATCAAATGCTTCTTTTCCTTTGGTCCTTGAGATGTATTTTGAATTTGCTTCCCATATATAACTGAAATGACTGAAATGTCATCTGCCACTTCAGTGTGCAGTGGGCTGGAAAGACAACCTTCAGTCACAGCAGTGACAATGGGAAGGGAAGGAGGGAGTGCACAAGGCTCCCGTACAAGACTTTCATACCATTCCTCATAGTGCAGCTTTGCAATACATCTGGAGGTGAGCTGGAGATGAAACAGAAAGGTCCTGACAGTCTCCACCTTCAGCCCAGAAAGGAGACCTCTGAGGAAGATCTCGGAAACCTGCTCCTGAGGTAGTAACAAGAGAGCCTTGCTGCCATGAATGAGTGTGAGCATCAGCAATGACAAAGGCTCTCAAGGGCCTATGCCAGATCTGGTGGTCACGTTGTTCAGCTCTATAAACTGTTTTCTTCCAACAAAACCTAAGCCACCTCCAATGCCTGGTGGAAAGAGGGGACCGGAAGAAGATAAAATAGATCTTGCTTAGATAAACTCAAATGTCAAAAAAAACAAATCCTGAAGGTTTACTCAAACCCAAAGGAGAGGGGTTTTCACTGGACAGTTGTCAAATCCTGATTCTCTTTCACATCTACAGCAGCAAAGGAATTGCCAGGTGCTATGACCTGTGCCCTGAACCACATCAGTGGGCGTCGCTCGCAGCTTGTGCCTCCAGCATCTGGACCAAGCAGATCTGCAGGAAGGTGAAGCTAAAACTTCTGTCTAATGAGCTGAAACAGCAGAGTGCTCCATTTCCTTCAGCCATAATCCAATTTCCACATACAGAATAATCCACTTCGCCTTCAGGCAGGGACTTTATCCATCAAGGGTGAGAGAACGAAGCAGATTATCACTTTATTGAATGAAGCAACCTATTGCTCCCTAAATAAGCCCTTGTCCACATGTGGCTCTACCTGTCGGCTGCTGACAGAGAATGATTCTTTGTCTCTGTTCCTGTCCTTTAATGCATGTCTATATTCCTGCTCCACTGTGATGTCATTGTCACCTATCTCCCAGACACCATTTTAATCTTATTATCAAGAAAGAAGCTTGATCACAACCCCTTAAAGTAGATTCTGGCTCCTCACTCAGCAGACCTCAGGATGTTGGTTTATCTAGTTTTGCTCAAGACAACTGGCAGAACTTTGTTTAGGTATTAGCTAAGAAGCTCAGAAACCCCCCCGGATGTCTGAGGTTAACAATGCAGTGAGTCAGTGCTCACAACTAGCAAGATTATTTCATCTACCTGCTGTTCTCAAGGTGCAGACAATGAGAAGACCTGATTGCTGTGTGTCCTAGAGTTTATCTACTGCTGTTGTACTGAATTTCTACTGCGCATCAGAGATTACTCAGAATAAAACAGAGGCACTCCTACCCTCCTTTTGCAGAACAAGATATGTCACTAGGATGTGGGGAGTGATCCAGGACCTTCCCCTTCAGAGAATGACAATGGTTTCCAGCTTCAAAGAACTGTCTCCAAGAGGCTTTGCTACAATTGCTATAGCAATTAAGACAAGGGGCCGCACCACAATTTTCTTCTTGGAAACAAATGTAGCCACATTTGAGGGGTGTGCTTTAAGGTGTCCAGGGAGAACTACATCTAGGCTAGTTCAGGCATTGTTTCTATTGATCTCAATGTATTCCATGGCTCTAAAATCCATCACATTATTTCCCTTTGTATATAACAACACGAGCGCAAGAAACAGGTCACTGAACTTTGATTAAAAGAGAGCGTAAAACACATTAAGGTTGGTTTGGGGAGCTTTGGCACGAAAGCCAGCTAAACAGTTGTTCAGGTTCTTGCACCAAGCCTCAGCTGTTGATCAGAAATCACCGTGTTATTTTAAAACAGCTAATCTACATCCTTCAAAGGAAGAGGATGACTCATAAACTTGGTCCGGGCTCTGTTGCTACCTAACATGAAATCTGTTAATATTGAAACAAGCCATAGTTTCTACACAGGATGGCTGGAGATAGACTGAATAATGAAGAGATATATAGAGATAGGAGCTGCACATATGTACTCATACTGGTATTTTTCCTCCATAATGCTCATTACTTTAGTATCAAAGCATGCATTTGCTTAGCAGCAATTCAGAGACCTGGGAGGTCTTTGAAGGAAACAGGGAAGAGGAGTGGAGATTTCAGCAACTCCATTGCTGCAAGACGGAGAGAGTTGGTAACAGTCACCTGCTTCTCAAAGGAAGGAGCATGAGGAGCATCATCTTAATCGTGAATCCATTATAGTTTGCATTTCATATTAGTAAAATTACACTGCCATTGGAGCAACTTAACCCTGTCCTGATCCAGTGTTGGCATGTGTGAGCAGGGTGACACACCAGCTTAAACAACAAGTGAGAAACTTCCTCCTCACTCCATGTGCCTTTCCTTTTTCACATAGGAACCTGGTCCACACAGAGTCAGCTGGTCCCAGAGCAGTGGTGGAGGAAACCCTGGCAAGAGTTGCAAGCGGAAGATTAGATTTAATTGAACGACATTTTGCTTCGTAAAGATCACACAGATTGAGAAGCCTGATTTAAAGGAAAGCTAAAGGTCATGTACTGCTTAGGTGGGAGTGGAATTTGTCCATCCTGCTAACTCTAAAAATAAACTTTTAAGAATGTAATAAAACTGGATTTAGGACTAGAGGCATTTTGTATATTTTGAAGTGCTTATGCATGAGCTCTGTGAGACATATGCACCTAACGAAGGAAACAGGGAATTTTCATAGTGATTAAAAACATGGGCATGAACACTTTAAGTCTGCAAGATGGAAACCACATTGCTGTCCCAATTTCACCTATAAACTAAGACAATGATTTTGCTGCCCCTGATTTGAGACCCCTCAGCACCAGATCAGCAGCACTGCCTGTAACCTTTGAGCAGTGGGTACCTATGATCCAGTCACTGAGACTGGTAAGGGTTATAGGACCTCATCCACTGACTTCAGAGGGGTTAGGAAAAACCCTTTTCGGCTTGTGTATGATTTTTTTCCTAATTAAATTCCATAATAGATGAGATTTAGGATAACAAAATAACTCAGTCTTCCACCCCCAAAGGATGATATATGACCCCATATGTCCACCACTTTTAATTAGTCTTACCAAGGAAGGCAAGTCCTTCTGAAAAACTGACTCAGGTGCACTTATTTCCCTATAATGGGTAATGACCATGGAAGAACTCAGAGCTCCCAAAATTAAAGCAGCTATTTCTGAGAGAAGTATTTACAAATTTCTGCAGCTTTTAAGCCATGCATGCACTGAGCAATGACATGGACATCTTTATTTCTCATGCTTACTAATCTTGCCTGCCTCCTTCTGAGCCCCAAGGTTATTACCAAAGGCACTGATGACACAAGATTTAGTGGGAGAGTTGCCTGAGCCACCAGTGCAGGTGACACATAAGTGCCACCTACCTCCTTGCAGGTCCTATAGGAGATGGAAAAGTAGGAGAGATCAAAACAAATCTCACTGTCATAATAAAATACGAAGCAGTCATCACATGCAGTACAATGCTTCCTTGAAGGTTATCAATCCAATGTGATATTTTGAGAAGACCAGCTGCTACAGAGAAATATTAGGTATATTATATCATCAGAACAGACTTCCAGCCTAAGGGAGGCATATTGTTACCAGTCCTTTGAGGAAAGAATAGCTTAATGCAAAAATAAATACTCTAAGGCCTTTTCATATACAAGCATGAAACGAGGCTTCATCCCACAATACTCCAAGTAAAGGCCAAACCATTTTCATTCTCTGTGCACTCCAGGGAGAGCTGAGGGCCTCAGCTGCTTTGAGGAGCTTAGTGTGCATGCAGAGGAAGGTTGCCAGTGTGAGGATGGGCATGTGCTCATAACTGAATTTTGTTTCTCAGAAGCAGAAGACCTTTTTCTACACAAGCAGGATTTACCCTCCTCATGATTTGAAGCCCAGAAAGCAAATGTCGGTGAGATAAATTGAGAAGTGCTGTCTTTCAATGGGACTAGTGCACATCACTGTAGGAAGAAGGGTGATATTTTGAGTGGTATAAAACTGCCTACAGACCTCAAATATACCTCTTTTTCATTGCATTATAATTTGTCTGGAACTGTTCAATTCAAGGAGTTACTTCACCATGCATGAGAACAGAGGGGTATAAATCAGACTGCTTCAGGAGCAGGTCTGATGTGAAACCATGCTTGAGATCTGGGCAATAGAAAAGATGGCCTCTTAAGGCAATTGCAAATACTTAGAAACTATCCAAAGAAGAGAATTTACACTGGTGAGTGTGGGTTTGCTGCATAACAACAACCTTATTGCAAGACTTCCTGTGCAGAGCCCAGGCATTCAGTGAAATGCAGATGTAAGTGAAAACATCTGGCTTCTGAGAAGAAACCAGTAATCCAAGGCAGGGGCCTCAGCCCAGTGGGTCTTCTTTATGTCCCTGTGACCCTGAACACACAAAGCTCCCCTTCACTGCATCTGATCTTTGCTGTGAACCTCACAAGGACATCGGTCTGGTGAAAAGAAAGAGACTGGAAGCCTTCCAGGTCCAGAAATCATGTATTTAATCCTGGCAGAAGCCAAACACTAAAAGCAAGCCCAAAGAAATCATAGGCAACAGGAAATTCTGATAATCATTTGACTATGTCTCTCAGTTCCTCAGGGTCATAACCAAGGCCTTTGTGTGCATGTAACAACTCTAGTTGTCATCTTCCAAATAATTAGCACAGCCAGGATTTATGTGTTTTGCTGGTTTATGGTGACTTGTATTTCATGATAAGCACTTTGTAAGCTCTTAGACTTCTACCTAGCAAATTCAGAACTGAATTTAAGTTTATTCAAGACTGAAGGTTCCTTATATGATCAAATTGTTTTAGGTTCTGTATCTGTCTGATTTTAATACAAATGATTCCCTTTGGGTTTTGCTCTCAATTAGACTTTTAGTGACAGAATCACAAGAGAGTCTAAGGAATTCAGAGGGTGAACTCCTCATTCTGTTGTTCTGTTAACAGTGCCCTGACAAACACAGGAAAGGAATGTAGAACGGAAAAGCAAGATGCATTCCTGTCTTCACCACTCATTAGTGCTGCTTTGGGGTGAGAATAGCACTTCACTTGTGCTGTGCTAGAACAAGGTGTGAAGCAATTACCAAAAGAAAGATCTTCCTGTAAATTAGGGCCATCCCATCTCCTTGCTAACAGCTCCCCAAAGATCTCTTCTCCTGGTCTCATTGCTCAGAAGAATGTCCTGCATACCATCACACCAATTGGCAACTTGTTTACTTGGGACTGGGTACTCCATCCCCTTTTCCCTACATTTTCCCACCCTTGTTCCTCTCTAAACCAATTATATCCTTCCCTTTCCCTGAATTTGGTTTCTCCCCCAGCCTATCCCATATCAGGTCTTGCAGAATCCCCAGCTGCTCTTCCTCCACATCCTATCATGTGTCCCGTACCCAGGCAGTGATGCCTCTCCCACCTGTGAGGTGAGCTGGGGAGCTGCTCCTGTTTCCCCTGGGAAGGGTGTTACCTCCCACCCCTGAAGCTGAGGCTCTCCTGTAACAGCCCCAGTCCAGTTCAGAGTCTTGTGTCTCTGACTGGGATATTGTGGTTCCACAGTTTGTCCTTCTGCCTCTGCACGTGTAGATGAGCCTTTAATCACACAACCTAATACAGATCTACCAAAATACTTCACATCAGATGAAAGAAGGTCACGAAAGCAGCCCTCTGGCTCTGCATCTCTGTGTTGCAGCTTTTCTGTACAGCTTTGAATAAGACACTTTCTTGGTCTGTACCATGGGGCATAACACACCGGTTGCAGCGGAGGAGGGTGATGATGTTGGGCACTTTTTTAATGGTTGTGAGATATTGCCAAATACTTGGTTGAGAAAAGGCTTAAAGAAGGGAACACAGAGGGGTGTGCTTCACCCAGAGTATGTTAGAGACAAAAAGGGAAGAGAGAAGCACGACTGTTCTGAGAGAAGGATGCTTTCTGGGCACTTGAGACACCTGGATTCATTTAAAGAGCACTTGAAAATCTTGGTTGTATGGAAATGATCTGCAGTCTCTGCACCATGGAATAAGCCTCCATGGGAACACGGGACAGGAGAATACCAGAACTCTGGACTCGTGCTACCTTGTTCTACCACACATCCTTTATCCCACACTGCACAACTTCCAATACCAGCCTTGCTGCCCTAGAGGGCTACAGTCTGTCCATCTTCCTCATTTTGGGCATTAAATGCAGGTATTGATGCTTGTTTCACCTTCTCCCTTGAGGCCAAGGTAGAGCACTACTTCAATCGCTGAATTCATCACTTGGTGCAAACTACATTTATATGACAGCAAATCTATATAACTTCTCTGTGTCCATTTACCCTGTTGTTCAGCTGTCAAGAAAAGGCAGCCCATCAGGTCCTTGCCAAAGGGCACAGTTGCCTCTTTCTCCTGGCTCGGTAAGATCCTTTGCCCTATCTGAAGCCAGACACCAGAGCAGAAGCCTCCTTGGGATTTTTCCTTAAAGAAGCAAAAACCCCAAAACACCCCAGAGCTATATTCTAATAAGTGGTTGGGTTTTTTCCTCTCAGTAGTTAATCTTTAACTTTTGACAATCAGTCTGGTTTCCCTTTATATTTCCTGTTTTCCATAAACCATGAACAGGTATAAACCAGGCAAATCAAAGGAATGGAAGAGGAAGATAAAGCTCAAGAACAGGAACCCATGTGAGAGAGGGAAAATCTTGGTCTATCTGTGCCTTACGATCAGTCATAAGATGTTGACAGAACACCACTGTGAAAACAGTTTTCAAGGAGTCTAATGGAGTGTTTATAGAAAGGTGGAAATAAAAGTTGCCCCAGAACAGAAATCTAAGGTTGCCTGATAGGTCTTGATTGAAAAGAAATCTGGTGGATCTCATATTAGACACTGAAGACACTCCTGTTCGTAGGGGATTCACAATACCCAAGAACATTTTCTAATTTCCCTAGTTCTTGGTCACTTTTGTCTTTCCGTACCATAATAGGGACTTTAAAAGGATGTGGCTTAGTGTTTTAAATTGAGTACAACCAGACATACAAAAAATATTGAGTACAATAAAGATGATGCAGTTCGTAGAACTGAGTTTTGTTAGAAAATGCTGATTTGAAATATCCGTGGGAATGTATCCATTGCAGCAATCTTCCATTAAACCCTAATCTTGTACGGTACCTTTGAGTCTGGAAGCCATAGGAGGTCCCAGGGCTCTCCACTCTACTCTAAGGTCTGTAATCAAGCATCAGTTCCCAAGTAGTCCCAAATCCTTAAAACTTCATCTTGAATTGTGGACCACTCCCAGCTCTATCATAAAAGATTGGAAATCATGGACACCTCAGGCTGACAGGGGATTTTCAGACCTTTTGTGTTATCCGAGGTGCATGGAGGAATCTGGAAACTAAGAGACAATATTCCAGGGGGAATGATCAGCAGCAAAATCCAATTAGGCTGAAGGTGATTAACCTGAGCATTTCCCTAATATTTACATTTATTATGCAGCATAACAATGCTGAACTCTTACACTGCATTGCTAAATCCATCCTATGCACCGATTGGAGTTACTTGAAAGAGTTAATTTTCATTAATATTCAGTAAGCATATCTTCACAATTTTTCTAGCACCACTTTAAGGCAGAAGATGCTGGCAGGAGAGTAGATGTTTGGTTGTGGAGCGAAAACCAACAGATGTGACCCAGCAGGCCACTGATCCCTTTTTCTGCTCCTTGTTATCTTGCCCATGTCTCACAGCTCAGCAAAGAAATCCCACATGGATGGAATGAAACAGAATTTTACTGGTGGCCAAATCTCTTCTTATGCAGTGAAGAAGACTCAGAGACAGCTTTTAAAAGTCATTTTTTTCAGTGCAAGTTTAATATCTAAATATCCTGAAATTTTTCCCTAAGCTAGAGTGAAAAATGAGCCTTAGTGAACCCAAGAGTTAACTTTGGCTTGCTGCAGCATATAAGGGAATAGTTGTAGGCTCTAATTTTAAATGAAACAATACAGGAGTCCCCAAACCTCAGCTCTGCTCACAGTGTCCTCTTTACTCCTGGGTTTCCTGTTCCGCCCATTTTCATGATTAATTTTCTCCACTCACCTCACAGCAGCAACACTGTCAAGTGTTGGGAGGAAGCACATTTGCACCACACTGAAGGACAACTGCTGCTGTCATCTGAGACCAAACAGGAGTGTGGCGGCTGAATGGATTGGGACAGCCAGACCCTTCCCTAAGGGCCTTATGGTTCATGAAAAAAAATTAAAAATGTGCAAGCATGATTTCTGTTGTTGTTGTTGTTTTTGTTTGGTTGTTTTTTTGTGGTTTTGGTTCTTTGTTCTTCATCTTGGATTTGCCATTATGGCAACCCAGAAATGCAGAACCACCATGCTAGGACATTCCATTCTTGCCTTCTTCCATCCCCTTCTTTTAACTGTTACATCACAAAAAACTCATCTCCATACACACAGGAGGCCCTTGGGAGTCCCAATACCCCAGTCAGAGGCAGCAGCACTTGCCAAGGCTTTCCAAGAGGGGTTTTGGCTCCATGGAGTGGCACCCCCTCTATGAACAGCAGCTCTCTGGTCTCCTCATTGATTGAAGAGGGTCTCTGCATGGGGATGCATGGGAAGAACACCTTTGGATCATGCAAGGCTTTTTAAGGGGTGGTGAGGGCGGTGACCAAAGGCACGGAAAGCATTAGCAACAGTTAGGGAGGAATAAGCTTTGGAAAACAGAAGGATAAGGGGATAAAGTGACTGGTCAAGTGTAAACAGGTTACTGGACACTATGGTTGCCCGGCCATACTCTGGGCCTCATGAGTGCTATCTGTCCTGTCTTCTCAATAAATACCATTTTAAACCTCATTTAACCCCCCTTTCTCTGTGTGAGAGACTCTCTGCTTGTATGTGGGAACAGCTCTGAGTGCAGCAACTGGAATGTGACCAGGAGCCATGGGATCCCTGTGTCAGAGGAAGAGCAGCTGGAGTGAGTGTGCGTGTGAGAGGGAGCCTGTGGTCACCAGTGAAGCTGGAGCTGGACCAGCCAGGGAGTAGGTGACAAGGCCTGGGAGCAAGGGGTCAGTGAGCCTCTGAGGTCAAGACCAAAGAAGGCTGGAGAGACCAAGGGGAGTCCCAGACAGCTTTATGTGAGTGAGTTGGTGTGTAACAGCAACTGAGCTGGGGCTGTGATTTCAGGGGCTTGCATCTCCAAGTGCCAGCATTGGTGCTCACTGTGCTCATGTGTGCTGTCTGTGTGTCTGTAACCCATGAGTCCAGGATTTAAGTACATATGTAAATATGTAAATGTGTGGTGTGTAGGTGTGCCCTTTGTGTGTGTGTGTGCCTGCAGGGAATGTGTGCTCAGCCAGGATGCTGCAGGAGCCTGAGGCTTGGAGCTGCGTCAGACTCACCTCCCCCTGACTGCTGGACCCAGCCTCCCCCAACAGCAACCATTGCCACTGACTTGACACCTCTTGGTACAGGTGGGAAGTGATTTCCATCGCTGTCAGCCCAACATCACTGCCTCAGCAGAAAAGGCCAAGGAAAGAAGTAAGGGAAAGCAAAACTATAACCCCAGGTTGTGGTAGCAGCTCCATCCATCAGTCATGAGTCTGATCTGTGGATTCCACAGCCCCTCTTCCCTTCCTATCTCCTCCATTTGCATCCCACCAATCTCCTCTCTTCCAAAGGGAGAATGTGTAATTACTCCTCAAATCTAGCCAACGCTTTGCTGCCTCCCTCCTTCCTGCCTTCTCAAACCTAATCTGTGATCAAATCCACCCACCAAAGTCAAATGTCTTTCCAGGGATGAACTTTCACACAATCTTGGGAGCAGTTTTCTAGTTTTGTGGTTGGTGAGAATAAAAAATTAATGTGTTTTTTTTCTGTGTAGAAGCATCAATCATGCATTGTGTGTACACTAAATTCACAGGGTCATAGAAATTAGAGACTGGAGAGCCCAGGGGAGACAACTGCTCCAGCTAAGGAGCTGTGCAAAACTGTTCTCTGCATTGCATTAAGGCGAGGAAGGTCTTTGAGCACTCCTGAACTGTCATGTCATCCTTGTTTTCCTGTCACCTTGTTCCTGAAACACAGGTGTGGGCATCGTCTTTCCCAGAGAAAGTAGCTTATTAATTTTAATGAGCAAGGAAGATGTCTGCTGTTGAGAAGCAAGCTCAAATTAAAATATTATTATTACACAATCAAATATGGGCCTTTTACAGTGACATTTAAAGAGCCATGTCCTTATTTTTAGTTAAAACCTGCACTGAGCTGGCTTATGATCCATCAACATCCCTGTCTGAGGATCTGACCCAGATTAGATTTATTTGATTCTATTCTCAGGCTATTATATACTCTCCCATTATGGATCGAATCTTAATGCCAATCAAATGGCATTGGAAAACCTCCAAATGGTTTCAGCTGAGTGGGAATGGCCCTGTTCAGACCATGTGCTTAAGGTCAGTGTCTGCTCTCAGGTATAAATCCAGCAGAATGTCACTGAAATCAATTGAGGTACAGCTGATTTATGGAGATGACATTGGCAGAAGCAATCGACTGCCTCCAAGCACCTGTCTGTGGCCTCAGTTCAGCCTGAGGTCCCGGGATCCTAACACCGGTGCTGAAGTCAATGCACTACAGGACCTGCTGTCTAGATATCTTCTGACTCTCGTTCGAGCTGTTTTCATTAATTTTCTGACAAAACAGACATTGGGTGCGCTGATTCTGAGGTGGAACAGCATGATGTGATTGAAAAATGTCAGGTTTGCCATAAAATCATTGCCATGTGTTTGCCTATCCCTGTGTAAGTGGGAGCAACAGGAAGAAAGTACCCTCCTTCCCTCTGCCACCCCAGCTGAGGGTCAGCTGAAACACCCCTGTATTTCTGTGTGGACACCAGGACTTGCCCTGTGCTGTGCTGCTCCCACCATCCTATCCTCATTCGGGCCCTGCAGAGATCCTGGAGATGCCCTCAGAAATTCCCTCTCGTGCATGATGCCTCCTCCAGATTTCCCAGCATGGGGTGTGGCTTTGCTGCTCACCTTGTTCATGTCCTGAATTCATCCCCCATTTTTTGGGTTTAAAAGTTCAGCAAAAGGGCAGGCCCATGCAAAGATTTAGAGGGTTCCTAAGATACTGCTGCAACAAATCTTTTACTCCCACTCCAAGCAGTGGAGGTCTGGACATGAGAAGAAACGCACAAGGAGGAACAAAAAACCATTTTCGTTAGCAGTGACTTGCTGACGAGGTGGTTTCCCTGTCAAAACCTGTGACCTGAATTATCACCGCCTGTGCTGCTGGAGGGTTTATTGGAAAATGGATAGCTCTGCAGGGAAAAGAAATCAGGCTGGTGGACAGAACATTTTTTAAAATAAAGGGAAACAAACCCACTTCCTTATATCACACATAAGCAAAGAGGACATGATCATGACACTCTCGTTGATGAATCAGGCTGCAGAGTTCATCTGGTCCATGTGAATCACAGGTCAGAGATGTTCCAAACTACCTTTGTGCCCTCTGCAGCTAAAGCCCCCCAAAATGCGTTCTCCAACCTGTAGTTATTTGGTTGCTGCTCAAGTTTCCAGTAAGATGAAAAAAACTTCCAACCAACACTCAAAGGAATGTCATGGCTGAGAGCTGTCCTCACATCATCTCCTGGTTTCTATGAACATCATCCCAGTGGAGTTCTGCAGTCAGCAGAGGCTTAAGGCTGCTGGCAGCCTGGTGCCCTCATTCAGACAATGTCCCCAAGTCACTGCCAAAATATCAGCGGTGGAGGAACTCCTTGGGCAGCTGTGAGCATGATGGCTGCAGGCTGCCCCACTTGTGATGGATGCATTGCCAGGACAGTGAACAGGCTCAGACACACAATCTCTCTGGGGGTCTGGAGGACAGACTTGGGTAAGCTCCTGCACAAACTCGAACACAAAAGGTAAGACAACACAGGGTGGCCAACAGAGCCAAGTATGAGTCAGGGCAATCTCAAGCACAAACACAGGCTGGGAGAAACGTGGATTTAGAGGAGCCCTGAGGAGAAGGGTTTGGGTGTGCTGATTGTTGGAAAGCTTGATATGACCTAGCAATGTGCTCTGGCAGCCCAGGAAACCAACCTTGCCCTGGTCTGCATCCAAAGCTGTGTGGGCAACAGGCCAAGGGAGGGGATTTTCCTCCCTCTACTCAGCTGTGGTGAGACCCCACCTGCAGTGCTGCATCCAGCTCTGGGGTCCCCAGCATAAGAAGGACGTGGACTTCTCAGAGCGAGTCCTGAGCAGGGTGAAGATCAGGGGCTGGAGCACCTCTGCTATGGATACAGGCTGAGATAGTTGGGGCTGTTCAGCCTGGGTATGAGAAGGCTCTCAGGGGACCTTAAAACACCTACCAGTAACTAACGGAGGCCTACAAGAGAGCTGGAGAGGGACTTTATCAATGGGTAGATAGGACAAGTAGCAATATCTTTAAACTAAAGGAGAGTAGATTAAATTAGACATTATGAAGAAATTCTTCCCTGTGAGGGTGGTAAGGCACTGAATCAGGTTGTCCAGAGAAGTTGAGGATGTCCCACCCCTGGAAACTCTGCAATCTGCAGAATATTTATTACTGACGCCAATACTTCCGTTCATCTTCCTTCTTTCTTATGTTGTGGTGGGTTGACCTTGGATGAACACCAGGTGCCCATCAAGCCACTCTATTACCCCCCCTTCTCAGCTGAGGAAAAATAAGATGGAAAATAACTTATAGCTTGAGACGAGGCAATTTACTAAAACAAAAGCAAAAGTTTACATGTGCTGAAGCAAAGAGAAAAAAAAAAAGTATTCTCTTCTTCCCACCAGCAAGTGATGTTCAGCCACTTCTCAGGAAGCCAGACTTCAGCATGTGTAGTAGTTTTTCCAGACAGCAAATATTGTAAATAACAAATGCACCCTGTTTGTCCTCCTTTTCTTATCTTTTATATCATAGTTGATGTCGTACGGTGTGGAATATCCCTTTGGTTCATCTGGCTCAGCTGCCCTGGTTGTGTCCCTTCCTAGGATCTTTCCCACTCCCAGCCCCTTGATGGAGGGATGTTGGGGAGACAGTGCTGATGCTGTGCCAGCTCTGCTCAGCAGGAGCCAAACACTGCTGTGTTACCAACACCTTTCCAGCTACCAATGCCCAGCAGAGCACTGTGAGGGCTGCCACAGGAAAATGAACTCAATCTCAGACAGACCCAATAAAAACACTTTTCTTCCTTCTCCAGAGGAGAAGACTCTAGAGTTCCTGGCTTAGTCAGATTCTCCCTTTTTTGTAACACTTCTGCAAACTTGTGACTAAAAGGGAAGTCAACACCCTGCGGACAGAGATGAGTTTAGGCAGTCAGAGTGGCCAGCAAGCTGAATTCTTGACCACTCCCCTCCCAGCCAGGCTGCCTTTAAGTCAGCTTCGGTGAACTAGAACTTTGTACCCGTGTTTGACCCTGGTGAGTATGTTTTATTTCATTTTTTAAAGAATGGTGGGTGGGCTTTTGGCAACAAAATGAGGATCCTAGCCTGCTTTAAGTAAGTTCTTGTTTTCCTCATAAAGAACAAATCATCCCATCGTTATCAGTATGTAAAAGCTCCTAAACAAACATCACCAGTCAGAAGGGGAATATTCAAACCTGCTAATTTTTTCTATAACAACCTCAGTTTTTGAAAATGTGCACATTACTCTAGAAGCTTTTTCGCACTTCTGGTTGGTCCTACACGGCTCAGTGTTGTACTGTGTAGGTATACCCAAGGCATGTCTGAAAACACCACGTCAAACACTGAGAGCAGGCTAATCATATTAATGGAATCTTCCAACCAGACAATCAGTCCTCCTGGATAAAGAAGCCAGGAAAGCCTGGCTGCCTCATTCGGGACTGTGGCAGTTTCTTTGTGTGCTCTTGCACTGCTCTGTGTAAACACCCCTTGACTTACAAGCTTCATTTATTTGCTGAAATTAATGCAACAGCATGCAGTTACTATGGTGATGTGGGCTCCCTGACTATCTTAGGCTAAATCCATACCCATGTGTGAGCTGCTTCTTGCAGCCCCTGAAGTTTGCTGGCTCTGGAGTACAACCAGACTGGAAGCCAATGTGTAGGAATGGCTGGATGATTAGGGAATGTGGATGTCACTTACACAGAGACATTGGCTCTGCGGTAGCTATGGACTTTGTTTGGGTGTCTCTGTGTTTCTACATGCTCTATGCATGGAGGGGATGAGCACAGATGACCTTTAATCTCTATGAAGAAAGCAGTGAGACAATTTGTGTCTCCCAGCCTTGGTGCTCATGCACTTGGCACGCTGCTTTCTCTTTGCCAGGCTCCTGCCTATAGAGACAGGAGATAAGGACAGTTCTGCATTATCCTCTTGACTGCAAAAGGCAAGACTTCAAAAGTAGGTGGAATTCACGCAGTGACAAGGTCCTCAAAGTCTCTGAAATACCTCGAATGCTGTGACATCCTCTGTTTCCAGGGCTTCAGGGCATTTCACAGATGCACAGTTCTTTCACTGGTCTTCTGCATAAAGGGCTCAGTTTGAAATTACTAGAAGCAAGTAGGGAACTTCCAAGAGCTTTAACCATTTCTCTGTGTCTGGGAAAAGAGGCACTTAATCAAAGCTGTGGTTTGCTGTGAATTACCCGCTCAGCTGTTGATGGTGACTGGCTTTACCCTGCAGCTCATTCGTGTTCCCTGGAGCCTGAGATTACCTCTGCACTGCCAGGATGATTTTATCTTGTTCAACCTTTCCTTCAGGAATAAATCTGTGTGTCCAGTGGTGTCTCAGTCAGCAGGTTTGTCTGCCTGGTGCAGCTCTCTGTGGCACACAAAGTTGTTCTGTAGCATATTCTGGAAAAGAACAAAGTTGCTCAGATCTGCTATAACAAGGATGGTTTCCCTGCTAGGGTGGCACAGAGATGTTTGCTCTGTTGAGAGATTAAAGAACATCTGCAGAGTTTTCTGCTGACAGGAATGTGTCACTTCACAGCCGGTTGTTTGCAGAAGCACCCTGCCATTACCCAAGAACCCTGTCTGCAGCTGCGTGGTGCCCAGGGAAGGAAAGAGAAGTGGGGCTCATTGCACACTCTTCCTGTCAGATGACTTACGTGCTGCTTGGAGCACTTAATCAGTGTCAGAACTGTATGACACTGGACTACCAGGCTGGAAATATTCTTATGGATAGATTTTGAAAAGTGTCTGTAGATGCAGACATTTTGTCAAAATTAAGAAAAAAGAAAAATAGAAAAGGAAAAAAAAGAAGACTCGAGGATAAAGGGATTTGTTTGCCTAAGAAGTTTGGGATCTTAAACCTCCCATTTTCTTAAGTAATTTTAAAAACCACAGCTGAGATTCGTGGATGTGTTTGAGTTCTTTATCTATGGAGGGTTATATCTTTGGATGTTCTTCCAATTCCCACTGAGTCTGCAGCTCTTCAGGTGGTCTCCAACACCTGACAGAGAGAGGACGGGGCTGTGAGCTGCAGAGATAATTCTTCATGGAGACCTGCGAGGCTGACAAAATGTTCATCCGTGGGTATTGTGAAGAAGAAGAAGAAGAATGAGTGTCTCAGGCTGTTTCAAAGGTCTTTCCTGGAGATGGGAGAGGGATGAGAAAGTGTAAAGACTGCAAAAAGAAGGAGGCTTCAACATATCAAGTTCTCCAGCAACATCGAGGCAACAACTTTAGAATAAATTTGCAGATTGTTTTAACCAGTCTAAAGCAGCACGGCTATCATGCAACAACAAGCCCACTGGGACAGGCACTGATGTGTCTGAGCTTTCAGCTCTGTCACACCTCTGCATTTGAAAGAGAACTGTCTCCCGTGAAACTTCCCTTTGCAGAGGACAGCACAGAACCAGCTAGTTAACATGCCATGCTCCCTCACATAGGCTTTCCTCTTATCCTTCCTTGTTTTGTTTTTCTTCCAGTGAAAGAATTTATTTTCATGCCATTTAAGCTGAAGAAACCCGGCTGAGGTTACTGTGCACTGTAATTCTGCTGCCCTTCTGGCACAGCACAGCCCTTCCCTCTCCATGGCAGCTAAAGGAAAAGGAGAGGGGAATGAGATCTGGGCTACACTGAGGTGATTATTTTAAAAAGCTCATTGAGCAGACCAGTTGGCAGATGTCACTTGCCATTAAAATGGAAAAAGAATTTGCTCTTTTCTCTGGCACACAGCAGTGGGTTTTGTCTCACTGAAATGTAACCCAGGTACCTGCCCCATTCAGGATGTACTTCCAACCCTGCAGTTTGGGAGTTACAGCTCTGTGTGACTCCTTCGGTAAACAAAGAGAATAAACTGTTCTCCAAAATAAATAGGAAGCAGAAGGCTGAACCTCAAAGCTAAAAAACATCCTGTGTAACCATGCAATGCCTCTCCCCTTACCTCTGTATGTCCACACTGTCTCCGTGTGACGTGCACAATTGCCAGCCCACATCACCAACGCAGTGAATTGGGTAGCTGTGGTTTTTTGTGTGCACTGGACAGTTCAACCCACCCATATCAGAGAAGAAACAAAGAGAGGATTTGGTTATTCAAAATGCTTCATAGCCATGACAGCCTGAAATTAAATGGAAATGCTGTTTTTTTAAGGTGTAGGAACTAGACTACAGCTAGCAAGCAAAGTAGTTAAAACCCAGATCCAGGCAGCTCTAAGGCTTTTTAAAGGCTGGGATGCTTGAGAAACTAAGGTCAGAGGAATCCTGAGTCAGTGGAGGCTTCGGTGGTAGCAGGCTTTATGTGGGGCAAAAAGAGGTTAAATAGTGGCTGTAAGGCCAGCAGGAGCCTTCGTGGTCATCTCTGCTGAACTCCTGCGTAATGTACAGCAGTGCTTCACCAGCACTTCCCACGTCAAGCACGTGGCTCCTGGCTGAGCATGAGTCCCTTGAGAAGGGCACAGAGCCAGCCTAAACTCTCAGTCTTGGGTAAAGATTTCGAGTGATGGATAACACCCCACTGTCCTCAAGAAGGAGCTGCTAGAGGAGGGGCTTGGATTTTGCTTTGGAAACCTCTCATCTCACTGCTCTCATGTCCTAGCTAGGAATAACAACCTCTTGGCACAAAAATTGGCTTGGTCCCTGCCTCAGAGGGCAGATGTCAGGCCTTGAGCTTGTTCAGAAGTTAAGCTGTTAGTTGATATGTCTCAGGCAAGAGAAAAGGCTTCACACACATAACAAACCCCAGCCCTAAGGAGTTATTCCTCTTGGAGGAACATGTTCCAGAGGTGGTCTCTATCTCTCAGCCTTGCTGATGGGCAGCAGCCAATGGCCCCCTCTCACAGCCGCAAGGAGCTGAGTGTTTGTGTGGGTCACTGTCAGTATCAAAGTTGGGATAAAACTTCCTTGGTGTGTACTTCAACCTCCTGGTGAATCTTTGTTCTCCTTTTTCTGAAGAGTTTCCAAGTTCCACCAGGGTGAGACAGAGTGCTGAAACCAGTGTTCAAAGATGCTTAAGCACCAAGTGAAGTATGAATCAGAATCCATCCTCTGTCCTAAAGGCAGGTCTAGCTGGCAGCACACCTCCTTTGTTTATGCTGCTTATTCATTAGCTTTGTTGTGATGAACTTTCACCTTACAAATATATTTAGATTCACTTTTCAGACACTGTCACTCATTGGATACAGTGAAGCTGGAGCTGTACCTAGGAACTATAAGGCAAATTGTGACTCCAAAATACTCCCATACCTGCATATGCAGTCATGCAGAAAGGTTGGTTAAAGGTGAATTCAAGAGCTGCAAGGCACAATCTGTTTGGGCTGCAGGATGTGTGAGGTACTTGCAACCCTGTGCTTTGTCTGGTTTCTGCTTCTTGACTTCTAACTGAGCATTTGAAGCCTCTCCTTAGACCTTCCAGATGCTGTGACCTGCAAGCACAGAACCCTGCCAGCTCCATGGGAGCTCCCTGCAGGGCTACCAGTCAGCCCACATGGCTCCCAAATGCACTCAAGACATCCTCATTGATTTTCACAATAATGCAAAATTCAAAACAGGTGAACTAGATCATCCCCAAATCTCAAAATCAATGTTAAAATAGCATTCAATATTGTAATAAATTTTGGGAAGTTTTGGGTTGCATTCTGCTTTCTGAACCTTCAGGGCACATCCAGCACATGTTCCTAGCAAAATTAGAAATAGTATATATAGATTAAAATACAATTAATATAAATTTACATTATATTTAAGTATTACTATATAAATGTTGTATTAATATAATTCATAAAAGCTAGAAATATTATTTAGAAATGTTATTTTTCTAAATAATTAGATATTCCCATATATATTTCTTTTCCTGTGATAGTGTTAATTTTCTTTATAGCAGCTCATATGGTGCTGCTGGGTTTCGGATTTGTGCTGAAAGCCAATGTTTTCATTACTGCTTAGCAGAGCCTAAACAGAGCTGAGGGCTTTTCTGCTCCTCACCCCACCCCACCAGTGAGGAGGCTGGGGGGGAACAAGGAGTTGGGAGGAGACACAGCCAGAACTGCTGACCCCAAGTGACCCAAGGGATATTCCAGACCATTGGAGTCACACTCAGTGTGTAAATCTGGCAGAGAAGGAGGAAGAAGGTACATTCAGAGTGCTGGTGTTTGTCTTCCCAGGTAGGAAGATGGACTCCTGCTTTCCAGGGGATGGCTGAACACCACCTGCCCATGGGAAGTGGGGGATGAATTCCTTTTGGGCATGCAGTTTTTGCTTTACCTTTTAAACTGTTTTTAACTCAACCCACAAATCTTCTCACTTTTACCCTTCCACTTCTCTCCCCTATCCCACACGAGGGGATGAGCTGACTATCAGGGTTAAAACACAACACCCCCAAAAAAGCTATTTCCAGAAATGGGGGATTTCAGTGCAACAGCAACACTTGTGTGCACTGTGTTTGCTCAAATAGTGGCAGTGATTTTTCTCCCCTTCAGATTTTGTTAGAAATGAAGCCTTAGCACAGATCAGTTCTAGAATTGCCACACAAATATTGCTTGTTGCATCCGTAATTTGAATGCTGGGTATTCAGAAATGACAATTCAGCTGTCTAAAGCCAAGCACTAAAAAGTAAAAGCTATTTCCAAAAGTCCATGAGTAAATTGCTTATGCAATGACATCCACAAATCCAGTGTCAGAGTTAAACTTCGAATTCCACACACTTTAATTTGCAGAAACACATTCAGACCCTGCATCTGCTACCTTGGGAGATGAAGATCCATCTGAAAAAGTCTATAAATTTGAAAAATAACTCTCATAAAAACTAATGTGATTTATATAAGCACATTAAGGGGAAAATACCCTGAACAGTTGGTTTAAGTGCTTAGACTTCTTTAACTTAATATTTCCATATGGTTACTTTGTAATTTTAGATTTTTTTGTTGCTTCATACCCTTCTTTGTTAAATTTGAGAAACAAATCAAGGTACAGGCACAAAGAAATTAAGCAACAAAGATGCCAGCAATGAGTGCTTGATTGTTCCCTCATGAAGCAATGATTCTTTCCACAAATTCCCCTAATCCTCAAGGAAACATTATTCCAATTGTCACAGGGTTGTTTGTGTGATGTTGTGAACAGACGATCATAAAAATTTTCTGATATAAAAAGCAGAAAAATAAGTGAAGAAATGAACAAACTACATTTATTTTTTTTTAAAGCAGGATTACATTAGCTAAGTAAAGATTAGTTTCAAAATGCCAGACATGGTTTGAATTCTTACTGAATTGTTTCATGTTTTTAACACTTTCACGTTTATCTCACAAGATTTTCACTTTTGCCCAGACTTTGCTACTCCTGCAATGATCCACCACTAAAAATACTCAGTTTATCTGGAGCTCTCAAACTGGCTTATGTGGTGTTTTTTAACTACCGCTTCCAAAGATTTTGGAAATGATTATTTAAACCAGCACAGCACATTGTGTGAACCTTTCCAAATCAACACAAGCCCTCATTATATTGATTTAATTGAAGTTGATTCCTACCAACTAAAACTAAATGGATACAAATGCCCTTTAGAGCAATGTGGAGCTGCAGGGGAGTGGTGTGATCTCACCTGCACATCTCGGCTCACTGGCTGCAATAGTGTACTGCAAAATTCAACCAGAAAAATCAAATTTTTTGAGGAATCTCTTCTCTGATGCAATTCATTCTTCCTGTCCCAAAAGAACATGGTATGAGCAAGTGAGAAGGCAAAGTAATAAATGACATAATGAATTTGCTTATATTATCTGCATTGGACCAGTTTATGGGTAAAGAGGAGGTTGATGTCGGATGAATCAGCAAGTGTAGGCTGAAAGTTGGTTCTCTAGCATGGCCTGAACATCTGTGGGGGCACAGACAGAGCTAAGTAAAAATGGGAACACTTGTCCAAAAGTGCTGTTCATTTTCCTGAAAGTATCTGCAAACAGAGCTAGTAAATGTGATGGTGGGAAGAAGACAGGAATGGAGAGAGAATGGGAAAAACAAAGGAGAGAGAAGGACAGATAGGGATAGGACTCACCTGAGCTGCTCCTTCAGCTTGTGGTAGAAGATCTCCACATGGAACAGCTGGATTCTCTTGGGAAAACTCCTTATTTCTCCCAGTCAGAAAGACTGGAAGTTCCTCCTGAGGCCTACCTGCCAACCATGCAAGTAGGCAATATATAAATATATCAATCCTATTTACCACATGAGAACATTCCAGCCAGCCATTCTTAACACAGGGATAAGATGCTGGGAAGGAGAAGGGATTTTCATTACACTTCTTTCCTCCAGACCTAATAAGCCACAATGGATTCATGGTCAACACCCCAACACTTAACACACTTTGTATGAATAAAGGGAACATACTGAAGCACTCAAAAGTTTTGGCATTTGTTGCAGAGAGTATGTGATTCTTAACATGTCTTCTTCAAGTGTCAGATGAAAAAAAAAAGCCATCAAGAATGGATTCACTGGTCTCTGCTTTATAACCTGACAGATGTAAGAATTTATTTACAATAAAACACCTGGCAGCTGTCTGGCAGGGCTAGTGGCTGAGCCTGGTATGAGTAGATACAGCTGAATGGCTAATGTTGTAAACCAAGCTGGATGGAAGGAGCTGAAACCTGTTATGCAGCAATGGTTCATATTGCTGCCAGAAAAATGGAAAACAGTTATGGAACAAAAATATTATGATGAATAGTTACATAATCTGTTCTCTTTCCAGGAGACCATAATTATTAAGGCATTTTCTCATGTGTGCCACATGCAACTTATTAAAAAGGTACAATCAATAGCAAGCACAGATCGTGGACAGCATAAATATTGAAATCCAGCTCCATCTCCCTAAGCAGATTTTCAGTGAACTGCCCCTGTGTGCACCCCCAGCACTTGAGAGTGAGTCTCATACATAGGCAATAACACCATGCATCTGCTGGAGATCTGCAAAGCCTCATCAGTGTGATGAGCAGAGGAGGAAGCCAAGGAAATGATTCAAAGCCGGGAAAATGCCTTAGTCCAAAAGTCAGACTCATCTTGCCTAAATGCCGAGGCCTATAACGCAGGCAGTGACATGAGAGGCAGCCAGCACAGGGTTCCTTGATTGCTGCTAGAGAGAAACAGGAACACTGTGAGGGACATTCATCCTGTCTGGTTTAAAGATTCACTTTGGAATGAGATGAACTTCACCGTGAAAGGGCTCGTTTCTCTGAGCTGACTCCAAAGGGATGGTGACTCATGCTGTACAGCCGTCTGTTGGGTAGAAGTGCACATCTGGCCAGATAGATCCATGTGAGAGAGTGGAAAAGTTCAATCTACTTAATTCGTCAGAAGCAGATCACGTGCTAACACATCAAGGAGGACCTTCATGTGATGACAGTTTTGTTTCCAAGGGGCATTGTTAACAGCAGAGAGAAACAGGAATTAACAGGTGTAGGCTGAAGCCAGATACTTGCAAAGAAAATACAGAGTGAAGGGTTTTGTACAATGAATGAAACAAGCCACTGCTCAACAGCAGAAGATGTGGCTTCTTGATCTCTGGGAGCCTCCAGTGTCTTTATGAAACATCAATGCTCCAGTTCCACTTAATGTGGATTAAACGAATAAACCTATTAACCTGAATAAAACTGTGCTTCTCCATGAATCAGACCAGGTTACTTGTCCAGAACTTCTGGCTGGTCCCCGCCTTCCATTTGTTTTAAAACCTGCACACTTTTCTATACCTATTTGTTCTGCAGGGGAAATAAATAAATACATAGAAATACAATAGCTTCCTTTGTCTGTAAAAAAGAGATAATCTTTTATTAAAATAACTGCATTCTACACAGTCACGGCAGTGAGCACAAGGATTTCATCTGCACAGACAGGAACAATTTTGCAAGCCAAATAGAACAAGTCATCTGAGCTGCTGCTCCTGGAATCAATGGTTCTTCAGTCTTGTACTTACTTCAAGTGGCAAATGGGCGTTACAGGGGTTGAGTTTGTTCAGCCCCCTCCAGGTGGTACTGGTGTCCATAACCACCTAGTTTCTGAGATAAAGAGAAATATTTGCCCTGAACTCCTCATTGCTAGCTCAGTTTAGATCTTAGAGACTTCAGTAGAACATGTTCTACAGCCTCACATGAACGGCTGCCAGCTCCTCTGACTCCTTTGTGAAGCAGAGTTGGAGCACCTCAGGGGCAGCTGGGAGGTGATGCATGCACTATGCTATGTCCTCGTGTCTTTACACACATTGTTTCTTGCTTTGTACATTTTCCTTGATGTAAAACAAGTAATAGTTTTGTGGAAACATGAAACTACCTTTTTTTACATAAGGAAGTGTAGGTCTAATGTATTAAGGCAGGTTATTTTCTCAAACAGGAAACCACATAATATATTTGTCAGGAATGCATCAAGCCCCATATGTAAACTTCAGAGAATTTTCTCTTTCTAGAGGCTTTCTTGCATCTTTTTGACTTTTGATATGATGGTTACCAACGCTATTTTAATTTACAGCCTGAATAAATTCACCTGCATATGATACTTTTCTCTTCTTCACCTGCCATACATCCCCCCTTCCCTGACATTTACCTCCCTATCAATCAACAGCAATAGGATCCCAGCTCAGCTTTCATTTTACAAGGCTCAGCAAATCTCATTCGCCCATTTCGTGTCTTCATCCTGCCAGCAGCTTAAAGTCATCATGTGCATCACAATTTTTCCCCTCCTACACTGAAAGCAAATAAAGAGCTCTTATCCCAAGGCAGATTGTTTTATAAATTTCTAGGGGTGAGGTTCACTTCAGTTACCATGCCCTAAAGGACATCTTGACAGCTCCCTCAAATGTGCTGACTGCTTTCCAGCAGTTAATCTCCCAGTCCAGGAAACCCCTGCACATGTATCTTGGAGATAGTTTCCAATCTTAATGATTCCATGATTCTGTGCTTTATTTGGGTACCTCCTCTTCCAGAGTGGTGAGCTTACCTGTTATCTTGGGTGATGTCACACCCTGCCTCATGGAGGTGTGCTATGCAGCACTTTGAAATACACTGGACATGCCCCTTGCCCCAGGGCCTGTTTTGCACCCTGGCTGCAGGCACAGCCTTGTAGATCAGTTGGGCTGCTGCAGTGGTGAAGGTGAGCACCTCAACACCAGGAAAAAACAGTACATCCAGTGAGATTGTAGGAGATTGGGAAATGTTCCCATGTATTCTCAGGAAGTTATTTTGAATCCACTTTCACATAAAGCACCAAAGACTCTGTCTGTGCCTTCCCTGAACCATAGTTTGGTTTGGGCTGAGAGGGACCATAAAGATCATCTAATTCCAACCCACCTGCCATGAGCAGGGACACCTTTCACTAGATCAGGTTGCTCAGATCCCCTTCCAACCTGGACTTGAACACTTCCAGGGATAGGACATCCACAACGTCTCTGGACAACCTATTATGGAACCTCAAAGGAAACAATTCCTTTATAAGACACAATCTAGATCTACTTTGTCTCATTTTAAAGCCATTCTCCCTTGTCCTATCACTACATGCCTCTGGAAAAAGTCCCTCTCCATCTCTCTTGTAGCTCCTTTAGGTACCCAAAGGTGCTGTAAGTTCTTCTTGGTGACTTTTTTTATCTGGGCTGAACAGCCCCAGCTCTCTCAGCCTGTCTTCATAAGAGAGGCACTCCAACGCTCTGATCATCTTCAAGGCCTCATTTGGAATTCCAGTAGGTCCACATCCTTTTCATGCTGGGGACCCCAGGGCTGGATGCAGCACTGCAGGTGGGGTCTCACCAGAGCAGAGCAGAGGGGTAGAATCCCCTCCCTCCCCTGCTGCTCATGGGGCTTTGGATGCAGCTCGGGACACATTTGGCTTTTTGGACTGCAAGTGCACATTGCTGGGTCATGTTCAGCTTCCCATCCATGGGCACCCCCAAGTCCTTCTCCTCAGGGCTGCTCTCGATCTGTTCATCCCCCAGTCTGTATTTGTGCTTGGGATTGCCTCAACTCAGGTGCAGGGCAGACCATGCTTAGCAGACATGGACTCTGCAGTAGCAGCCTGGTTCTACCCTTGTCCACCAAGACAACAGCTAATTATATGAGTATCTTTTATCTGCTTAACCAAAGCCCAGGTAAACACAATATATTATGATAATCTTTTCCTGAGAATCATTTCTTGTCTCAATAAACTTACAAGGTAATCTTGCTTACTGTCTCTCTGATAAGAACAGACTTGCATTTTATCCCACTTTGTATTTATTTCTGTATGTTAAATAGTTTTTTTCCTTCTAGATTTACTCTAAGAAATCACACTGTATTAAGCTTAGATTAATCATTCTCTGGTTTTCTAAATCACTTTTTTTTCCCAATTTCTTAGATGTAGGTTATGCTCTGAATGCAGCACCTGTCTGGTTTACAGTAAGACCATTTTCAAGTCTTTGAAATCTTTTGTCCAAATCTCATATCTAATCATTAAAGCAATTTTTTAGTCTACACAGCTTTGCTCTTCTGCCATCAGGAAAGTGTACTCCAAAGAGATCTTTGATGACAAGGTCTTCTCTAAATGCTGATTTGTTAATATCAGATCTAAAGCAGCATTGCAGCTGACTTAGTGCTGCTTTAGTGAAGAGTTCTGCTAGCTTTTGCACACAGAAATAACATGACATAAGTATTTTCTAGGCAACAACCGGGGAATTGATTTCTAAACTTTTTTAGTTTTTTTTCTTTAGCAGCATCTCAGCTGGTGTGTCCTGCACTGAAGCTCCAAGATGCGGGTTAACAACAGATATTCAGAATTATCCCTGCACAAGCACTCACCATTCCTCCCTGCAGGGATTCTTCTCATATCATTTACCCCTTCCCAGCCTACCCCAGTAGCTGGAAGGGACTGAAAAGTTATTTTAACCTATATATCTGGCGAGAAAGCAAAAACACACAAACTTCTCTGTCCTACCTGGGCTATTATATTGCTTTTCTACCATTCAACATAAGTGCCTGTCCATACTAAATTAAGCTGTGTGAGTAACATCTGCCAGGTGTGCTTCAGTGCCTTATTCACAATTTTCCCAGGGGGTGACTTCCACCTGCAATTACCATTTTGTGTTATTCGTGTGTTTAAGTTAATACAGAATGTACAGCTCCTGGTATGTGTGTGATGTCCTTTG
This sequence comes from Oreocharis arfaki, assembly GCA_013398015.1. Taxonomy (NCBI): domain Eukaryota; kingdom Metazoa; phylum Chordata; class Aves; order Passeriformes; family Paramythiidae; genus Oreocharis; species Oreocharis arfaki. The sequence continues at coordinate 646,226 of VZRR01012420.1, forward strand.
AGGAAAAGAATTTATCTTGAGAACTGCGTGGTGGCACAGCTCGTGTGCTTCTGTGACATTCAGGAGAGATGAAACTGTTAGCTGATGCTGATCAGACAAGCACGTAAGCCTGACTTTTAAAAGGCTCTGCTGCGTTACTATATTTATTTTGTTGGAGCCACAGAAAAATGCGTTCTTGTCAAAATGTGTCTTTAAAAGGCTTTGCTTGCCATTCTTCTTGTGGGCTGGAAACTTAAACAGAAGCCTAATAGACACTTCAACCTAATCAACAACATTTATTTTCTGTGTCTAAGTCTAATTTCACCTTCTGGTTTATTCCTGACTGTCCTGGGGGACAAGTGATATGAGATAAAATTACATGATGCTAATAACTTCACAATCACTTAATGCATATATTTTCAAGTCCATGCTTGGGAATAGATGGTACTCAAGGGCACTGTGAGGTCCAGATGGCCAAAGGTAAATCAGGTTAATTTTATTTTTGTGATGTTCCATAGGTGATGTCTGGACTGCCAAGAAGGGTCATTTACGTTGGAGAGATTGAACATGCTACACAGGTGTGAAACACACAGAAAGTACACATGGCTGTCTCTCTTTGCCATGTAGTCACTTACCTTTATCCTCATTTTAGGTGCTTATGCCATTTCTTTCTTCTGCAGTAAAATACTTATGGCCAATTGTTTTTATATTATTTTAATCTTCCTGTATCCTGACAGAGGTAGAATCATAGAATCATTAAAGTTGGAGAAGACCACCAAGATCAAGTCCAACCTTTGACCCTGCCCACTAAGCCATATCACTAAGAGCCACGTCCACTTGTTTCTTGAACACTTTCAAGGATGGTGAATCCAGCCCTACCTGTGTTACGGGATTTTTTCTATTTTCATATCCCATCAGTGCCATTTTTTTTAAATCAGTGTTTATTACTCCTCTCAGGCTTCATACTGTCCTTACAGCAAAACTTGCATTTATCTAAGACTACAAAAGTGAAGAAGTATTTCATAGCACAGTGAGGTTTTTATGTGACTTTGCAGGAGCTCCAGATGTGCTGAATACTTCTGCAAATCTGGCTTTTGGTGTTTACTGTGTGTTTTTATGTGCTGCAATACTGAATGGTTTCTCTGACTTTCACAGACATTTACTGAGAGCAGATTGTACCATACCACAACCTTCACCCACAGCCAGCACTCCCATATATAGCACTGAGTCCTAGCAGGTGAAAACATGTCTCTGTGTAATAGTTTGGCCTCACAAGAAATCCTGCCCTGATGTCACAGCTGTCTCTGACGTGGTCCTGCATCCAGGTCCTGTGAAGCAGATGCTGAGAGCACCAACTGTGTGTCAGTACCACTGAGCTCCTGCAACTCCTCACCACTTGAATTTCAAGAGCAAGCAGGGAAGGGTGTTGTGTGCTTTTACTGTTTCTCTTCTCTTTGCTCTCAATACACCTCAGTGCCAGAGCCTGGCTGTGTGAAGTGTGGAGGCTGAGGATGTGATCTAAAAGCCTGCTTTAAACCTGCACTCTTACCACTTGCTTTTAGAAGACTCTGGATCAGGGAAGGCTATCACAGTTCTGTGACATCTGTCAGAAGTGTGGGATGTCGTTTGCAAAAAAAAATCAGCAAAAAGACCAAGCCAGACGTGATAAAACTGCGTGTCAATTATGGCAAAGTGCATATAGCAAACCAAATAGCCTTATCAAGTTTATTAGCACTGTGTATAATGTGTTACTGTTGCAAGTTATACAAAATAAGGGCAGTGACTCTTACACGTTTGAATACAGAATACAATGTACCTCTTCAGTGGAGGTTAAGATAGGTATACATATATTATCTGTCATATGTATGGATATACATGCACCAGCTGTCCCTTCTGCCAGTCAGAATAAATAGTGCAGAGTCCATCTGTGGTCAATCTTCCTCATTTCATATCTATAAAGTTTGGAAATATTTAACCTCTTTCACATCTAGTCATACCAATCAATAGGTGTGTTTCTGTATGGTACAAAATAAACACGAATTATTAGCCCATACAAATATATAGACTACCAGTAAATCATTTTTAAACAGAACCACTTGTGTGGAGCTCGGTGCTGACCTCGGGACATGACCAGCAAGGTCAGTAATCACTCCTGCTCTGCTCACTGAGACAGGAACTATCCAATGGCATTTTGGCATTCAAAGAACACTCCCATCCAACAGACCAAGCTGGGGATGGGGCACTAGTTGGCCACGCTCCTGGATCCTCTCCTCTTTCCTCCCACTGGGAGCACAGTGCAGGGGTAGCACTTAGCGCATCTTTTAGAGCAAGCCAACCATTTTTGAACGACAATTTATTTACATAGGCGAGGAGAAATAGCTTCTTGGCAACTGTGTACATGCCAAATGCTGATTTTCTATTTTAACTTCTAGACACAATGGCAATTGGCTTGTCTGAAAGATGACGGATTATGAACTGAAGGGAGAACTAATGAGGGGGGAGCAAACACGAGCCCAAATCTGCACTTTCCCAGTGCACTGCCTCACTTTACAGCTTGGTGAAACACTTGAAAATGGCTTTGGGCCCAAGGAGCTTTTGAAATAACCGAACAAATTTATTTTTAGCTGCAAATATGGAGTAACTTTAAAATAGAAATGAAAAGCTGGACAATCCAGGAAAACAAGGCAAAGTGTGGGAACCAGTCAATAAGGCTGAAAACCAGGCTGCCTTTGAGCACCCGCAGGGCAGATGTCTCCTCCCTTTCTTCTTGCAAGGAGTTAGGAAGGGACAAGAAATGAAATCCATAAAAGGTGAATCACTGTTATTCACCAGCAATTAGCTTTGCCTATGAAAATTGTCAAAAATTACTCAGATGGCATTCCTAGCACCACATTATTTAGGGAGTTAACAGGAGGTTGGCAAAAGAATACTCCAGCCATCCTTAAAAAAAATAACCAAAAGACAACATGTTTCATGCCTCCTTCTCCAGCACTACCTGGGTCCATGCCTTTTGCAGTAAATAAATCACAGCTCCTATACCTCTACCTTGGGATGAGGCTTCTTAAAATGAGAGAGCCATAGTTCTGCCCACATCTGGTTTGACAGTGTGTGTAAGAGGAAAAAAGTGCTGCAATTGCTCCATTTCTGCTCTTTTCTGATCAGTGCTGGTGATAATGGCTTCCTTGTTATGGCTTGTAGACTCCAGCATGTTGCTGTGTTGAAGCATAGGAGGGCTCAAATCTGACTCTTAAATAAAAAAGGTTTTCGTTCCAGCACAGCATGTTTGTAAAATATCTACTGACAAGTAAAAAACTGTTCCACATGGCCTGTAAAACATATGTTAAAAATTATGCATCATAGGCCAGCTTTAAATTATTCATTTTTAATTCCTTTAGCCTTGAAGGGCCTTTAAACATTGACTACTGAGAAACAATCCTGCCACTGAGGGAACAGCTACAAAATAAAAAACTGGCTACTTAAAAATATAGAGAAAAATGCTTTGCCTAGGCACAGTTTCTGAATTTTAAAACATTAATAAAGGGCTGGATCCCCACTTGCTGAAAGCTGATACAGCTCCTTTGAAGTCTGCATAACTATCCCCCATCAGCAGTTGAAAGCCCTGGCCCAGAGTTTAGAATAGATATAGTTGCTCTACATAAGACGACAAGCAAGATTTGCATGGTTAGTTCAAACTATTCCATATTCACTGAGCTGTTGAGGAAATACTGTCTGTGAAACAAATCCTGGATTCTTTCCCAAAACCATCTAAATGACACTTGCTAGTGAAATGCTACAACATAAGGGGGATTGGCTCCAGCACACTGGGTCGGACCCTGCTGTAATTCCGATGGCATTATCAGAGAGCACTTGTTACCTCCACGCTCGTTGGGGTGCATCAGGGAAGCTGAGAGCATCTGAAGGAATTAAATGCGTGTAACACTGATATAACAAGGAGAAATAAGCTCCATACTTGCTGTTCCAGAAGGGTTCGGTCTAGTTCTCTGCTCTTGGCTCAGCCAGGTGCTGGCAGAGACCTGCAGATCTTCTCCATGCTCTGCACTTCTCCATGCTACACCCTTATCACTGTGCCACACCTGCTGGAGGCATCTCTGGGGCAAACACACTCCTCTTCTGCCTTGCTTTACAGAAAGAAGCCTTTCTGAGCAAACCCAGCCACTGCAGAGCTCGCTTCCATACCTCGTCCTTGCAACTTGTGGGCAAGGTTGGTGTGGCTGGAGGGGTGAGCCATATCTGACCTCTTGTGTGCTCTAGAGAAATGGTGCAGGGACAGGACTGAAAACACAGAAAAAAAAAATATATATATATATATATCTCACTCGGTTTCTTCTGTCAGAGAATCACAGAGTATTTTGGGTTGGAAGGGATCATAAGGATCATCTCATCTCAACCCCCCTGCCATGGGCAGGGACACCTTCCTCTAGACCAGGTTGCTCAAAGCCCTGTCCAGCCTGGCCTTGAACACTTCCAGGGATAGGGCACCCACAGCTTCTCTGGGCAACCTGTTCCACTGACAACTTGATTAACTATCATTAACTAGGACTTTCTTGACTGCTGGGTTAAGCTTTCCTTGATACAACCTAGCAAAACTTTATGATGACAAATTTATGATGACATTTTATGATGACAAATCAGCTGTTTTACTAGATACTTTCTTTTTCTCTGTTGAACTCATGGACAGACCAGGTGTGGAACAACAGGTAGTGAAATGCAGAGTGCTCAGACTCTTCTTTCTCATCAGTCTCTCACTCTCTCCCTCCCCTCAGAAATGCTTGGGAGAAATCTCCAAACCTGATACACAACCCAATTACTGGTGAGCTGTTCTCCAGAGATTGTTTTTTGTAAACAGACCCACTCACCCACTATTATTGTGAAGCAAATGAAGCACCAAATTCAGCCAATTTGCCTGAAAGTATGAGAGCATCAAGGCAAAAGGGTAACAGAGACACTAACAGATGATCCAATTGGAGCTTCTCATCCCACCTCCAGCGAAGTGTCAAGCAGCTCCTGGGAAAAAGCAGTGAACAGCTATTTAATAGACTGCTTCCACCACACAGTAATTCCTTGTATTGATACATTCCTTGTAAAAGAAGACAAATGTGCTTTTTCTTTTTTTTTTTTTTTATGCTCATTACTGTAGATTAAATCCCTTCCAAACCTTGTTTATGAAGGATATAACACTCTGCTGCTCTTCAGCATCCAGAGGCAGGATTCAGTGATGGGGTGAGTCTCTTGAAGGGCTTGTATGGGCTCACGCTCCCCAAGCAGAAAGCTCAGGCTGTCACAGGTGCTCTCGCCACATGCAAATGCCTGCACAGCGTGGTACATGAAGTGACACTGGCCTAAATTCACACTCAGGCTTTTGCTAATAGAACTCTATGGAAACAAGCTCAGTGGTGATTGATGAATTACAGCTCCTACATAGCACGTTACAGTTTCCAGTGGAAGTACCTTGTGCTGCATTTAATAAACCAACAGCGTGGGCAGTTTCGGTAACTAGATTAATCACCTGTAAACTCATCTGCCTCACGAAGGGAGTTATGCACCGGCTGTCCAGTGTTAAGGAACATGCTTTTCAGTGCTCAGGAATGCATTCTCCCCTCTGATATGTGCTGTGCATGTTTGCCTGCCTACGGAAGGGTGGAGGAGAGAAGATCAGAGATCATTTGCTTCTTTGGAGGTGCTATAGCCCCCTGCTTCCAGTCATGGCCCCAGTGTTTACACATCTCATGGCTCCAGTCTCTACACACCGACACTAAAAAAAGCCAGCATTACATTGTTAAATAGTTTTAGCAGACACTTTATCACTTGAATGTATCTGTCGGGGGGATTCTTTAATGATGCTGCATTCTTTTTAATTCTACAGCTTTTTACAATCACCTTAAAAATGTCTGATGCTGGACAGAAAGAAGAGGGCTGTAGTACATCTCCTGTAAAAACAGGCTGATCAGGGATTGTTCAGCCCAGAGAAGTCACTGGGGAGACCTTATAGCACCTTTCAGTACCTACAGGGGCTGCAAGAAGGCTGGAAAGGTTTGGGGTTTCTTTTTTCCCCAAGGGTATATAGTGACAGGACAAGGGGGAATGGCTTTAAAGCAAAAAAGGGTAGGTTAAATTAGATATTTGGAAGACATTCTTTCCTGGGTGGGAGGTGAGACATTGGAACAAGCTGCCCAGAGAAGCTGTGGATACACCATTCCTGGAAGTGTTCGAGCCCAGGTTGGATAGGGCTCTGAGCAACCTGGTCAAGAGGAAGGTGTCCCTGCCCATGGCGGGGGAGTTGGAACTACCCGGTATTTAAGGTCTCTTCCAACCTAAACCGTTCTGACTCTGTGAATATCGACTATGTTCTATTTTTATTAGAGATGCCACTTGCACTTTCTGCTCTGAGAAGCATAGGATTTCTTTCCACTTTCCGTGCTGCGATCACCTTTGGGATCCACGCAGCCCAATTTCAGACACGGCAGCTTGGGGCTCGTGGGGAACACAGACATTCCTGGCAGGTGACCCTCTACGGAGGACCTGACGAGAGTTGGATTTCACCCCGGCGGCGCTCAGGGGTGAGACCGGGTTCGCATCGCACCTCTCCGCTGCGCAGCACCGCTCACTGGCCTGGGGGAGGGGGGTGGCAGGGGAATGNGGGGGGATGAAGAAGAGGGGGTGATGAAGGGGAGGGGATAGAAGGAGGGGATGGAGAGGTTGGTGGGGGGCCCGCCCCTCCGGACCCGGCCCCGAGGAGGAGCCGGCGGGGCCCCGCGCCGTCCACGTGGCCGAGGGCGCGCTATATGAGCGGGCAGGAAGCGCCGAGGAGGGAGCGAGGGGAGGGACGGGGCGCCCGGAGCAGCGCGGCGGGCGGCGCCGGCAGACAGACGGACACACAGACAGCGCGGCGGCAGCCACAGCAGCGCCCGTCCGTCCCCCCCGGCCATGGGGCTCGGCCGCCCGCCGGCCCCCGCACCCCGCCGTGAGTACCGCGGGACCCCCTCGCTCTCTCCCTGCCGCCCTCCTTCCTCCCCGCTTACCTGCGAATCCGCCGCTCCTCGCTGCTGCAGAAGGCGCGGTGGGAGCCTCCCAGCCTCCTGACTCCTCGCTCGGCTCTTGAGTTGTTGGGGTTTTTTTAAAAATATATTTCTGTTATTTAGAAGCAGGAGTAGCCCCGGCGCTGGCGGAGCTCGCAGCATCCTCCGGTTCGGTGCCCCGGCACTCCGGAGCGGGCAGGCTTCGCCCCATCCAGCCGGGATTTCCCCGCTGGAGGGAGGCAGAGGGGAGACGGCGGGTGCTGGGGTGGGCTCCGGAGCAAGGGGTACCTTCGGGCGATGCTCGGGGGGCGACAGCGCTGGGAACCCCCCTCTGGCTGCCCCACGGGGGACCGGTCCTGCCCAGCGCCGCCCTCGGGTGGGAGCAGCGGGAGGGACCAGCCCGGCGGAGACTCGCCGATTGTTTTATTTTATTTCTTTCTCCCTTGGGTAGGCTGTGTGCCGAAAGAGTAAAGCCAGTTTTACTCTGTCAGAGGGCAGAAAGCAGACTAGCTATCTTAGGTATCCGCTCGCACATTCCTCCTTGCAGAATTAATTTCTAGTGAATCATAAGTAATCTTCGAGGTCAGCAGTTTGTTTTTATTTTACGTGGTATATTTCTCAGTAGCAAAGGTCTTTCGTGTGATTGTGTGTAGTCCTGGCACAAATGAAAACAAGGGAGCCAAAAAAATGCCTTGATGTATATATTTACTCATTTGAGGCACACGAGATTTTTCAACTCTTTGTAACGGCTGGGCTTGTATGTATCCAGCACATTGAAATAACTCATAATTTTAAGTCTGAATTATATATTTGTCTGCTGGGCACATATGTTGAAGGGAAAACCTCCCTAATTACGGATCTTTCACAGAGATTGGAAGGGTGACATAGCCCTTGTAATCTTTTGGGTCAATTTTCATAAGCTCCAAAAGCTCTCTTTGAAAAGGAAATTAAATTTCAGTGTACGAAAGGGACAGGAGATTCAAGGATACAAAAAAAAAAAAAAGTCTCTTATTCTACTTTGATCTTGTCCTCAGGAGTTCATTTACTTTGGTGCTCTTCAGTGACACAAGTTAAAATGAAGAGTTGCCTTTAACTGGAGTCTTCCTGCCTCTTGGCATTTCGGAAGGTACTCAATTAGCAGCACACCTCTCCTGTGTTTTATTTACACAGCTTCATCGGGAGGGGTGGCTCTGTGGAGGCATCTGCTTGGGAATACTTGGCTTGTTCCATCCACAGCATTCTATGCCGGCAAGCCAGTGTGTTCACCCCTCCCCAATTTTTCCATCCCGATCCAGAGCCGGTGGTGCTCTGCCCACTGTTCACAATGCCTCCACAGAGCTGCTCTCGTGTTAGAAGAAGTTGTGGCTGGCCCTGGGCTCCCTTTGCCGCTTTCAGCAGAGGCGGGATAGTTATCTGCGGTGCATGGCTGTGCTTAAGGTCCTTTCTGGGTTTATCTGGGAACCTGATGGTTTTTAATCTGCTTGAGCACATGTTCAGACAGTGGCTGGGGGTAAAGGAGGGAATGGTTGGATGTGGATAAAAAGAGTGGATGTGTTTATTAGTTAATTGCATATGTTTTCTTGATTATCCTCGAAACAACATACCTCCAGCATAGGTCTGTGGTGAACTTGGTGCTCTGTTCCTCTGCCAGTTTCTCACTTAATTTACTCATTTTGGTGCTGCTGTAGGGTAGCATTTCAGAGTCAGGAGGTTTAAATCTTGTGCCTCAACAAAGTCCCAGTCTATGGTTCTACCAAACCAGCTTTAAAGTTACCGCTAAGTTTTTAAAGTACAGTTCTGCTAATACACATTTATTTTACCTTTCTGCTTAGTAGGGTGTAAAAGCATTGTCTCTGAAAGTGCCAAAGAAGAGAGAAATTGTATGACTTATTCTTTTGGCTCACTCACTTGGTACACAATCTCATTCTCCAGGGGAGACAGTGAGTTGCCCTGTTTGTATGAATTTGTCACACGTCCTGGCCAGAAATGAACTTGAAACCTTCTTTGCAGTTTTTCTTCCAAACTTGATTATACTGCTAATGGTAATGGCCTCTCAATTGAGGAAGGTCACTTGTTAAGCTAAACATAATTTTATATAAGACTTGGTATGTGCTTATCAATTTGCTTTTTTTATTTCTGTAAAACTGGGAGCAACTTGAGAGGAAATTAAGGTCATGCCGATGGCAGTTCCATCTTCTAGGCTGTGAAAACATTTTTTATGTCAAGTGCATTGCAAATGCTGCCATTAAATGATAGTAGAAATAAATTTTTATTTGGAACATAGTTTACACCTATTTTCAAAAGTGTAGTGAAGCAGAAACATGCTTTTAGAAAGCAAAGGAGAGAGAGCAAACTCAGCTCCACAGCATATTTCAAGTGCTGTTAATCCCACCACCTGGTGGAGCTTTTCATGGCTCTGGCTGAGGGAACTCTGAAAAGGATGTATTTTTTGTCTTTTTTCAACACTGTCATGTGCCACATGTGGAGTTTCTTCAACTTTTTCCTTTTTCGTACCAGACTTAATTAATTTTCTATATCTTCTGTATCCTCTATACTTTGCAAAAGGCAGCATAGCACTATTGGTGTCTCATCTGAAGCAGCAGATAGATGAATGGATGAAGTGGGGGATAAAGATTTTGCCTAAAAGTATTTCTTAAGTGGAATAATTATTTTTAATAACCAGCCCCTCTTCCAAGATACTCTGGTGGAACCTTTCAGTGCAAACCCACTTAGCTTTGTACTAACAATTTTTATATTTTTATATAAATACTACTATAAAATATTTTTATTTGCTATAAAATATTTGCTGAACAGCCTATGTTCAATCAAGCTTGCAAGGAGAAGAGAGGCAGATGCATGTTGAACTGATCTGAGATTACTGATGTATGTTATTAAAACATGGGAGTGAATTCCAGGAATTAAAGTGAAGTATGGCAGACATACTTTTCCCCTCTCTGCCATAATCTTGCCTGACTGCATCAAAGCATGTCTGTTATGTTTATGGTGTGCCTCCTAACTGAATAACGAAAAGTTAACTCGGAGGTATGCAAGCTGAAAGTTAACTCTGGAGTTGTCTGTCAGCTCACAATTCAGAGGAATTGATTAAAACAGTGAGAAAGCTCCTTGACCCTTATAGATATTTCCTGTGCAAGAGGTGCAGCCTTGCAGGCAAATTGCTGTTGTAACTGTTGGTATTGCTCTTTTTGCCACAGTGCCTGTGGCAGCAGCCAGCAGACCAGTGGAGGCCATGGCTGGCCTGGGAACGTGACAGCTCCTATCTGCTATCCGGTCCTGGCAGGAATGCTGTGCCTGGTGGCACCCATGGGATGGACAAATGCCTTTGCAGCCCATCCAGAGCACATCTGCTGGCTCTCTGGGCTAGCTTGGTGTTTGAGGGCTGATTCTTCACCCATCAAGTATCTGCTCCAGGGAGCTGGGAATCTGCTACCAGGCTTCAGGGAACTTGGCTTCTCAACCATAATCTCTTAGTGCTGTTTGAACTGCCCTTGACTATCTTGTCAAGGTGCCAATGTCCTTGTCTTTTGGTGCCAATACAGAAAGATGTGACTGTCTGACACCTGTTGTTGTATTTGAGACCTCAGGAGCGTGGGTTTGATGTCCAGGCTATCTTCAGTGGCACCTAAAATGTGTTTGGCAACTGAATTGACTCGGTGGGAGCTATGTGTGTTTTCTGGGCACAAACCTCTACCTTATGAAGTAGATAACCTTATCAACATAAGTGGTCTCTATTTGGCCTGTATGTCTGTTAGTTGTTCAAAGTTGTCACTTCTTGTGACCCCTCTTGTCCTGATAAGGGCTCTGGGCTGACCTGGCACTAATTAACAGCAGCCACAGAGGAACTGCTGTCAGTCACCCTTTTGGTCCCCTTTCCCACTCTTAACCCCAACCTCCTTTTCCCACTGGTGCCAAGTGTCCCATGCTCTGGTTTGCAAGCAGCAAGCTCAAGTCACTTTGTGTAAAATGTCCTATCAGACTTTGAAAAGCTCTTTTAAGTCAGGGCTGCACAACCCCCTCAAGCTGTGAAATAGCTGTGGAATGTGGAAAATGGGGGGTCTTGACAGGCAGGGAGCTCTTTTTAAAAGAAACTCCCCATAGTATTGGTGGAAGCTTGCTCTGAAGCATGAGTTAAGATTAGGAATGTTACCAACTGTAGACTGTAGTAATTGTTAAAATGCAATTCTGGGGGAGAGTGGAACGCAATTCTTTCCTGGCTTTGCTGCACTTTGAACTGCCTGTGATTAAGTTGCCTCATCTGGACTGACGTGCACGTCCTTCCTCAGGGAGAGGAAGATTTGTGCTCTGTGTACAAGATGACAAAACCTTTGAGCAGAGAGGAGTTGCACTGTTTCAGGAGTTGTGCTATTTCAGGAAACCTGTTAACCTCATTAAGCCACATCTGTTTCTCTGGGCTGATCCCACAGCTATTTCTGCTAGGCAATTGCAAGGTATCATAGAGTGCAAAAGAGACACAACATAAGTGGTTGAAACCTGCACCTGGTGACAAATGTTTGAAGTGTAGCTGTCTTCCTCTGAGGATATCATCTCAACAGAGCTTTTTTTGTTTGTTTGTTTTTTGTAATGACTTTTCCATCTCTTTGGAAGTCCTTTTTCCCAGCAGGTTTTCAGTGCAGGCTCAGCACTCAATATCTTTCCATCCCAAAGGATTTGAGTGGAGGACGAGGAGGAATGGGTGACTGGTTAGAGCCCACAGGGTCCAAGCACAACATTTCCCACCTTGCTGGTGCCTGACACAGGGCTGCTGCTGGCACGGAGGTGACCACACATACTCTTGGTGTCCCCAGAACTCCTGCAGGGGATCACTTCTTCTGCACCCTTTGGAGGATTGCTCTGCAGAGGAAAAACTGTCACAGTGACACTGAGATATTAAATCTGATGCACATTTAAAATGTCTCCGGACTAAATAATTGCTACTGACATTTTCCCAGGGTCAGGGGAGTTTTAGATTTTTTTTGTTTGTTTGTTTGTTTTTAGAGCTTTGGTACACCAGTGAAAAACAAAGGTTGTTCTTTTTAAAGGACACTACATTATTTCTAGAGGCTGGATCTTCAATCAATGACTTAATCTTACTTATCTGAAATACTTTGTGTGCTGACACATCACAGTGCTGTACCAGCTCAAAAAAGAAATCTAATTCTATCAAATCTGCCAGCTCAGTTAATATGACCCTGCCAGGGAAGCATAAGGCATCACCTCTATTTTTTTTTAGGGAGGAATCAGATTCCCACTCCTAGCTCAAATTCAAAGCGCAGTACACGTGGCCAGATCTGGATTTTTAAAAAAAAAAATGAAGGTACCTTCTTGCATCCTGGCATGTAAAACCACAGATCAGATTGGAAGATGTCATCTGAATATTTGGGCTGAAACATTGCAGTTTGAGTCCTACAGACAGTCCTTTCAGATTAGTCTTGAAGCAGAGACCTGTGTTCCTACTGAGAAGGAGAGACCACCCTGAGACTTCTACAAACTCATGTGCAAAGAACATGGTGTAGGGCCACCTGCAACTTGAATCAGAGCTGACCTGACAGTTTTTCTCTTTTCTGACACTCTAGAATGCATCTGAAGCTGCCAGGGTGTGATGAGTACCCTCATGCCTGGATCTTAAATTCCTTTAGCCTGATGGGGTACGGTGATGCCTTTTACAGAACTTGCAGCCTGCATTAGTGCAAGACTTCAGCTGTAATTGCTCCATGCATCTAATGCTTTCTCTTACTACAGCTTGACTTAAATCAGTTTGTGCAGATGATCTGGCTTAGATTTTTTTTTTGTGACAACGCTCAGAAAAATACTCATTTACACTGAATCAAAGCAGTCTTTAGTTGAGCAAAGGGAGGTCAAAATAATTATGGTTTTGATAAAGTGAGGCATTTCTGCTTTTAGGTTTACTTTATTCCAAGTCCATTTCGAACTCTCAGGTAGTCAAAATTACTCATTTTGAAAGAGCCATGTTTGCCTTCAGAGATGTCAGAATAATTCCTCTGAATTTGATGTGACCTGCACTGTGACAGTTTGCCAGCCGATGGCAATACTGATATTATACCTGAATTTTGGGTTTTGTTTCTTTTCTCTTCGAAATGATTTTTGTAGTGAAGTTATTATTCTTTGGAAGGTTTACCCTGTTTTTCTCTTCAGAGATAATTCTATATATTTCAAGTAAAAAAAGGGATCTCTCCTGCTCCTCAGTCTAGTGCTTATTAAAAGAATTAGAACTCTCCCTTCTTGATCTCTCTTCTCTTTTCAGCTCCCATATCCTCTGCTTTTCCCCTTCAGTTAAAATCTACCTTTATTGAGAAACAATGACTTTATGATCAGGTCTCCTGTGGCTTCACTCTGCCTGTTACAAACAGACCTGCTGCTCTTCTCAAGCAGCTGTCTTGGTTCTAGCATAAAAATTCAGCCTGAGAAGTGAAAATGAACTACTGCTCACCCTGCATCCCATTAACAAATGTTCAGCTTCAAACTTCAGACACTAATACTGAGGGCTACTTTAATATCTCCAGGGGATCAAGCAGTGGCAGTGGTGGGATCACAAGGCAGGTAGGTCCTCAATTTGCAGGCATAGAGGCATGCACAGCAGCTGAGACTGCCACAGCCATTGGAGCTGTGCAAGTTATCATGGAATCATAGAATATCCTTTGTTGGAAGGGATGCACAAGGAATATTGAACTGGCCCTGTGCAGGACATCCCAAGAGTCCCACCCTGTGCCTGAGAGCATTGTCCAAGTGCTTCTTGAGCTCTGTCAGATGTAGTGCTGTGACCACTTCCCTGAGGAGCCTGTTCCAGTGCCTGACCACCCTCTAGGGGAAGAAACTTTTCCTAATATCCAGCCTAAACCTCCCCTGATGCAGCTTCCCTCAGGTCCTGTCACTAGTCACCACCGAGAAGAGATCAGTGCCTGCCCCTCCTCTTCCCCTCACGAGGAAGCTGTAACTGCAGTGAGGCCTCCCCTCAGTCTCCTCCAGGCTGAACAGACCAAGTGACCTCACCTGCTCCTCATACACCTTCCCTTCAAGGCCCTTCACTGTCTTCATAGCTCTCCTTTGGACACTTTGTAATATTTTTCTATCTTTCTTGTGTTGTGTTGCTGTTGTGATGTTATGGTGAAGTTCTCCCTCATGCTCTGGAGATTGTGCTGTAATGGTGACACAGAAATGCAAGGGAAAACTGCATTACTCTTTGTAAAAGGTTAGGAGTTAAACAGACCCTTGCAAAAACTTCTCTTGCTTAGGAAGACAATATTGAAGTGTAAACTGGCTCTTACAAAATATGGAAACCAAAGCTGTCTTTTCTGGTGCTAAGAGGAGGAAAACAATTTGGGAGAGTCATGTGGGGATGCTTTATAAATTTGGTGAAGGACAGCTCCTTTCTCTTGGGCTGCTAGAAATGCCTGTGGTGTGGCTTACTAGTGTAAGTGGGGACTCTTCAGTGCATTCATGGAGAAAATCTGGGCAGGGAACACAGCTGTGGGGTCAGAGGATATGGCTTTGCTTCATGATCTCTTCTATAGGCAGAAGATGTCAGCTCCACCAAGGTTATTCTGGTGTCTGCAATGTGGTGATGTGAGGTGCCTGTTGAAATAAAAAGTGTCTGTGAGATACTGAGAACTTTGTCAGAGCTTCAGGAGAGTTTTTTCTCGTTTCATCTCCATTTCTCTCCTTCCTGAGTAGACACTGAAATGTCCTTCAGTCCTGCTCTTCAGGTTTTTTCCCTGTTGTGGTTTAAACCCCCCAGACAGCAGCTAAGCCCCACAGCCACTCTCTCCCATTCCCTACAGTGGGAGAGAACTGGAAGGGTAAAAGTAAAAAGACCTCATGGGTTGGGACAAATTTTAATATGTAAAGCATAAGCTGCACATGCCAGCAAAGCAAACAAAGGAATTCATTCCTCACTTTCCATGGGCAGGCAGGTGTTCAGCCATCCCCAGGGAAGCAGGGCTCCATCCCACATAATGCTAATGTGGGAAGATAAGTGCCATCACTCTGAACATGCTCCCCCTTCTTCTTCTGCTCCCATCTTTGTATGCTGGTCGTGAGGCCATGCGATAGGACCTTGGGTCGGCTGCGGTCAGCTGTCCTGGCTGTGTCCTCTTTCAGTTCCTTGTGCACCTCCAGCCTCCTCGCTGGTGGGGTGGGATGAGGAGCAGGAAAGGCCTTGGCTCTGTGTAAGCTCTGCTCAGCCATAATGAAAACATCCCTATGTTATCAACACTTCCCAGCCTAAATCTAAAACACAGCCTCATACTAGCTACTGTGAAGAAAATGAGCTATTCCAGCCAAAACCAGCACAGTCCCTCTTCAGCGTGTTCTTCCGCTCATCAGTCCTTTTTCCTCAGATTCTCCTTGCTTGAAGAGAACAGGCTCTTCCTGCAGCTGCCACCAATGCCCTTCCTCTCCCATGTTTTGTTCTCTGCATGCCAGGATCAGAGTGAACCAAGACAGCAGGAGAGCCAGGGACACTTAAACTTTGCATCTGAGGACGAGTGTGTGGCGTTGGGAGGACACACTTGTGGCTGAGAACTTGGAGTGAGCTTGGAGAGCCAAGGCCTGCCCCTTCTCAGCTCTCTACTCCAGACTCTCCAGCTGTGAAGGACAATATTTCAGTTTCCTGGAGGTTTAGTTCAGCCTGTAAAGGGGTTGGACACTCCAGTAAAGATGTAAATGTTGCCCTTCTGACCAACAGCTTGATTTCTGTACAATGAAAGTAAATCTACCACATGGAGAAAAGAGCTTTAGAGAAGGGATTCACTCTCTGCCACTCCGAGTGGTGCAGTCAGAGATGTGCAAAAGCAGAGCTGATGCAACAAATCATCTATATTTCTGTTTTGTTTACTACAATGAGGTTATTACCATAGTGCTACGAGGATTGTGCAATTTGGTGCTTTATCCACGTGGCTGTTCAGGCACTGCTTTTGCTTGCCTGGATCCTAAGACCTTACAGAGGAACGTGAAGTGTCATTGACTCACTGTGGCTGTCACAGAAGATTTTCTGTTAAAAAGTAGTATGCAAAAATAGATATGCAAAAGTGCCTCAGACCTGGAGTTACAGAGAAAAAGCCTGTATTGTGGTGGCAGGATGTGTGAGATAGCAGCAGCTTCACAACTTTGGGATAAAACTATGGGAATGCTGGAGCACAGCTGTCCTGCATCCTGCTGTTAAATCCATGTCTCTTCAGTTCAAAGACAAGGATGTTGTGTGGGACAGTGTGTCAAATGCTGTGCACAAGTTCAGGTAGATGATGCCAAGGGCTCTTCCCTCACCCAGTAGCATTGTAAGACCCTTGTAATCCCATTGTAGAAGGCCACCAAATTTGTCAGGAACAATTTGACGTAGCACTCACAATTCAGACAGTTACTTACACTGACAAAAGTTGGGTGTTAATGCCCAGTTAAGACCCTGATTTGTATTTCTCCAAAAGCTCTGTAACTCGGCTGCCCAATGCTTCAAGCAGAAATTACCTCAAGCAACTACAAAACTGGTTGTGGGGCAAAGAGCAAAGGAGCAGGAGATAGATACTGGCTGTTGAAAAATAAAAGGTTATTGAAAAATAAAAGGTGATACAGTAATTGCAGAAGTGGCTAAAACATTTTGCTAGTAGCAATGAAACAAAGGAGTTTAGGATAAGCTGCTTCTCCACAAGGCAAAAGTCGCCTGTCGATACTGGGTTAAGTATTGGCAGAGGATGTTGCTATGTAATTGAAATTCATTTTGGACTGTTTTTAATAGAGGAAAAAGCTGGAGGTCTGTATGGAAAAGAATCAATACATTAGAATTACGAATCCAGCTCCTTTGGAGGGGGATGTCTGTTTCACAGAGCACCAGAAGAGGCTGCTTGTTTCTTCCTCTGTTGCCACCTGCCCTGCTGCTGCTGTAGGAGAGGGGCTCATTTGCTGAGCTTTGCTTCTGCTGTCTTTGAAGGAGGACACACAGTTTTCCTCTGCCTGTAAAAGGTCTGGATGAAGAATTCTATCACAGAATCATTAAAGTTGGAAAAGATCTCTAAGATCATCAAGTCCAACCATCAATGTACCACCATGTTTACCATTAAACCATATCCTCAAGTGCCACATCCACACATTTTTTGAACAATTGCAGGGATGGTGACTCTACTGCTCCCCTGGGAATCCAGTTCCAATGCTTTACAACCCATTTAATGAAAAATAAGCCCTAATATTCAATCTGAACTTCCCCTGATGCAACCTGAGGCCATTTCCTCTCATCCTGTCACTTGATACTTGGGAGAAGAGATCACTCTCCACCTGGCTACAACCTCCTTTCAGGTAGTTGTAGAGAGGTCTCCCCTCAGACTCCTTTTCTCCAGGTTAAATGCCTAACTCCCTCAGCTGCTCCTCATAAGACGTGTATTCCAGCCCCTTCACCAGCTGTATAGAGCTAAAATTCTACCACATTAAGGCAGAAGCGCTCAGCGTGGCCGCTGTCTCTGCTGTTCCTTGGAGAAAAGCTTCCCACACTCCAGGGACAGTAGCCCTTTTTCCCTTTGGCTTAAAATACCCATGTCCTGTCTGTGGTGATTGTCATCACGCTAATTGAGAAACAATCCTAAGAAATTTGCCCCATTTTCAAGTTATTACTTTGGAAAAAGGAGAATTGTCTTGTGGGAACCGGCTGGACCAAGAGTTATATCCTAGTGCAGCAGAAAGCAGCCCTTAGATCCTCCTCAGGCAAGCTGTCAGAGACTCACACACCCAACTTTTCTTCTTTTGTGTGTGTGTGAATTTTTAAAGAAGCGTTGCTCAAAATGTCTTTTCCCTAATTTATCTTACCCCACACAAGCTTAGAGGTTCTCTGTATTTTATGAAATAAACCCACCAGGCACAGCTCCCTTTTGGAAAATGGCTTTTCATCAAGGTGTAACTCTCCCCTGAGGCTGCTCTTAGAACCACTAACCACACTTTTGGCATGTCGCTGAATTTGTAAAATAATATTATAAGTCTTGCTGTTGTCTGCCGGTACAATTTTTACACCTTTACTGCCTTGCTTGGGAATTTAGTGGCTCTGATATGCAGAAGATGCCAGAGTGCATCTTCAATGAGGAGCTTCTCATGGAACAAACGAGGTGGAACAAGACCCCAAGGCAACTTGATGCACTTCCTCTGGGAGCTCCAGGCTTGCTTGGCAGAGGGACACACCCTGAGGGTGGGATTAGCAGGATGGCATGTAACCCTTCCCACTCTGGGAAGAGACCAGCTGGCTTTACAAGGCAGCTCTTCCACAGGGTGAAAATTTGGTGCCATTCGGACTGGTGCCACCTGCTGCACTGCTGGGACCCTCCTCACTTAAACAGTGAGATGTGGCACACTGCCACGGGTGCCCAAGGGTTAAGTTAAGGGCAAAACCGGGAGAGATTCCCTTGTTTTGAAAAGTATCCTCTTTCACAGTCTCTCATCTCTATGAAGGGAACCCATCCAAATTTGCCTTTGTTACTTTTGTATCTGATCAGGCTTCATTTGACAACTGTAGTTCTTGGAGCTGGAAATTCTCCTATTAGGGCACTGACAATTTTCTGAATATTAAAAACCTCTTGCTTTTATAGCTGTCAGAATTGATCTTTTAGATCTCCCCCTCCAGCTGCCGTGCTCTCTTGAGAGCTGATGGCTGCTCCTGGGCAGGTAAGTGGCAGCATTGTTTTGCCTGGCACCAACAATATTGACTTCCAAGGAAATGAGGGTGTTTCTGCATCTCAGATCAAGTCCTGTGTTTTGTTTAGGATACTCTCTTCTGCCAGAAACAAATGCTACATAACAGTTTGCCCTTTCTCCAAGAGGGAATAGGGTTGTGCACAGTAACCTTGAGTACAGACTTGTCATATCTAGTGAGCTCATTAGGGCTTGATCTGCTCATTACCTGGAGACTATTGGAGGCAAGACCAAAACATTTCAGAAGTCAGTGAGGGCAGCATGCTTCCCTCTGAGTGAGCATGGGAATGCTGCTCCCCACATGTATTTGAATTGGTTGCTGAAGCTGACATCTGTTTACTGAGGTTTACAAAGCTTGTGGCTTCTCATAATCTGTAAAACACATGGCATTTGTATGAACAGGCTTGTAGATGGTAGTTCCCTTACCCAAAGCCGGCAGGACTCTTCCATCTGTATAGCAGAGCCCCTTCCTTAGAGCAGCAGTCATCACTAAGAGTCCAGCTAAACATGAATAAAAATAAAATTTTCTTTCTTACTCTTCCCTTTCCCAAGGAAATTCTTTCATAGGTGTGACAGCCTTTGCCAGTCCACTTATAGCTCTAATTGAATTTCAACTTCCTATTCAAAATTGTTGGGATGTGAGATGGTTAACAAGATGTTCTTCCTCAAAGGCCACAGGACAAGTGATCCTTGTCAACAGTACATGATGAAAGATTTCAAACCTGATGAGTGATCTTTAAGGCAGGCAGCAGGCATGCAGAGAGTGTCTTGGGTGTCAAGGGAGTTAAAACTGGATGGGATTTTTTTCAGGAGGTGCAGAACAAAGCCACAGCACTGGTGTGTTGCATTAAAGATGTCCTTCAGCCTGCCCAGACTACTGTTTTAGGAGGCAAAAGTGATGTAAACATCATGGCAGAGAGACCAAAGCACTTGTTGTGGTTTAATCCCAGCCAGCAACCAAGCACCACTCGCTCACTCCCCCACCAGCTGGATCAGGGGGAGAATCAGAAGGGTAAAAGCTGGAAAACTCATGGGTTGAGATAAAGACAGTTTAATGGGGAAAGCAAAAGCCATGCACACAAACAAAACAAGGAAATAATTTCCTGCTTCCCACAGTTCAGCCATCTCCAGGAGAGCAGGGCCCCCTCACACGTAACAGTGACTTGAGAAGACAAATGCCATCAAGCCAAATGTCCCCCCTTCCTCCTTCTTCTCCTCACTTCATATACTGAACATGCTGTCACATGGTCTGGAATATCCCTTGGGTCATCTGGGGTCAGCTGTCCTGACTGTGTCTCCTCCCACGGACTCCCAGTCTCCTCTCCACCATGGCAGTATGAAAACCACTCAAAACACAGCCCCTACTGGCCCAAAGCAGACACCACTCCACACCAAATGGAATAGTGTTTATGGAGGCTCATGCTATCCTTCTCAGTGGGAAACGTCATAGTTCCCCATCACTTGTGGGATTTGTGTCTTGATCTAAATAGGATGGAGATTTGTCACTTGGGGTCTTTCACCAGGATTCTCTAGATGCACATTCAAACCAGTGTGTTAGCAGGGATGTACCACAGGCATTCTGAATGGCAAAAGTTACATCCTTTTGGTTTAGCTGAACAGAGATGCGCCTTTCATTATGGTGGTGACTTGGTTTTGGAGCTTACTTAAAAATAAACCAGGTGCTGACTGGCGTGGTTATATTTTCATTGCTCGAACTATCAAAGGACACAGTGGCAGGGAAAGGACACAAGTAACTTTGAGATGACATTGCATTAACTTGTAGCAACGATGGCATTTCCTTTGAGATGCTTCCTAAGGACATTGCACGCATCTGGCAAGGGCTCTGCTTGGTTTTACATTTGATACATGCCCAGAACCAGAGACAGATGCTGTAAAATGGAGTCATTAAGTATGTTGATTTCTTGTAAAAATTGGTTACTGTATCATTTCATAGTTTGGGGGTAAGGGGGATCTTTAAACATATATTTGCTCTGTTTGTGGAATTTGAAGGTGGCCTTTTTTCTCTTTTTTTTGGTATTGGTTTGTGGAGGGTTTTTTGGGTTGTTTTTTTTATTTTTAAAGCACAAGGCTTATTTAAGAACTTTGTAGAGAAAAGTATTTTGCAATGCCAGACATCTTCTGTTGGGTGTTCAGAGCAGCACTTTCCTTGCCTTTCAGCTCAGAGTGCTTTAGACAGAATGGGAGAAGGACATGAAGGAGAATTCTGCTTTGTACTAGAATTAGAATAAGCCCACAAGCACATGGTCTGTACTTTTTAATTCCAAGAGCCTGAATCTGATCTCACTCCTACTAATCTCTAAAGGGATTATTCCTGATTTACACCATGCTGAATGAAATCAGAATCTGGCCCTGAAAGCCTGTTTGTACTTCAGGCATTGTCTCAAAGCAGCTGACCTGCAAATATGGAAAAGAGACCTGAGTTCCTGTGGGTTAACTGTTTAAATTTGTCAAGCTAAGTTGACTGCAACTTGTGTAGCAGGGAAATGGTACTGCAAAACCTCAGTCTAGAACCCATTTACCTCTGTTGGACTAATAGGAGGTAATCAGATGACCCTCTTTGGTACAACACAGAGCTCTGTATTTGCATAGCACCTTTCATCTGAGGATATTAAATAACTACTTCATTGCAATTCTGGAAGCTGTTCAGCCAGACAAATCTCTTTAATGACCTACAGTGACTCTGGTTGCTAGCAGTGAAGCAAAAATAAGTTAGTACATTGAGTCTCTGGTCATGAGTGGCATCTCTAAGGAGAGGTCTGCAAGCTAGAACAGTGTGAAGCTGTTAGCTGAAAATACTGGAGTTTCTGGAATAAAGGCCATGGCATACTTAGCTGCTGGGAAGAAAATTGATTTTTATTAGCACACGTTCAGTTAATGTTCACTGAGACAGGTACCAAAAGCTAATGTACGGTTTTGGGGTGGGAAAGCAGAGGTTGCCCCTAAGTCATCATGCCAACTCCTTTATGGCCCCAAATTAATTCTTTTTGTTCATGTTTTGGTTGTCTACATGCTCATTTCTAAGGCTGTGTTTATATGGGGATTTAAAAGGAAGTTGAAAACACCTTTTCACGGGGCTGCTCTAAAGGAAACTGGTGTATTAGTATACACCTGTGCATATTCTCAAATGCACACATCATGTTTGTCATTGCTGCAAAGCACAATTTTTGGTGTAGTGACACATTTGCACAGTGTTTGAACATATTAAATGCAGCCACACGGTGGGAACCTCATGCAGTGGCCCACCTATTCCCTTTTAGAATTTTGTATTGAATTCTGAATGTTATCAGCTCTGATTTCCCAATAACCGTCTCTTTGCCATGTCAATTTGAGATGCTCCAAGCTTTAAACTACCATAGTTAGATGAGTGTGGAGGGTCCTGTCTTTATGGATTGTAGGATACCTACATCCCATAATTCACCCAGCACAATGAAAAAACACTGAGCTCTGGGACACTTGTCAGAAAGGCACAGTATAGGAAGATTTTGCTCTCGCTGGTTCAGTTATCCCATGCAAACATCTGCTCCTGCTGTGGAGCTGAGCCACTTTTTCCTTTCCAGTCTGAAGGCATGGTTATGACATTAAATACATTGAACCAAATTTGACATGCACAGTCATTTGTCTGGAAAATACCCTTCATTTTCCTTACAATGAGTAAGAAAGTCTGCTGCTTCCTCAAAGGTGCATTTGGTTTTATTGCTAGTAACTCCCAGTTGTTAGCCATGGCTGATGTAAGCCCTGCCTATCTATCAGCAGAGACTGGAGGAGCTAGTGACTGTATTCCTGGAGATGAGACTTCATTGATTCACTCTGATACAGCTGGAGAGCCATGCTCTGAGGAGTTTGCATTGGAATAAAATCCCAGTTGGCTTTTTGTCTATTGTTTGTGTGAGTAACCCAGAAAACTCTGTTGTGAGATTTCTTCATTTTTCTGTTTTTCACGAAGTAATAATCATGATCTCATGTCCACATCTCTCTCCATTTTTATATTCACCTAGTATGTGCCATGTAAGCAAATGTGGGATTTACTGGGGGAATGAGATCCCCTGGTTAATCCCACACCGCTCAGCAAAGCTCTCCCCTCCTTCAGTCTGCCCTTTGCATCAGCCTGGGTCCTCTTCATTGAAAAAGAGTGATACTGGACCTCTCTTTGGAGCTTGTGCCATTTCATTGAATCAGATTGCTCTAAAAATTCTCTCCGTCTGTCTCGCCACTGTAGGGTAAGAGACATTTTTCCCTATTTATGTCTGCTCTGAGCTGGTCCCACTAAGCCTGTTGCCACAGCAGATGTAAAGGTGGAGAAACTTTTGAATACACCACATAGTAGATAAAAAATCAACTGTCTTGCTGAACTGGTTAAAGTTGATTAGCTGACATTTCTGCCGTGTAGGAAAAGCTGCATATTACTGGCCAAGGACTTTGTAATTTTCTGTTATTTCTAAAATGGATGCCAGGACTTGGAAATATTGAGTAATTTTTAATTGAAGGGATATGATCAGTAGGTGATTAGTTCTTGGAGTGCCTTGGATGTATGCTGTGTTGTAGAGACAAGCCATCTGGAGCAGGGCTGTGGTTTAGCTTCTGTAATGAGTACCCACGGACTGCAGTGCCAAAATGACCAGGTTTATTACATCGATGAAGATCTTGAGTAATTCAATTCATTTTCACAGATCTAAATCAACTAAAATGAGAACATAATTTGGCCTGAGGTTTTAGTTTGATGCTCTTAATTATTAAACCAGGATCACCAATGCATTTTCCACTAAGCTTAAAATAACCAGCCACAGCAAATCAGGCTGTTGAGTTCCTTCCTCTGCCTGCAGCTTTTACCAAATTTGCCATGGCCAGGATTGCACTGCATTTTGCCCAGATGGGCAGTGTGACTTCACTAGGTGTTTCTTCTATTTGCTGCTCCTCTGACTTACGAGCATCACACTCTGCCTCTGACCTTGTGGGCAGGCTGGCAGGGAAGAAGAATCACAGAACCACAGAATGATTTGTGTTGGAAAGGATCTTTAGAAGTCATCTAGTCCCACCCCGCTGCAATGTGCAGGGACATATTCCACTAGATCAGGTTGCTCAGAGCCCCTGTCTATGCTGACCTCGAATATTTGCAGGTGTGGAGCATCCACCACTGCTCTGGGCAGCCAGTTGCTGTAAAGTAATAGTCTCGCTAGTGGGGGTTACTGGGCAGAAGAGTCTCACCATAAATCTGTGTTAGTTACAAAGCTTGTAGCTTGCACTGCTGCAGGGTACCTGCAGCAGCCCTGTTTGTGTTGCCAAGCTTGTAGCTGCTGGACTTAGTTACTCTAAAATGAAGACTGATTTGTAGTATCACACCAAAATTAATCCTCCCTCTTCCTGAAATTTTCATTATACACTCTTTTTGCTGAAGTCTGATCAGTCATGGTGATGTACAGCCCTGAAACTTGTACCTGAAGTGCATCAAGGGGTGTTGGGAGCAGTGAGGGTTACTGGAGGAAGTGACTGGAAACGGCTGAAAGAAAAAAACAAAGCAACAAAAGAACCCACCAAAAAACTTGGAGAATGCTTTGATCTGAAATCAAATATCCATGCACCAAGGAGGCAGTGTATTTTTAGGAGGAGGGCACAGGCTGCATGCAAGTAGATGCATTCTATTTGATGTGCTGAGATCAAGGTGTTTGTCTTTAACTGCTCATCTGGCCAGCTTATCCTGTGTTTTCCCTCTTAATTTTTCCCTTGTGTTTTAGAATAATTTTTCCCACTTGTTCTGTGAAACATTCTTATGCAAAGCCAAGTCTTCTGCAACTCAGGCAAGCTGTTTGTAGCACAACAAGGGCAAAGAGGTGTCAGAGTTTTGGTTTTGCATAAAAACACATCACTTATTTCCTTTTTTTTTTCTTTCTCCCCAAGTTTGTTATTAAATGAGCAGTACTTTAATGAAGCATTTAATGGAGAAAACAAAACAAAACAACTTCTACATCCTCTAGATTGTTCCCAAATCCCTGAATGAAAAATTTAGAGATTAAAGCCCTTACTGTTTCCTGTGTTATTACAAAACAATAATGAGCAGAACTTGAAAAGCTCTGCTCTCTCCTGGTTTGGAGTACCAGCCTCTCTCACAGCATCCAGCAGCCATGCCAGCACTTTTTTGTGGTACCTGATGACTAAGTTTCATAGTAGATTCTCCTCCAATTTAGTGCTGCTAATGACTATGTAAATGAGACTTACAATGTAAGCACAAGGTTGAAATCTCAGTTTCAGTATTGGAGCTTAAACAATCTGTACAGGAAGAGGCTGCTGAGAATGTAAGCATCAGTTTAAAATTGTCACGTTTTCCAGTTTTTATTGCAATTTCCTCAAAGCCATGCAATTCACAGCAGAGCTAGGAATAAATTGCAAGAATCAGGTTCTTGCTGTAAGCAGGGACAAGTGGCGTGCCCTGAGCACTGGCACATGATGACCAAGCCAGTGGTCTCTCTCAGCAAGGGGTGAGACACTTGGGTAATTCTCGTTTTAAACAGCAGAACTGGGTTCATGCTTCATGCAGCCTCAGACAGCCAAAGAGGAATAAACCTCAGGTTAAACCCTTGTGTTTCGTGTCATTACCTTCTTCTTCTTCCTTTTTACCTCTGCAGTGACACGTGTCAGAGGGTGACAACGGGAAGGGGAGCTTTGCTCCGTGTGGGAATAATAAAAATCAGCAAGGTCCACTCTATGAAGTCCCAATCTGCAACAAGAAAAATGGAGCACTTGTCCTGCCTTCTAATGCACAGGAAAGAAAAACAGAAGGCAGGTTTAGATGTATTTGTAACTAAATGGTTTAGGTTTTGCAAGCTCCAACCTTGTAGCCTTTGATATACTGGACGAGAAGAATGAGTGGCTCATTTACTGTGAGGGTGGTGAGACACTGGAACAGGCTGCCTAGAGAAGCTGTGACTGCCTCACCCCAAAGAGTTCAAGGCCAGGCTGAGTGGGGCTCTAAGCTGGGCTAGTGAAAGGTGTCCCTGCCCATGGCAGGGGGTTGGAACAAGAAGATCTCTAAGGTGCCTTCCACCCCAAGCCATTCTGTGATTAAAAGCTCTTGATAGGTAGCAGACATGGTTACAACATGACAGTATGTGACTGGCAGGGTGTTGAGAGTAGTTGTCCCTCAGCAGGATTTGCCATCAGCGTGGCAAAGATGTGGGACACTGTTGGAGAGGGTATCCAAGTTGGATGCTGCTGGCTGCCTGCCATGAAAGCAGAGGTGAGGTCCAGCCACAGTGACCCTTGAGCACAGAAGGGTGCATTGGTGCAGGAGTGAATCAGCCCAGATGCACAGCAGTGCCCCATGGGATGGGAGTTTGGAGAGCTGCCAGGCTCAAAGTGGGTGCAAAGGTATCAGCCTTCTAATCAGAAAATCTTGGTGGCAGGAGGAATTTCTGCTGTCCAGGCAGCTCCATAAGCTGAGGTGCTGTACTGACTGCAGTGGCTCTGGTGACCACTCAGAGATGTTATTCTCCTACTGCACAGGATATGCAGAGATGGAGAGTGGAAGGAGCCACCACAGAACTCCTCTTTCCTTCTCTGACAGGATGAAGCCTGTCACTGTTTTATCTCTGTCTCCGCTTGGTCCCAGTGCTGGGAAGGGGGGTTGAAGTGTGGCGATTGCACCGTGCCAGGGAAGGTGGTTTTAGGTTTCCAGGGCTTCCTGAACATTGCAGCTCCAGTACATTTTGTCCCCAGACATGTCTTTATTGTTCATTTCTGTGGCATTTCAGGCAAGGTGGCTCAGAGCACTGTCCTCCTGGATGTGCTGGGTCAGTGGTGAGGACAGAAAGGGACAAGAGAAAGCTGTCAATCGGAGCCAGTGGTCAGAGGAGCCAAGAAAACAAACAGCTAGGAAAAACACCTGGCTTCTGGGACTTATTTCCTTAGGAAGCACAGTGGAGAGCAAAAACGTGTGGGATGAATAAGACATGAAGGAAAACCATGCTCATGTTTGGTGACAAGCCCTGCCTTTCAGCCTTCAAGGTAGGGCTTGGTTTCTCCATCTCATTCCAGGGCTAGTACATGTGTGGCTCTTATGGACAAGACTCCCACTCCATCTCCCCCCTCTCCTTGCTGCTGGCTGACAGCCACTGGCAGAATCAATACTGGGAATAATACCCTGCTGGGACCCCATAATATAAAAACAGCCTTGCAGAAAGGAGTCTCTGAGGGAACTGGATCTTCATTTTTTTTAATACTCCAGCTTCTCTCAATCAGGAGAAAACTGCTCTCCTTATGAAATGAAAGGCAGTGAGTGCATGGATGTGGCATGGTACAAGGTGAAAGCAGTTCATGTTCCTTCTGGAACTAGGAGAGTTTTCCTGTGCTACAACTTCCTTAGAGTGCAGGAGATCATTGTGGGGTGCAATTGACGGAGTGCAAGCATCTGCAAAGCATGTGCTGCTGTCAGAGCTGGTAATCTGTCCTCCTTTCATGTGTCACAATGAGAAATAGGTACTTTAATATGTGTTTTGTCTCATTTAGAGGAGGCATTGAAAAAATAGGCTCTGGAGGTGGGACTTCTCCTTGCTGACAGTTAAAGACCTGATGACTTGCTCAGGCATTGAGGTATGATGTGAGATTGGATGGGTGCTGCCCCAGCATGGCTGGGCGTGAGATCTTATTAACCTCTTAGCTGGGGATGCAAGTGCCAGAGGGCAGAGGCTGGGGTCTAACCAAAGGAGCTAATGCTGGGTCTGTGGTTAACTGAAGCACCAAGGTGGTGTCCATCAGGTAACCTGATGGGGAACTTTCAGAGGCCAAACAGGACAGAGTTGTCTGCGCCTTAATGAAAGTCAGTGAGAGCTGAGCTGCCTTTCTTCTTTTATGTTGTTAAAAAAAAACTCAAAGCAACAAAACCCATATATATATGTATGTATGTATATGTGTGTGTGTGTGTGTGTGTATGTTGTGTTTATAAAAATATCCAGCACATGTTGTCCCTTTTAGATGAATGTGGAAGAGATGGAGAAGTTTCCTTATGGTCTGGAAAGAACAGGGTCTGCTCCTCTTTCTGTAGGAAGGAAAAAAAAAATTCTCTGGCCTGACTGACTGAGATGTGTCGTGCAGAACCCAGGACCAAACTTTTTTCCATAAAATCTTAATACATAAAACAGAGTCAAAACCCAAATAGTCAATCTTGCTAAGATCCATAGCTCGGCTGAAAACTGGTTGATGCCTTCCTGCTGCCTACACCCCCTGTGCATTGTCATGGATGGGAGGTCCCAAGTGCCCACAGGTGCAGTGAGTGAAGGCTTTTGCAAAGTGTTTTCTGTGTGAGGAAACAGCTTCCTCAAGTATTTAATACTTTGCCTTGTCCCCTGATTGAAAGGATGCTGCGAGCCCTCTGCACAGGGCAATGTTAGGGGTTTTTTTCTCAAGGAATAGCAACATTCAAGTTCCAGTGAAGCGGTGATGCTTTGTCATAGTCTAGTTGACCCTGAAAATTTCCACTGCGCTGTAGTTTTGAGTAAACCAGGAGAGCGGGGTTTCTGATACACCAGATGCTGTCTCTCGTGCTTAGGGCTGTATTGCTGCCTCCATGGGCTTTTCCTACCATAAAGAGCCTTTCATAACTTTCTGGTGGTCTTTTGGAGCACCAGCTGCTGGTGATAACCTGAGGGTGGAATTTCTCCTGTACAGCCATCTGAGCAGTTGTGATTTCAGTAGCCATTTCCCTTCATTCACACTGCTCAGATGCACTTTCCTGATGATTTGTAGCAGAGGATTCGTTAGCTCATTTTTCAGCAGGATAGCTCTGCTGTGCATGCAAGTCAGCGTTGATATTATAATGCATTTGTCTTTAATTTGATAGCCCATTGCTCTTACATGTGTTCACTGTCATTGCAAAAATGTGCTTTTGTTGGCTTTTCTCAAGAAGTGATGAGGGGATGCAGAAGTGAAATTTGTTTAATAGAGAAACATTATTTCTGTTCTCTGTTAACAGCTGAATGTGTAAAAGAATAAAGCCAAAAATGTTGGTCACTCATAGAGAGGTAAAAGGAGCACTGCTTTGCAAATGCAGCTGAGGGATGTGAGAACATGATTCATTTTCAGAAGATTTTGTGTTGTAATTCTGCGTCACACCTCTGGCTCTCAGCATTCTGCTCTCTGTCTCTCTGTGTGCTCAGCTCATAATATTCTGATTATTTGTGACTAGCTGGGCACCTATAGCCTTAGTTATGATGTGATCTAAAATCCCCTGAGACCCCAAAATACTTGAAGACAAGGAAAGATGTTGCTAAATAGCACAGGATATAGCTGGAAAATCTGACCACAGAAAGCCCAGATGTCTGCTAGAGGCACTATTTTTTTTTAATTACCTAATTTTGGACCCTTGGGGAACTGTATTAGAAAGAAAGAAAAACTAAGTTGTGGGAGTTCTTTTGGGGTCTAACATGACTTTTATGGATGATCCTTAGACTTCCAGATGCTTCCAGAAAATCAAACAAGCGAAGAAACCTCTACTGTATGCCATTTTAGTGGGTTGATTGTTTTGATCTATTTATCTATTTATTTATTTAGTTTTAACTCTAGAAGTTTTTAAATCAAAAGTTGCATTTCAGGTTGGAGAATGCTAAGTCTGCTTTGCAGTGATGCTTTCATTATTTCAAGATCTCTGCTGAACCCTTTTTGAATATTTGACTTTGCAGAAACCCCCAAATTACCATCTGCCCACGCACAGCTTTGCTACAGGGTGGCTCTCCAGTGCTCTGACTGCCCTTTCTCAGTGCCAGACCTCAGGGAGTTACAACTTCCCAGCACAAAGCACTTGCCCTGTAGTTCTGCTTTTGCTTTGTTGTATTCCAGTATTTTTAACCTTTTTTCCCCCTCTGACCTGCTGCTGACGACCTTGCTGAACCTCTGTCCCGATCTGTATCTTATGCTACCCTGAAATATCATGCACAGGAAGCATCTGGCTGTTCCCCTGCTGTATGGGGCATTCTTTCAGCAGATTATCTCTGTTTCATTCTGCTTCCTTCTGGCACAAAGCCTGCAAAAGTCATTTGACTAACCTAAGCTCTCTGCAGATCCAGATCATCCATCCCTCACCCCTCCTGAGACACAAGTGATTCCTGCAGCGTCCACCTGCTCGGAGCTGCCTGCCCTGGTGACGTGGGCGTTTGTCAGGTTTGCTTTTTTCCCCTTCTCATTGCTTTGTCAGTCATACCCCCTAGAAAAGGAACTGCAGATTGCTGGGAGAAGGCGAATCAAAACGTGCTCAACTTAGGGGATTGAAGTGTGTGATGGAGATGAGATTTTTAAACATCCGATGACAGTATTCATGGTAGTGAGGAGGGCGTGTATTTCTCTCAAGCTTATGGCTTCTGCACTTGCAGATTTCTCACTAGAAATGAGGCAAGATAGCTTTGGTTTTGCAGGTTCGAGAGAAAACAAGTGTCTGTGGCTTCCTTCTGATTTTACTGTAGCTTTTCCTTTTTTAAAATAAATTTAGCTCAACTGCTTTGCACAGCCCTGGCAGGTACCCAGCTCCCTGCATGTTTCTTAGTTGAGTCAACAGTAAATCCAGCCAGAGGAGAACGGCTTAATGGTCTGTAGTAATCATCCATCCAAAATCCTGGTTAAAATCTTCATATCTCCAGCCTGTGTAGCTCCTGTGTTTGCCTCCTTTCCTCCCAAAGGGGAGCCATCTGTGTGTGTGCTGGGCTGCCAGAGGGGCCTTTTTGTGCCTTGGTGTGTGTGTTCAAGGCCAGGTTAGATGAGGCGTAGAACAACCTTATCTAGTGAAAGGTGGCCCTGCTCACAGCAAGGGGGCCGGACCTGGGTGATCTTTTAAGGTTCCTTCCCCCGCAAACCACTCAGTGATCTTTTGTCATGGGTAGTGTAGGGGATGTTGGTCCAGCACGAAGTGGCTGGGACCACTGGGATCCCCTCATCCCTGCTCAAGTATGTGCCCAACATGTCTCCTTTTGGAAAATCAGGAGAACCTTCAATTGGGATGTAATACCTTTTTCCAGGCTAAAATATAATCTGCTCAGTTCCAGATAAATGGGTTTCAGTTTGATGCTGCAGGTTTTAGTCTTGTGTGTTATTGCTGTGTTGATAAGATTAATGATGTTGTCATGGTCATCTTAAAGGTGTTTCACCAAAATGCCTCCTTTTGGTGGGTAGCAACATGGGAATCTCTCCCTTCATGTTTCAATTTCTTTTTCTCACTTTCCGATTAGCCAGATAAGCATTGAGGTGTGATTCCCAGTGCTGAGACCAGAAGGTCTATTCGTAGAATTCAAAACCTCATGGTTCCTGAGGGCTGAGTGAAGGGTATTTGATATTTGGGGCTGCACCAAACCCCTCAGAACACGGCTGCATCTCTGAGAGATGTACTAATGTCTTACTGAGTGCAGTCATACATTATAAAGCTTAGTGTTTGCTTGTAGACTGGGTGATAGGGACTCCGTTTGCACAGTGTTTGCCTCTTAATCAATATGATAATTTCTTATACATTGTGTCTAAAAGGCAGATTAAGTCCAAGCATGACAAAGCTTCCCATGGTATTGCTGCTGAGATCTACCCGATAAAAGCAGTGCTGGGTTTATTTTAATTTTTTTTTTTTGAGGCAAAGTTCTTATTTACCTATTACCAAACCATGCAATTACTTAAAGACATTGTTTTTCTGCTCAGTGATGAAATAAGCCCCTAAGTCATGCCAGTGAGGTCACCCAGATACCTGCAAATGAGGTCCCTGAGCTTAGCAGCAGTTTGCTAATTACAGCTGATGCAGTGCCCTGGCAGCAGCACGCATTAACGAGATGCTGTTTGGCTGTGGCAGTTTCCAGCCAGGATGCACTGGCACGCTGGTGGCTGTGCTGCTCTCAGCATCACGGAAATCCTGAAGTAAGAGATAACCCTGTGGTCAGCATGCGAGCAGAAGCAGGGCAGACATCCTGACTGAGAGGCCAGGCAGTGCTGCTTGGTTCACAGCACAGTCCTTGTGAACTGCAAGAATTCATTTTCCCTTTCGGGGCCCCTGAGCTCGAGTTTCAAAATGAGAACCATATTTTGAGCTCTTTGTTCTGGCAGAAAATCAGCTCCTCTTTCCTGCTGAAGCTCTCTCAGTGCTGCAAAGGTGTAAAAATAAGCCAGGTTCTGGCTCATGACTTAAGTTTAGTGGTTTATGTTTGCAAGATTGTCTCTTTTTGTGGGCCCCGTGCAGGCTGTGGCTGAGCAGGGAGGTCCCACAGTCCTGTCACGCTCTGCCGAGTGTTGCTGCTCTCGCTGCCTACAACTCCTTCAGCTCATTTTGTGCGAGATGTCTCTCTTCCAAGTGAGTAAACCACAGATGCAACTTCTGCACAATTACCAACTTTTACGGAACACTTACGGCTCCCTGCGAGGTCTCTTCCTCTGCTGCTGCTGTGCTGCTGCTGCTTTTCTGAAGGCAAATTAAACAGATCTATTCAGATCTGACTGAAGCCATTGAGTTACTTAAACAGATTGACCTGACTTGGGCTTATCAATTTCTTTAATGAGGTGTCCTCTGCAACTTCTGCTTGGCTTTTTGCCATCCTTCTCATTAAAAAATTTTTTTTGGATTCTCTTTGTTCCGGGTGGAGTCATTGCCAGATAGTTGACTGGGTATATGCCTGACCCTTACCCCCTAATAATGCTTTAATTTTCATTTTTAAATCTAGCAGAGGCACTGAGAAATTACCTTGCTTATAGATGTATGATTTGGAAAGTGTTTTAACTCTACGTGAGGAGCAGCAGTGAAGAAGGTGCTTCTTCCCTCTGGCTCCACAGAAATAACCCTGCATAACAGAAAGCGTTTCAAGATTAAAATGCTGGTTTTTGCAGCCTAGGTGAGATGTCTTTTTATGATCACCTTTTAAAACAACAATGACAGATTCCACCCGGGCTGGAGGGATAACAGCTTCCCACTGCAACTTCTTTATAAAGTGAACCCTCAGGATCAAGCAGTGGGTATCTGAAAGTTACTCAAAGTGTATGAAAAAATCACCACTGATGTATAGGAAAAACTGGTGTGCTTCTTTGGGATGAGTATGCATGAAAAATGGTTGGAGTAATCCAGATGTACTCTGATAAAACTGCACTCTGCATCTCTCCTTGGCCACGTCTTTCTTGATGCTGATAGTCCTTCCCCTAAAGCTGTTGAATTGGCTGATGTTAGGACGTTGTTTTGGTCTTTCTCCATGAGCCATTAAGTGTCATTTATGTCTTTTACATCAGTCAAGGCCAGATCCTCCACATGTGCATGAAGTCACACCTGTTTGAAGGCCTTAGGCTACAAGGAGAATGCCTTTTTTGTACTCTAGATCCTTCAACTTCAACCTTCACCCAAAAGTACCTCCCAAGCTCTTCCTTCTCCCCAAAGAAACAACAAGCAGTGCTGGCTGTCTTCTTTCAGGGCACAGATTATTAATCCTTCAGGTGTAAGCCTGTGCAGAGCCCTAAGTGGTGGGAAGGGAGGATGTCCTTCCGTCTTCCTCTCAACAAAACTGATGCTTGTGGCTGACTTTTCTGCAAAAGTCTTGTTCAAGTGTGTTGGGCACAACACATACAATGTGGGAACTCCAAGGAAACACAGGCAGAAAAATGAGGGGTTTTTGGGTGCCTGTTGTATGCAGCCATGAGGTGTAGGGCAAATACTCTGGAAAGAGGCAGCGTGCAGGGACGTCACACCAGGTACCTCTGGGAACATTACCACTACTGCTACTTCATTTTCTTTTTCTTTTAAGATGATGTCCCTGCAGAGTTTAGGTGCCAGTGTGGGAAGAGGGCTACTGACCAGAAGGGGTTTGATGCAGAAGTTTGCACTCAGGCATCCTCTTGTTGTTGCCTCTCTGACTCTTCCCCTGAGCAGAGTGCATCTGAGCTGACCAGGTTTAGCAGGAACTGGTTTTGCCTTCATCTTCTGCGTGTTCTGTCTATACTTAGTGGGGGCAGGTTCCCAACTCCACTGAAGTGTTGTTTTGTTCTTTCGTCCTGGAAAAAAATCCAATTTC
This sequence comes from Oreocharis arfaki, assembly GCA_013398015.1. Taxonomy (NCBI): domain Eukaryota; kingdom Metazoa; phylum Chordata; class Aves; order Passeriformes; family Paramythiidae; genus Oreocharis; species Oreocharis arfaki. Next base: position 679,953 of record VZRR01012420.1, read on the forward strand.
ATGCAAAGTTGCTGCAGAAGAAAAGCCTTCTGCTCTGGCAAATAAACCACCTCTGCTCCTGAACACACAGCTTCAGACACCCAGCCTTGCTGCTGACAGTATTTTCATCTCAAATGCACAGTTAGAAGAGCAGGGTAGGGAAACTCAAGATGTATCTTGCAAAACAGATACCTTCTCTACAGAAGTACATCTCATTCCCAGAGGGAGGAGGAGTGTGCGTGGCTGTGGGCCCTGGGGAACAGAGTGGGATGTGGGGAAGTGGAGGCATTCCCATGGCATGAGCGAGGACACTGCATTTCAGATCCCAGCAGTGTGCTCCAGCCTCCTGGCTGCAGAGCACAGTCACAGTATTTATTACTGACTGATATTGGATTTTTATAAAACTGATTCAGCAGAGCATTTGCATCTGCACTATTTAGGCGAGTGGGAAATGACTGTGTTGTTACAAAGTTAGATGTGTGCTTAAGTGTCTTGCTGAGCTGGTGTTAATTTAGACAAAATAAATAGCTGCTTCCTGGCTAGAGTAGGAAGCAGTCTGAGGCCAGAGTGTGCAACCTGATTAGATTTAGGATGTTTCAGTTCTGAGTGCCTAACTCAAGGTACAACACACAAGTTAATAAAAAAATATGAGCACCCACGAGAAAAGCAGTGCCTTAAAGGTATTGAACCATATACAACACTCATTTACAGAGGGTTTTCCAAGGTATGTGGTCCAAGCACTTGGATAATGAATGTAAAGTTGTCCAGAGGACCATGTATATTGGATTTGCAGACAGTATTATTGAGCTGTGGTCAGACTGACCACAGAGATACCCATTTTGACTCAAATAATCCGGCAGCAGCCTGCATGGAGGCCACAAGAGTTTAGGAAAGGTGATTTTGTGTCCTGTGTGTGCTCAGTGGGCCTGATCCTGCATTCCTGTGCTGGTTTTGAGAAACTGACCGTTAAAATCACAGAGGTTTTTGACTGAATAAGGAGTTCAGACTGTATTGCTGTGGATTTTAGTTCCTTCCATTCATTTTCCTTTGATTATCAGTACAACTCTGTATTTTTGCACAGCGTAATATTTTATTAAAGGCGCATTTGTAGCTAATAACATTTATGAAGAGACAGCTTCGACTGAAGCTGCATCTGAATTTCACATGAATAATGAATGGGAATGCCATATAGCCATTAAAATTTGAACAATGATAACTGTATGTCTGTTAGAGTCCCCTTTTTGATGGATATGGCCAGCAGCCATTAAAATACAGTGAGAATTCTTGTTCGCAGTCCCACAATGGCTGATAATAGCACTCTTGATAAGAATTTGCAGCTCAAGACACCAATTTTATAAAAGGGATTTATTGCAGCTAACAGCAGCTCTGAGGATTAAAATGTAACCATCATTCAGTTCTACTTTTTCTTTATTTTTTTTTAAAGTCTCACATATGTAAAGAAAGGATTTTACTTCTCCATCACTCTCTGGAGTTGGTTTCCTGCTGGCCCTTATGAGAAGTTACTCACTTTTTGGATTTAAAATGTTAGCCAATATTCCCACTGGCTTAAAAGGAAAAAAAAGAAATACACTTTTCATCCTATTTTTAACCCAGAAGGTTTGTAGAATTTAGAAACAGAAGTGGCCTACTGGGTCGTCTAGTCAATTTTCTACACCCCTCCATTATTTCTTGCAAGCCTTCCATGTTTCAGCATTGCTGCTGCTGCTGTTCCTCCAGCTCAGTGACGTGTAGATGTCACTAGGCTCTAACAAGGAGACTCACATGGCACTTTGAAGTCAGAGGAAAATAAGGAAAAATCTTCCTAATAGAATCTATCCCAGGAAGTGACTTTGCCTAGCTTACAGTGAATATATGAGGTGCCTCAGAAAATGTATTAACTCTAGAGTCTTGTAACTGTTTCGTTGGACCTACAAAGCTGATGCAAGAGGCAGTGCAGTACAGTGCCTGCAATGACTGACAGATTTATATTCTTCTTTTTGACCTTCAAAAACTTACTTAATCAAACTTTTCCTTTCCCACCTCGTCCCTTCTGCAAAGCAGGGTTTATCTGAGCAGAAAGTGCTTACTAAGCACCAATTGAACACCTACTGTGCCAGGACCCTGAGCTTTATCTCTCAAGCCTGGTCAAATCCAAAATAATAGGTTTGTCTTCTGAAGAAATAGGTCGTTGAAAGAATTGTGTAGGCTCGGGTTTTTGACTGGCACAAAAAACTGGATTTCTTAAGGATTTGGCAAGCTGAGTTTAGCTTTTCTTCTATCATTATGGATATAGTTTGTTGACTTTGCTGATTCTTTACCTCCGTTCCTGCGTTCAGTTCCGATCTGGCAGCAGGAGCTGGAAGGCTCACATCCTTATGCATTAAACAGGATGCAGTGCCTAATTATTTTCTTGATTAAATTTGGTGATTAAGTGGTCTGTAATTGTGCATAAGCTCAGACATCCCAAGATATTACTCAAAGCCATGGTGACTGATCATCTGGTCAGGGTTGGGGTGGCACTGCGTTGATTAAATCTTACTTTAAGGGGAAGTTGGTTCACATCTCTGCATGCGCTTAAAGCTCTGTGGAATTTTGCTACATTTCTCTTTGCTGAGCAATATGTGAAAGTACATCAAGTGCAAGGCTAGCTAAGTAATAAATGTCAAGAAAATATCTGTAGAAGGATGTATTTGTAAAATATATTAATGGCTCCTTGTTTAATTTAAGAAGACAGAAAAATACCACATTCCTGATAAATTTCCAAAGTAAATAGAAAAAAGAGAAAATAAATACATGCCAGCATCATAACTTCCTCTTGATGACTAAAACTATGGCAGTTTTAAAGCTAGGGATGAAGCAATTTTAGGAGTGATTAAATTAAAATCTCTGTCTTTCTCTGTCTTCTCGGAATAAAACACCCATGCATTTTAAATTTTGCTCCTTTCATATGCTATGGGATATTGATAAAAAATGATGATAATAAAAAAGCAATGCCCCTTATAGCTAAGAAAAGGCAGTCTGGTAGTCAAATGTTTTTCAAGCTCGGTGCAACTTGGACTGAAAGACTGGAATACAACCCAGTTATAAGGCTGTGGAGATGAAATCCATTTGGATAAAATGTACAGATCTATGCAACTTGACAGGCTGAGTCCTAAAGGGCAGCAGTCTTGGATCCAATAGTCTCTCATTTTGAATAATTGCTGTGCAACACAGAATCAAACATTTATTGCTGAGTGCAGGTGCATTTGCTCTCCCTGGTGACCCTCTATAAGCAAATGTGCAAGACGATTTTATTACCAGGAATGCAATTCACACAAACTGTTTGCTTTAGAGAATTAAATAAACCCAGACAAAGGACAGTCAATACTGTTGTTTTACCTTCTTGCATTTAAATGCTGTCTTCTGGATGGTTCAATAGCAAGCTGGAAGACAGAAGGGTTCTGTGTAATGATCCATGTGGAGAAATTTTCCTTTGAGGAAAAGCCACAAGAGCAACACAGTCAAGGGGTTGCTTTGCTGTAGACAAATTCAGAGTATCACCTTAATCTGAGCAGGCTGCTGTGATTGATGGCTAGTGGGAATTCGGCTGACTGGAGAAACCTTGGCTAAAAAAATTTGTTTCCAAACTGGAATGGCCAAGCAGTGGCAAAGCTTTGATTTTGCTGCCAGTGCAGCATTTGAAGAGTGAAACCATATTTGTGGGTGTGGTTGAAAGAGCTTCTGGGAGACATTTGAACCCATGCCATGAATTTTTGAACTAGAAGCATTTTTCAGTGCAAGGGAAAATGACATCTCGGAGCAGCACTTGCCTGTGGAGGGGCTGTGATCAGTCTTGCCTTTGGGCAGAGCCTTCCCTGAGACCAGTATCTCTTCAGTGCAGTTAAAAATAAAGGCTCTGGTGCCTGGCTTGTCCTGATGACAGCACATTCCACTGCTGTGGGGGAACATTAGGAGCCATTTAAAGTGCCAACTAGTGCCTTATTTGTTGTGCTAATGTATTCTTGCAGTGTTGACTATCCCTTGTTGGGACAGAATTAGACTAAGCAGAGTCAGAAAGGTTAATGCCTTTGGTCTTCTTCTTTCTATCAGCTTTATGAGCACAAGAGGGCTAAAGCATCCCAAGGCTTTGTTGTCTTCATAAACCCCTGAGAACTCCATTCAGAGACACAGACACAGATCCAGCACAAGACCCTGGACTCTCAAACCTGGTAATTGCTTGTATTCAGATACGGGCTGCTGTTCTCTCCCCCAGCACTGTACTTTGCACAGTGATGAGGTTAAGGTAAGGAGAAGCACTATAAAATATGTATTGGATGTGATTGATAGCACCACATGGAAGCAAGAGTAAATACCGAAATGCTGATTTATCTTTCCAAAACCAACAGTTGGGCTTTTTATGAGATTTGAATTAAGGAATATAAACGCTGGGTGACGGCCACAGTAGGACTGACTATTCAGGTTGTACCTCCAGTCTGTCCGGTTACTGAGAGCCAGCACAGAGAAGTGCAGAGAAGCCATCAGAACATTGCAGGAAGTCCCTTGCTGTTGCAGATCTGTTTGTGGGGCAGGGATGAGATCTCCTAGGGCTCAACCCCAGCCAGGGTATTCTGGAGTGTTCATCCTCTGCAGGGTTCAGGATCAATCCTTCAGCTCCATGGAGCACGAACATCAGAGGTGTGGGATGAAATCCATCATGGACCGTTTTCTGAGTGTCTAACTCCGGGTTTGGAGCAGCAGGTTTTGTCCTGAGCAAACATAGGTGGGAGGAGATGTGTTTTCTCAGCACTCTTGATAGTATGTGATCTGGCAGAGGAGCCTTGTCTGCCAGAATTTTCTTTGTAATCATTTGTGAGATAAATAAACTGCAGGCATCACACAGAGCCAGATGAAATGGAAGCTATGGCAAAGCTGGTAAAGGGGACTATAGCAAGGGGACTGCTGACTCTCCTTTAAGTCAGGGGAATTTTCTCCTTCAAAAAGTCATGTAATGGGTGGCCTAGACTTTAAAAATTAAATATTTGGCAAGTGAGTTCAAACTGAAGAAATTCTTTTATTCACTCAAAAGCTTGTGCTTCTTGCCAACTCAGTAATGTGCTGTTGGGACAGGTAGAAACGGCTGCTTTCCAAAAATAAGCAGATATTATGCAATAAGCTTAGTTACATTAATAAGTGAAAGACAGATGTACTATTCATTATCTGCTTTCAAATCCAAGACAGTCATACTCATGATTATTGATTATTTTTTTTATTCTTACAAAGGGAAATGTTTGAGGAAAGGCAGAATTTGGTCTTTAGCATTCTTTTGATTCTACATTGCAGCTTGGTGATTGATGAAGGATGTTCCATTTGTTGAACATGTTATTTGAAGCTTTTCTGTTGCCTTTGTGATCTGAGCTGGGTCTGACAAGCCACATCCAGAGTCCTTCACAGGACACTCCCTCTAGCAAGAGTAACATCCTTCTTGCAGGATCTGCTTCTGGAGTTCTCATTGAAGTGAATGTGGATAGAAAGCATTTGTCTCTATTCTGTTATTTTGGGCTGATTCCGTTGAATATAGGAGCTGTCCTGCATGTAATGTCCACTGTTAAAAACAGGAGCAATACTAAGATTCATCCTTACTTGTTTTTAAAAGGGACTTTGGATAAAACAGCTGGTGGAAGCATTTGAAAGACTTAGCTGGCTTTGCTGAAGCTGGAGCAGGCTCAGAATACACTGACAAGTCCAGCAGTGAAAAAAATCTCTGTGTTTGTCATCAGCTGATGTCTATCCTTCCCCTGCACTCTGGGTTGTTCACACTGAATTTCAGAGTCTAAATTGAGAGCCCAGTAAATGAGAGTGCACGTCTGTTGGGTTTGCATGGCTGGGTTTTGGCAGCGGAGGGACTACAGGGCTGGCTTCTGTGAGGAGCTTCTGGAAGCTTCCCCCCTGTCCAGATGAGCCAATGCCAACTGGCTCCAAGATGGACCCAAGTCCATCAGCAGCGCTGGTAGTGCCTCTGGGATAATGTGTTTGAGAAGGGGGAAAAGTTGCTTCTCGGCAGCAGCCAGAGGAGAGAGGAGGGAGTATACGAGTGCAACATCTCTGCACACGCTGAGGTCGCTTGGTCCTGGAGGATTGCGCCCTGTGGAAGGGACTCACGCTGGGGCAGTTCAGGCACTGCAGCCCATGGGAAGGACTCATGTTGGAGAAGTCTGTGGAGAACTGGCTCCCTGAGGAGGAAGGAGCAGCAGAGACAAAGTGTGATGAACTGACCACAGCCCTCATTCCCCATCTCCCTGCACTGCTGAGGGGGGTAGTAGGGAGAGAAATCAGGAGTGAAGTTGAGCCTCAGAAGAGGGGAGGAGTGAGGGGAAGGGTTTTAAGATTTGGTTTAATTTCTCATTGTCCTGTTCTGATTCCCAGGGTGAGTCTGTTTTGCCTGTGGTGGTAACTGGTGAGTGATCTTTCCTTGTCCTTATCTCAACCCACAAGTTTTTTCATTATGTTTTTTCTTCCCTGTCCAGCTTAGGAGGGGAGTGACAGAGTGGCTTTGGTGGGCACCTGGGATCTAGCCCGGGTCAGCCCAGCACAGTGAGGCTCCCCACATTTCCAGTGGCGGGAGTAAGTCCCTGCTCTGTGGTCACTCAGGGGAAGAATTTAACTCCAAAATTATAAGTGTGAGTTGAAGGGTGAGATGGAGGCCTGTCTCAGAGATGGGCTGGAACTGCACATCCTGGCTCTTACCCTGGCTGCTGGTGGAGAGTGACACAAGAGCTTAAACACCTCCGTTCACCTGCTCCATCATCACAAGGATACTTACATTACCCTCTACAGGAGTACTGATCTCTGCATAAGCAGTCTGCTGCTAATATCACATAAGCACCAGATTCATGTCTTTGCAACCTCAGTGACCTGAAAGGGGTTGTGCAAATGTGAATAGCTGCATGTGGCTTCTCTGGCCCAGAGAAAGGCAATATGTGAAATTTGGGCTTGTATGCCTACATGGACATACATAGCTAGAAAAAACCGAATAAACGAGTTGATAATATGTACCTGTGTCACACTCAAAAATGCTCTTGAATAGGGTGGGTGACATAGCATGGTGTCTTCTAGATGCAGGTGGAGGCAGCAGAAAACTGTGGTGACTGGTGCCAGGCAAACCAGCTCCTGCTGCCAGGGCCCAGCATGGAGCCCTGCAGCTCCTTTGCAGGCATCGCCACGGGTCATGGAATCACAGCCAGGGAGCCAGCTGGTAGCTCTCTGTCTGCAGTTTTCTTTATCCCATAAAGTGTTTCAAATGCTTCCCCCTGCTCCTTGGTTTTTAACAGATGACATTGAAGGACTTCTACTTTTTTCCCTCCAGTTTTTTTTAAGGCTCTCCCTGCCTTTCATCATGTCATGGGTGATGCCCCTAAGAGCTGACCACTGACTTCTGCACCAGCAAGATTTTCATGGAATCACAGAGGCATTAAGGTTGGAAAAGACTTCTAAGATTATCAAGGCCAGACGTCTTTTTTCTTGTCCAGAAACCAATCTGTGGCAGGGCTGCCTCAAACCCCCTCCTCCCACTGCAGGCACTAAGCCCTCACCCCACCCCAGGCGGCTGCTCCGTTCTTCTGCCAGAGGCACCAGGGATGGGGCACATCCGGACCCTGGGAACAGCCACCCTGCCTCCCTGCTCAGCTGCCTGTGCCAAGCAGGGCTGCAATCTGGGCTCAATTCCTGAAGCAAAACGCAGCTGAAGCAGCTCAGTGTTACCCTCTCCAGAGACCGGCTGCTCTCACCTGGCGCCTCGCAGCTAATCATAGTGACAGGAGCCATTGTTTATTTTCCTCCATCCTTGTCTTCCTTGTTTTATGGAAAATTAGAGCAGGCAGGCAAGCCATCCATCAGCCTATAAATGCTGCAGAGTCTTTTGGCTTTGTGCTAAATAATTGTGCATTTTATTGCTATTTACACATTTATTTTCCGAGGCAATAAAATACAAACTGCAGTCCTCAAGACTTTATATTTTGCATCTGTATCACGGCAGCCACACAGGCTTCAGCAGCAGCATGCAGCCTGCTGCCGTAAATTCACTTTCTTATTTTAGTAGGTCTAACATTTATTTATAATTAATGTCAGAGACCTTACACAGGAATGCCAATTATTGATTTTTAAATTTTTTTAAGAGAAAGAGATTACTTTTTTCTTATTACTACCATAGCAGCACAATCAAATTGCAGAGGCTAATCTTGTCCACAATGGTGGAAGAAAAGGCTCTTAAAAACTGAGTTGGTGGTAAAGTTATAAAAAGCACCATGCAACCCCTTAAGTCTGTAGTTTGTATAGATGGAGATTATTGTGTGGGGAGCAGGGGACAGTAATTCAAATTAGCAGCTCTGCTGGTGTCAGTGGAGGTATGTGGGAATGGGAAAGATCTACAGCAGGAGCCATTGTAACCACTGCAAAATGAGAGCCTTTGGAAGTGGCAAGGGGCCTCAATGTCCCAGTGCAGCTGGGGATGAGGACACTCAGGGTCTTGGGTGGATCCCCAAAGTCCCATTGCTGTGATAGAGGAGTGACTGCTGTGCCTGCAGGTTTGCACTGCCAGCAGTGCCCACACGATGATCGTACATGGAACTCGGCTCCAGTTGCCACAGTCACGTGCACGAGGGTGTGAACTGGACCAAAGAAGCCTTGAAACACATTTTTATGGCTTGAATCTTGCATTAGCTGCTCAGTGCTAAGATAGCTACCCATGCATTTGCAAACTCAGTGGCCCTTACCAGTAGCCCTTGCACAGCTTGTGCTTCTCCTTCAGTCCAACTATGCCAGGAAATCTGCTGAGGGAGTCATCAGACTTGGCAAAGAGTGATGGGAACAGCAGCCAACTCCATCCTAAACTAATTTTTACCTCTGCCAGGGATGGCTGCCTAACAAGTGTTCAGAGGCTGCAACACAGCCCTGAAAAAGCAGCAGGTTGGAGGTGTGAAGGGGCTGCAGAAGGCAAAGTAACGTGTCTGCTACTGCACCACCTTCCCATTCCTGATGATTTACTGTCAAAATGCTGAGCAGCAGCTGTGGGAAAGGGAAGAAGTGGAGTCAGGAGCCGAGTTGGGAGCCAGGGATGGATGTTACATTTCTACCTCAAGCTCTCTAATGATGAGAGTAAAATGGATGCATGCAGGCTCACTCACCCCTTCCACATCTGCAGAGCAGAGCTGGCAACATCATGTCTTGTACACGATGGTATTTGGGGCGATTACCAAAAAAAGGGCTTGTCATGTACAGTTGTCATGGGAGTCGAATAACCCACTTGTTTTGTGCCACCTTCCCCTCCGAGGGGTTCTCCTCCCACATCAGATGAGCCTCAGTGGGTCAAGAAATGCAAACAGAGGTGATCAGTCCATTTTTGTGACACCTTCCCAAAGAGCTTCAAAAACAGTAACAAAGCCCTGTGTCAGCTGGGAGGGGTGTGATGTCTGTGCATGGATGTGGCCGGAGATGCTGTTGGAGCAAAGCTGGATGTTGCTGAAAACAGGGGTGAACTGTGTGATTCAGTTTGAGGAACAGCAAACCAATCCTGAAGGATTCTGCTCTGCCTTCCTGGGGGCATTGAGTGGCAAAAGTTGTGGAAAACAGTGAGGGGTGGATGCTCTCTGGAAACTCATACTGCAAACATCTCATGTGCAGTACCACAAATGGAAGTAGTGAGTGCTTTGGTTGCTACTTGTTTGTCATTGCACAGCCACAAATGCCACCTGGATTTTGTCACCCAAAGTCTGGCTTTTTTTTTTTTTTTTTTTTTTTTTTTGTCTAAGACTGTTAGGGTTTTTCTTTCCTTACTTGCTCATCAGGAAGACAGCTCTATTTTCATTTCTTAATTAGCTTGGTATTTCTACACTCATTCAAAGATGTCTGGCCAATTTGAAGTAACGTGCAACACCTGGCAAGCCAAAGGCTTTTACACACCAGGACTAGATAGCTTGGAGACAAGAGAATGCATGCTCTCACAGAGCTGTATTGTCTGGGCTTGGGGCAGGTATCACCCACAGCAACCTCACCTGCATGGAAGGGATGTTGCTGACCGGCATCTGAGCATAAAGGAGCTTTATTCCTGCCCAGTAGCACTGGTGAGGCTGCAAAAACTGTATTTGCTCTGTCTGCTATGACACTGCTGGGAAGCCTGGCCACCAAATGTGCAGCTCACCTCCATGGGTTTTGTAAAGTTGTTTCTGGAAGCAAATCCTGTTTTCATTCTGCCTGTGCGGAACAAGTTGAGCTGTAAATCATGTTTCACCCCATGGATGCTACTGCAGACCCAGACCTACTTTTTTGAGTTGGAGATGGCATCAAAAACACCCAAAGGCCTGTAGGAATGGGACAGGGGGTAATAGTTGTTAACTAAAAGTGTTTAGATTCAGACTAGACATAAGGAAGAATTTTTATGAGGAGGGTGGTGAAACACTGGCACAGGCTGTCAAGAGAGTTTGTAGGTGCCCCATCCCTGGAAACATTCAAGATCAGGTTGGATGGGGCTCTGAGGAAGCTGATCTTGTTGAAGATGTCCCTGCTCATTGCAGGGGGCTTGGACTAGATGACCTTTAAAGGTCCTTTTGAACCCAAACCTTTCCATGAGTGTAATAAAAGCTATGGGGGGAGGAGGAGGGGCAATGTCTCTCTTATTTTTCGTCCTTTGCTATAGAAGAGATGTTTTATCTCAGTGGGAGGTTGGTTTGGTTCAGACCAGCAGAAGTTTGGACATGCCTATGTGCCTCCCACCCTGCTTGCATGCAGCAGCATGACCCATATAAGGGTTAATTCCAGCAGTAAGCCCTGTCAGCAGGTCAGTAAACCTGCTCCCAGGCCCTTCCTGCTCCCTGCTAATCCAGGCAAATCCTCTTTCCTTGTACCTTCTCCTGTTCCTTCCATTACCTTGGAGTAAAAAGGTGAGAATGAAGGAAAGGAAGGAAAGTTATGGAAACACACTTTAGCCATTTTAGTAGGTGCATGAGAGCAAAATCAGTCTCCTTGAAGTGCAGCTGTCCCTGTGGGCTCTGTATAGATGTCTTTGTGCAGCCTGCCCACTCTACCTGCTCCTCCCCCAATGACTGCCTGGACAATGGCATCCCAGGACTTTCCCTATCTTTCCTAGCATAAAGTCATGTCCTGTAGATAAGGGATGGGATCCCAGGCTGAGCCTGTTTCCCTGGCTGCGTGTATCTAAAATCAGGGAGAGTTTTCCTTTTGAGTTCATTTAGTCTGGAGAAAAGGAGGCTGAGGGGAGACTTTCCCTACAACTCCCTGAATGGAGGTGGTAACCTGGTGGGGGTCAGTTTCTTCGCCCAGGCAGCAAGGAATAGAATGAGAAGGAACAGCCTCAAATTTGCCAGGGCATGATTAGAGGCATGTTTAGATTTATTATTTAGAAAAATTTCTTCACCACAAAGGCTGTCAAGCATTGGAACAGGCTGCCCAGAGAAGTAACGAAATCACCCTCCCTGAAAGTTTATAAATGTGGATGTGGCACTTGGGGACATGGTTTAGTGGCAGCTCGGCAGTGCTGGGTTAACAGCTGGACTCGGTGATCTCAGAGGTCTTTTCCAACGTGAATGATGCCTTGCCTCTGCATTGCTGTGCAAGCCAGGGTGCAGCTTCACCTCATAAACTCTGCAGGGGAATGCTCTGAGGTGACCCCAAAGAGTTTGGTTTTTATTCAGGACTGAGAGGATCGCAGCAGTGTTTCATCTGAAGGCTGGGCTTGTTTCAGTTTTTTCCTTCAGTCCTTTAAGACTGTTATTTAAATAGGAGTTTGGGGAAGCACATTTTTTGCTGTTGTCTTATGGTCTTGTACTGATAACAAATTGCTCAAGAGAGGCAAAAAAACTTCCTTGACTGGTTGTTTGTGGAGAAGGAGTTAAAAAGTCATCTGTTAGTTATGTGCGACTCGTTGGGACTGCCTCTGCATGGGAGGAAACGTCTCAGCACCTCACCCAGCTGAGCCTCCCACAAGTCTATGAACAAATGTCCAGGACTGAAGCCAAACTGTCTCAGTTTCAGGTGTCGGCCAGGAGCTGCACCTCGCTGAGTGGCTCTGAGGGGTGAGCAGTCTCCTCCTTGGCTGCCGTTGTGGCTGGTAGCTCCATGAACAGAAATGACTGCAGGTATTTGTAAAACTCAGGAAAGATCACTTTGCTTCCGTCTGCCATGTGCTGTCACTCTGAGCCTCATTGCTGTGCACCTCTTGCACTTTCCTCCCTGAGGAAATGAGAAATGCACCAAATCTGCCATGCACATAAAACAGAGCAGGGGCAATGAAATTCAGAAGCAAGAAATACGGGAGGCTGCAAAATGACGACAATTTCCATCAGCTGCAAGTTTGGAAATATGTCGGCAGCAGTGATGCTGGGAACTGGAAACTTGGAAACGTCATATTTCAAACGAAGATCTAGCAATCCACTGAGGGGCAGGAACCCCTGGTATCCATTCTCTTTTCCTCAGGATGGAAACTCCCCAGCAACAGCAATTACTAAGTGCTGGATCATCCCCCTGTAGCTGAGTGTGACGCTTCTGGCACTGGGAACTCACATCTCATTTTAGAGGAAATGAAAAACAATGGTGCCTTTCAGCTGATGCATCTCCTCCATAAGAAGTCATAGGTCAGTTCTCCTCTGGGAACGTCTTAAGTTCTGTTTGTAATGACTTCCCTTTGCATGCAGTCATTATTTTTCAGCATTGACTTTTTATTTTTGAGCAAGAGAGGCGTAGTATAAAAAGATTAAAAACTCATATTACTCTGTTTAAAACCAAGCCAAGCAGAACAGCCCATTTCCAAGGTTCTTGGTATACATTTCCCTGCAAATCTTTGAGAGATTTTAATTAAAGCTTTCTTTTTCTTTTCCTTAATAACGGCAAAACTCAAACAAAAATTTTGTAGCTGCCACTTTGAAAGCAAACTTTTGGACACAAATTGGTGGCTCATTTAAGAGAAAACCCAAAACCCCAGGGCTTTGCTGTCTGTGGTCACTGAGGACTGTTAGTTTTTAACAGTGTGCCCATTACGACTTGCCAGGAGCTTTATTTCTAGAGCAAGTGATGACATTTTCATAAACTCCATTTTAAAAGTTACCATGGAATTTTTCATCGGAGTGAGAGCAGGATCCCACACTCATTGCAATAGTCATATGCACAAAACCTTGTGATCCCAAAGAAAAGCTTCCCTGTCCCACTGAAAATGGAGGGATTTTAGGTGGGGAAAGGATATTACAGTGAGTGTGGGATCCTGTTCTCAGTGCTTGAACAGGAGGTGTGATCTTGAGCCCAAGGACAGAACAGCTTTAGATGTTGCCCTGCTGTGGGTTTTGTGCTGGCAAAGTGCTCTTACAGTTTGGTCACTTCAGGACAGTGACACCAAGGCTGAAGCTGAGGTTTCTGACCAGCACCAAACTAGCCCACATAGGACTGGTGTTTATCTTTGGTTTATGCACAAGGAAAAGTTACTTGTTTTCTAATGTGTCACTAACTGGGAAAATGCTGGATATTATTATTGGGGAAAAGTAGGCAGCCGAGGCTTCCCCATTCTGATTCAATGATCAGGAGCCCAGAGGACAGAGATCTCCCTCTGCCACTCATTGCCATAGGTAAAAGGGTAAATTCAGGCTGATGTTTCCAGCATCTGGCCTGCTACAGCTTGATTTCTAGGTAGGATGCTGGCAGCACTGCAGAGGGTAAGACCAAAACTGTATTGAATTGATTACCACTTTCTTGTGTTAAAATTTCTGCTTTTACAAAATCAATTATACCACTTTGGAATTGAAAAATTAAGTAGTAAATTAATTGAATCTTCTTCTGCTAATTATTTCTGTATGGCTAAGTGATACTTTGAATTTCTCTTTGAACCAGGAAGCCCTTCAATATTCAGGGGCTGCTGGCTACCCTAGCAGCCTCCCTGTTTACATTTTAGCCATCTAAGTAAGACAAGTGGCAAAGATGCCGTAGTTGTGTGCATGTCTCTGTGTGTTTCTCCAGCATTCAATTATCAGCATCCACAAAACTCAGTATTACCATTTTTAATGCACTTCAGGATGCCCAGCTGAGTGCTGTATGTGCAGCTCTGATGTATGCAAATCCATTTTGCATGCAGCTCTCGACATATTTTCATATTCAGGATTATGGGAACCTTTTTGTGTGCTACTTTGATGTATGCTAATCTTTGTTTCTCTAAAAACACTTTTAAAAATCCAGACAAGTAGACAAAATTTCTTCTTCACTGAAATCCTGCGTTTTTTCTGTACCCAGGCTCCCTCATAGTCCAGAACAAAGCTTCCACCAGTGGTGCACTGCAGGGCTGTATTCATGTGCCCTGCTCTGGGCAGCTGCTTGTGTGCATCAGGTATCAGAGACAACCTGAGATCCAGCAGTCCCCTGGATAAAAGGCAGCCTGGATCATTCATTTCTTTCTTGACTGTCACCTGTGTTGTAGATGTAGGGCAAAAGCTGGAATGGGAACCTCACACACGGAATCTGGGCTTGTAGCAAGAGCACACGTTGCAGTTGGATCCAAATAGGCCAAGTACACCTGTTAGGGATGTAAATGATCAATCAATTAAAGTGGTTGCCTAATGGCTTTGTAATTCTGGCTTGTAACACACTATATTAATTATCAAATGTGTTACTTATATCTTTAATATATTTTATTGTATTATTTATAGACTTCTTGTAAACTTTCTACAGCTGCCAAACTTAGAGTAGTGTGCACAGGAGATGGAAAACTTAGAAGTATTATTTTGTACTTGCAGGGTTTGCAGTGGCTGCCACGTCCAGACTATGCACAGATGCTAAAACACCTCTGAATTTAATTGCAGGTAGTTTGACACCTTTGTAGCACCATAAAGACTAAATGTAAATCCCAAGTTAATGAATGAGAAAATCCCTGTGGTGTCATTAAATCTCACCCAGGCTGAATTCAGTCTGCCCAATGAATAAATGTTTAATGCAGTGCTGTGTCAGATGGTGCCATCGATTGTGAGAGAAACACTGTTGGTTTAACGAGGATCCCATCAGCTGAGCTCCAGTTAACAGCCCCACAGTGCCAGCAACTGCTTGGTATTGCTTCAGGGCAGGAATCCCAGCGAAGAGAGTCAGAGATGCTCACGTGGGCGTCGAAACAGTTTTCCGAGATTTTCCTAGAGTTTCAGGATTATTGACAATACCATCAATGTTATCATCATTACCATCTAATCTTTCTTGGCATTCAGAATTGTAGTGTCATGAGATGCCCTGCAGTGCATTAATCACTTTCTTAATATCAGAAATGGATGTTCCTCACGACACGTTCTTGGAAGTCGCGACAACTGTATTTATAGCCACATATAAATACATGTTCCAGCTTTAAACAAGGAATAGGTGGGTGAATATTTTTGAGCTGGATATTCACAGAGAGTGCAGCGAAACACCTGTGGTTGGGTTCCACCTTGTATTGGGTTTGCGTGGCCAGGTTTTGGTAGTGGGAACGGGGTTGGAGCTACAGGATTGGCTTCTGTGAGAAGCTGCCAGAAGCTGCCCCATGTCCAGCATGGACACCTGGCATCCAGCCAGGGTCAACCCACGACACACCCTTAGTTCAGAGTATTCTACAGTCTGAAATAATCCTATATCCTCACCTGTAATCCTATAAAATTAGAATAAATGCAGATACAGGAATTTGCTTTTCAGTAATTTTAGTTTGCATCTGTTTCTACTACTGCTGCTGCATCTTTAATTTGTCACTGTGTATTTGAATTACATGAAAGTAGCTTTCTTACTGTCTCTGGTGAATTAGCAAGACTTTGAGAGCAATCCATAGTCATCTCAACATGAAGCTAAAACCAAAAAGAAGAGATGATAGTATTTTTCCTTTTTCTTAGGAGGATGCTTTCTATTTTAGGGGGAGCAGGGGGGTGTTGTTTTTTAAATTTATTTTGAATTTCTATATGTTTTGTTTTTCTTTAATTACCAAAAGTTACACATCTTCTAGAAGAAGCTTTTGCAAAATGAAAACTAGATTTCTTCATTTAAAATGTCAAAGATCCTTCTTTTTGAAAATGTCTTAATACAGAAAATCAAGATGAAAAATAGATTCAATTTTGACAAACCGATCTGAAACAAGTCAGAAATAAAAATAAATTGTGCCTGAGAAATTCCTTACCAGCTCCAATTCTAGACTTGTCCTATCATGAACCACTGAAAAATTCTTCTAGGTGCAAACACGTACAGGTGTCCTGGAAATCCCTTTGATAACTCTTCTTTTCCAAGGGAAAGGTAGCAGAGCTTTGATCACAGCCTGCAAATCACGTAATGGCATGGGAAGGATGTGAAAGTACAAGGGCAGTCTGTCCACCGTGTACTTTGCCATCAAAGTTTGTCAACACGAATCAAACAGCAATTTTTATGTGTCCAGTTGTCTGCTTCGATATTTTTTAAGAACTCTTTGAAGAAGAGCAATTCACAGAGACAGAGTGAATAAATTTTAGTGAGCGAGTGAATTTTAGTTTAGGATTTTCACCACAGAAAATCCGAAATTGTTGTTTTCATTGTCCCAGCTTTGGATGCAGGTTGTACAGCCCAAAGAAGTCCCATCCCAACCCATGGTGGATATTGGGCCGTGACAGAAAAGCTCTCATCCAGCAGGTTAAACCTATGTGTCTGTCTAGCATTACAAACTACAGGATAAGGAAGGAAAAGAGTCTTTTTTAAGAACTTGTAACATTGTATTTGCTATTTAAAACATCAATGTGTCTGTGGGAAAGGGGATTTGGAATATATAAAAGAAAATGAAGCACCACCAGGGGAGCAGAGGTTCCATTTTCTGATTAATGGAGTGTGTGCAAAGAGGTAGGACTCCTCCAAAATCACTTTCTAGCAAGACTGGCTGTGGAAGAAGTTCTGACCAGCAGCTTTATTTTTCCACTGTTGTTTTTCAGCACACCCCTGATTGACCTGGCAGACTCCAGCGTCTTGGCCTCTTGTTCTCGACTTGGCTGGACAGTTCTGCCCTTCCAGTGCTCCTATTTTGTCCTGAAAATATTTGAACTGAGGGTTGAGCCAAAGGAATGGACCATAAACAGGTCAGCAGTGGAGCTGCCCATTGGGTTTGAATTCATCACCCTTTTCCCTGGCCTCTCCCAGTTTATCTCATGGTTGTTTCCTGGTATAAAGATGAGGCTGAGTGCTCCCTTGGCACCATAATGACCTGGAAAACTTAAGACCAAGCTCCCATTGGCAAGCTGTGGAGCATTACCAGTGTGGATTTTTTTTCACTGAGCCTGGCAGGATACCAAGCCTGGCTGCAGTAACAAAGGACCATTATACAAGCAGTGACTTACTCACATTATAGTTCCCAGTGGAAATAAATTGATCATGAGTTTATCTGCATAGTCCCAGACTCTCATGTGTTTCTGAATGATAAGTGATATCCAGGTGAATGTCATCCTTGCATAGCTGGTGCCACCAGTGGAGGGACCTGGGCTCCCCCCACCCTTCCACTTCACCCTAAACCCAGTTTCATTCCTCTCTCAAGGCTGGAAGTCAGATGCTGTGTGAAGAGATGGTGGTAGGGGATATGAAATTTATCAAATAGGAGGAAATTTTATTGGGATAATAGAATGGATCATCAGCATTTTTTTATTCTTAGAATCACAGAATCACAGAATCATAGAATCTGAGTTTGGGTTGGAAAGGACCCTTACGGGGTCCCCCTGCCATAGGCAGGGACATCTTCAACTAGATCATTTTGCTCAGAGTCACATCCAGCCTGGCCTCCAACACTTTCAGGGATGAGGATCTACCACCTCTCTGGAAAGCCTGTTCCAGTGTTCCACCACTCTCGCTGTAAAAAATTTCTGCCTTGTATCTCAAACCCATCTAGATAATCATCTTTTAATTTAAAACCAATTTGCCTTGTCTTGTCACTACAGGCTCTGCTAAAGAATCTCACCCTACCTTTTTTAAAAGCCCCTTTAAGCACTGCAAAAGTGCTCTGCGGTCTCCCCATAGCCTTCTCTTTTCCAGACTGAACAAACCCAGCTCTCTCAGCCTGTTCTTCATAGGACAGGTCCTTCTCCTCAGACCTGCTTCAAACTCTTCATCCTCTTGCCTGTATTTATACATGGGGTTGCCCTTGTTGAACCTCACGAAGGAGATTTTGGAGCCAGACAATCTTTCATGGCATTTGCAGTCCCATTCAAAGCAAAATTTCCCACTTGGCCTGAAGACACAGGTACAGACTGTAGCCCATGGAGGACAGCACAATTAATCCTGGATATTAACACGGCGATTTCTCCAGCCTTTGCAGGAGTGAACTCTTGGTATGCAAGGGAGGAGGATGGAGTGTGGAGGAAAAAATGTCTTCACCGTGGTGGGAGGTGGCAGGGATAGCAGTTCTCAGCACTCAAGGATAAAGGCAGACTCGAGACCTTTTCTGAGCCAGATCCTGCAGCCCTTTCTTCAAACGCTGCGAGGGAGTTTTCATTTCCAGACCACTCAGCAACAAGCCTGATAAAGTCTGCCAAGATAAATATTTATTTTGAGGCAACAGAATGAAAATTCACCACCCAAGTTTCTGTTGATCTCATGCACGTCTTGCACAAAAAAGTGCTTGCTTACCCTGACCACGCAGGCCTGTTACACATGTTGGCAGGGCAGGCTGTGTCAGAGTACCAGGGAGATTCCCTATCGACTTGGCCAGCCCCAGCCTGCTGCCAAACTGCTCACTGATAAGGCACAAGTGGGTAATGATTTTTTTTTTCAGATCGCTGGCACCTAAAATGCTGTGCAGGTTACGCTCCATAAACCATCTCCACTTTTTCTTCTGTTCACAGTGATGGATGAAACACTGCCCAATATCTGGCTTCACGTTCAAGAAGCATGGAGGAGCTGCTGCATTCAAATTTTTCTGAAGCTGTTTTTTCTCATGGCCTAAATGTTCCTGAATGCTTTTGTTTTCCAGGCAGTGTTGATATGATTAGGTTGAGTTGCTTGGAGTGAACATTTTAATTAATCGGAGAGCAATATACCAACTACCTTGCCTGATTTCAATGGTGTGACCCCATTTGACAGTGTTAATCAAACAGATTTATGCCTCTCGGCATGATCAGGGATGGGGCAGAAGAGTTACAGATCATTTTCTCCCTGATTAAATGGCAGGTGAGACTTGGGTCTGCCTTTCTGTGGCTGTGTGCACACATGACAGCAGCACCCGTGCCATCTCTGTGAGGATGTAGTGATGGACAGGAGACAGGAGCCAGTGAGCTCTGAGAGACAAAATGATTTTATTCTATGATTTTAATTAATCATAGAATAGTTTGGGGTGGGAGGGACCTTAGAGATCCTCTGGTTCCAACCCTCCTCTGCTGTGGGCAGGGACACCTTCCACTAGACCAGGCTGCTCAGAACTGCAGTCAAACTGGCCTTGAACACTTCCAGGGATGAGGAATTATATGGAATCCGTAATGAAATTGAGGGATGGATGGATGGATGGATGGATGGATGGATGGATGGATGGATGGATGGAAAAAGGGGAAGGGATGTAGCAGCTTGTGCTTTTCCAAAATTGTGTCCTGTGATGACTTTTGGTGCCCGAGAAGGGCAGGGCTCACCTTTGCCTGCCAGAGCATCGAACAGGCTGAAGTGGCAGAGGCTGTGCTGGGGCACAGGCAGCACCTCCTCATGTCTCCATGAGGCCTTCAGTGCTTGGTGAGACAGATCTGCTGGAGCTGAAGGACATGGACCAGAGCTCTCGCAGGGGGTCCCAGCATCATCTGGTTGAGATTCACGCTCACGCCCTGCGTTAGCTCTGACTGCCAGGCTGTCCTGTAATTCACACTCCTTCTCACGTAGCAAAAGCTCAGAGGTCTCTGGTGAGGTGTCAGACCAATGAAGTGTTTCTTTCTAAATGTCAGCCAGCTCCCATCAGTGGGAGGCAGCCAGTGATGAGCCAGGGTAGGGCAGACAAGCCTGTGGTTTGGAGTGAAACAATTCCCTCCATTGTTCCTCTCCAGGCCTAGCACAGACCTGGGATGTGAATTTCTGTGTGTTTTTCCAGGGACATGCTTTTTGTTGCCCTAGAATGACATCTTTCAAGGCTGCTCTGGGCCCTTGTGGGTACAGTAAGGCAAGATTTAACCTCCTGCCTTCTCCCAGGCCAGGCCTTTGAGACCAAGGCTTGCTCGAGTAGTTACTCACAAGAAGGTCGGACAGGAAAAAAGTCCTCAAATGGCAGAAATGGTGGTTAGGGACATGCTGTTGGTGTTGCCGAATTTATAACAATATAGCTGTCAGTGGCTTAGCTGAGAAGCTACTTCATCTCTGTAGGTTTTGCAGGGTGGGAATCTGAGCTCTGCTTCTGAAAATGGGCACTCGCAGTTCTGCCAATGAGGCCTTTCTAGCACAGCACAGTCTCTTGAAGTCAAAATCACAGCAAATCTTGTACTTACTCCTTGAAGCTCAGAGTTTCCAGGTGTAAAACACTGTGGGATGTCGGAGGGTTGTGTGATGGCCACCATCAGTCATGAGAGAGCTGCAGCAGGTCACACTGTCCTTTCCCAGATTCCAACAGGGCAGGTGGATATGTGAGTTTTGAGTCTAAAGTATTTTGGGACCTTTGAGCTGTTGAAGCCCTGAATGGAACTCTGGAAATAACTCGGAACCGGGATGCTGCTGTTCCCTGTTGCCTTTGTGCTCTTCTGCCTGACATGCTGTGTCTGGAAAACGCTGGCAACTTCAAACTAGAGAGTTCGTTTCACACCAGGGTTTTAATGTGAGTTACAGACCAGAAAAGCTGGATCCTGAACCATCAGCATCTAACTTGAGCTGACAAAGATCTCCTCAACGTGGTGCTGGTACAAAGAACTTCTTTGCTAGGAAAGTAGGCATCAAAAAGGGGCCAAACACCAGTGTGCTGGGACATTTACAATGTGGAGGGATGAAGAGTAGTATGGTGACTTTTTTTCTCAGTGTTTTTTCATTATTATTTTCTTCATGCATTTTGTCTCAGGCCCACTTATTAAAAGAAATCAAAAAATTAACCATTGTGCCAATATTGTGTGGCTGACCACACAGATCTTGTGTAATGCCCAAATGCCCTTCCCCTGCACCCCATAAGCTGTCCCATGCCCCCAGGCAGCAACACATCTCAGTCCCAAAGGCAGAGTTGACTCACCTGGGTGAGTTTCATGCCTGAGGCTGAGGCTGTGCAGGGCCAGCCCTGGGAGGGATGCAGGCAGGGTGTCCCTTCTTCCAAGTCCTAGTTTCAGGTTCCCACCTGCCTTTGTGCCCCTGGGCTCTTTTGCTGCAGACTTTGATAGGTTGATGGCTACTGGGATGGGCCTGGGAGCAGCTAGAGCAGAGCATTATTTAGGTTCCCCTTTTCTTCCTCTGCTCCTTTGTAGGTGTGCAGATGAGCTTCTGTTACAGAACCTGACAAGTGCAATGAGAATACATTGTGTTTGTAAGTGGATTTGTAAAAAAAATATTTCCTGAAGGTGTTAAGAATTGCTTTATATTAGTCCATTGAACCGATGTGTTTTTATCTTTGTTAATTAGCAGATTGGCAAGGGACCAGGGACATTCTTCATATTGTGAGTTTACAATACACATAAAATCTACCTCAGAGGAGAAAAAAGAAAAAGAAAAAAAAATGCTCCTTTTATTTCTTCTTTCTAAAATGTGAGAAGACAATGAAGACAAACAATCATGATTGATTGATCCTGGTATCTTTTACAACATAAAATGTAGACAGAACATTAAGCTTGATGCTCATTTATGACCATTTAATCACCCTGGACCCACTTCTATGCTCAGGACAGAGTTTGGAGGAACCTGTCCTTTCTTCTGAACCTGCCTCTCTGGTCTTCCTGGGACATGATGACCTGGATTTTCCCTGCACTGCACATCACTGGGTATTATCAGCATAGATAAGCTGTCCCAGGGGGTACAAAGGTGCCTTACATGGGGACAATCCATCGAAAGGGGGGGAGTGGGAAGCTAGCAGGCAAAATCCAGACCAAAAATAAGACCTTAAGCACCCAATCACTTAAGGTAGCTTAACCTGCTGCTTGCCTGGGCTGAGCTGGGATCTGCCCACAGGTATGCAGTATTGAGCTCTGCTTATCTGTCAGGGAACTGTAGCTGGGGAGAGGGCTGGATGCTAAATCTCCCTACCTTAGGTCCCCAGAAATTGTTTCTGGATCTGAGGCCAAAATAGCCTGTTCACAGATGTGCTAATGCCAAGGTCATGCCGAGGGATGGTGATAAGGACTGTGGCTGGTATCATGCTACTTACTTGTAATGGCTTAATTTAACTATCACAAGTAGTATCCAGAAGTGGAACATTCCCAACAGCTGGGATTGGCATCCCTGCCTGGTTTCCCACACCACTGACCTTCCACTTCCCAGCACCTTGGTGAATCCTATGGAAATACTTTTGCAAAGAATTATGGATTTTGTGTGAGCAGAGGGAGACACAGGGACAGTCTGAGATGTGGTGTAAGATGCTGTGAAGAGTAAAAGTAATGATATCTGAGTTATATCTTCCACATGGTTTAAGAAAGGAAGAAAAAGGGGTCCTGGTCCAAGTCACACTGAACTTGAAGAAAGATTTTACATTCCTTTCAGTCTTCCTTTTCCTCAGGCCCTAAATCAAATATATAGTCCCTGGAGCATTTCTGTCAGCTATATATTTGTATATATAATTCCATCATAAGTATTCATAGGAAGCATGAACATTCATAGGAAACTCTTAGTAGTAAGAATTAAAATAGAGTATACAGTGTTCATATCCACGTGGGAAAAGGGCATTGGGAGCTCTGGTTTCTCACCTTCCCAACACGTGCTAAAAGACAGGATGATTAGGAATCTGAAGACATTGTAGCCCACTGAGTAAACACTGGTTTGGGTTTGGGTTTTTTTGTCCTTGAGTTAAAAATACAAATTTAACCTTAGCTGAGTTACAATAGATAAATAAATCAATCTGGTGAAATGGGTGCTTGTTTTGGAGGCCAGAACTGTTTTATCAACAATACTCCACTTTACAGGCTTTTCCAAGAAAGGCTGGATAATCCCCCTCCCTCCTCCTCTTAAAAACATAACAGAAGGGCAGGAGCTGTGTTTACAAATACTGACTTGGCCCAGCGCTGACAGCAGTGGGGGTTTAACCCGCCAGCATCACAGCTCTTGAATTATCCACTCCATAAATGGAAAATCAATTTGCTTCTGGGATTCAGATGTTTTGGGGGTTGTTAGAGGCTGTGTTTTTGTTTATACTCACAACTATGTCCAGGCTAGGAAAGCAAATGTCTTTGGGGCTGTTCTGCGTCGCAGAGAGCAGCTGGCGTGGATGGGGCTCTTTTTCTGAGCTCCCTTTCTAACTCTCCAAGGCACAGTGGCAGCATCCCCATCGCCTGTCTAAGGCTGGGATTCCTGAAGTTTAGCCGGGGATACTTTGGAAGATTTGTGGTTGGTGTAAAAACTTCGCTCTGTAGCATTAAAGTGAATGCAGGATGGTTCCTGATGTACCGCTGCGAGGAGCCCAAGCAGACGGGGTTAATAAAGCCCTTTGTTATCCAGCCTGACCCACTTGTCAGCCCTTGAGCTCCTATAAATGCATGTGAAGGGCCCAGACTTAAAATACATCTCGGGGCGTGTGGCAAACAGCAGCTGATTGAAGGGCACATGCTGCCCATCACGTGCTGAGGAGGAGAAACCTGGGGCAAAGGCTTAAAACCGAGGTCTGAGGCTCTTGTCTTCAGATTTGGCTTTATGGGACTTTGTAAATATTTACACACCACCTCTGAAATCCAAGCTGTTTCCAAGGTGCCGTGTCAAACCCCTTGGAAAAGCAGTTTGGCCTGGGGCAGCTCCTCACAGATCCCCAGGAGAGGATCCAGCAGCAAAGCTGGGGATGCTACAGCTGCACTCCTGCCTGGATAAACATCACATTTGGGTGATGCAATGAGGGGGATCCTGCATGTATGTCATGCACAGAATTGGTTAAAATGATGGGATTTAATGTAACAGTTGCAATTTTGCTCTTTTTTTGCTGGCCTGAAGCCTGCAGCTGAGCAGTAATTGACACTTCTCTCACCAGGCTTTCACTTGTTCATAAATTGCACATATTCTGACACAGTCACTTCTCTGATTTTTTTCCCTACCTTTTTTTAATACAAACAAACAAACAAAGTGTGTTATTTAAGCAGTGGCACTTTTGGGGCTTTTAGTAAACATCTGAAGTTTTATAAACAACGTGTTTTTCTTCCCACAAAACAATGGCTGTCCCACAATGGCTTTCCCACAAAACACTGTGGGATGAAGGGATTAATTTTATGACTTTTAAAAACTTGTTTCAGTCGTTGCTGCCCGGCAGGGGACACCAGGAGGGGAAGGGAAAGCAGCTCCGGGTCTCTCTGTACCTCCAAAGCAGCTCCCTGTCTCTCTGCCTAGGTTGGGGTCAGGCTGCTGTCACCTACCTTTCCGTGACAGGAAAAAAATAGCAGTTTTCCCTGTGAAACAAAGGCCGTTTATACTTTGATTTCCCCTGTTTGTCCCAGGACGTATGAGCTCTTTTTGCTTGCCTTTCTCTAATCACCAATCCAATCCTGATCCTTAAGAAATTAAGCTGGCTGGGGGGAGAAAGAGAAAAGAACTGATTCATCTTCCCCCTATCCTGCTCCTCCCTCCTTTGCTGGCTGCTTTTTGTTCAGCTGCTCTGAGTTATGAATACTTTGCTTCGTATCTGGTGGCTATCAAGGTCAGGCTGAAGGAGGGAGGTGAGTCATTGTCATTCAAATAGCTACAAACTGTGATTCAAATAAGGCCAGAGCAGAGTGAGGAGGCTGATTCAATACAAAGAGACTCAATGTCCACAGGTCGATGCTCTGCCCTTTCAAAAATTTCACCCTCAAACTCCTCAGTATGCAAATACTGCAGCAGAGCTTGAAGCCAGAGCTGCTATGTTGAGGGCTCTGAGCTGATCAGAAGTTCTGGGATGGGGAGAAAAAAGTAGAGAAATTAGGTTGGGAGGAATACAGAAGAAAAAAAATCTGATAATTTTTTTTTTTCTTTTTTTGTCTGTGTGTCTTTAGGTTGCAAACTTCTCTCCATGGCTTAAATGGACGTCAGAGCATGTCTCTCTGATGGAATGTACACCCACAGATGATCCGGTCCTTCAAGAACTAAATTCCAAGGAAAAGAATACAATTCTTTCTACAATTTGCTTGTTTTAATGTATGGCTTGCTCTCGCACACAGAACCTGAATTTTAATTTCTGTACGCAAAAAGACAAGGGTCTGTCTTCAGTAAACCCTCATCGGGAGAGGTTAGCAACAGGAAACAGAGAGGTGGAAGGAAATTTGAAGCACTGTGAGAAGGTGAAAGGAAATACCCAGCTTGTCCTTTTTTAAGCCCATTTGGGGAAGAGGCAGCTTCTCGCTTGCGGCTGGAGGTAGTGGAGTCAATCTGTTCAGCCTAAGCCTGGGGTGGTAGCTGGCAGGCACCTGCTGCAGCATTTCCTTTTTGCCTTAGGTCGGACCCTACGTTGTTCTTGGCCAGCAGTGGTGGCAGAACCCGAGGGGGAAAGATGGTTGTGGTAAGGAGGAGGAATGTGAAAATGGTCACCTTCGCCTTTCTGCTCATCACGGTGACGTCGTTTGTGCTGAACTACACGCACCAGGTGACCACGACCGCCTGGGACCCCAGACATCTCGTCGTGCAGTTTTCAGAGCACGTCCAAAAACTCTTCAAGTACCCCAGGAGACCTTGCAGCTGTCGCACGTGCATTTCGGAGCTGGGACATTCCCTCTGGTTCGATCAGAGATTTAACTCAACTATGCAACCTTTCCTGACCTCACAAAATGCCTTGATCCCAGAAGACAGCTACAGGTGGTGGCTGGTGAGTGGGGGGTGTGGATGCAGCCCAGAGTCTGGGCGACAGTGGCGGTATCAGGCTTTGAGTGATGCCGAGCGCATAGAAAGAGATGTTTTCTGTCTGTGTCAGCTTACAAGGCAGAGGTAGAAGGAAGTGGGTGTTTGTGTTGCTGTTTAGCTCGGAGGGGCTTGGAGTGCGCGTTCACCTGCTCCAAGCTAGGGAAGTCCGTGACAGTTAGGTGGTAGATCCAGGATTTGCAAATGTCAATACTGTCATTTTCTCCCTTCTCTTCCAAAGACCAGGCTTCATAACCCGTCTGTTTCTGCTTCAGATGGGCTTTTTGCCATCCACTGAGGTAGAAAATCAAACTAATTGTGAAATCTGTAATTCCCCTGGGGCTCTCCCTACCATAAGATATGTAAATAATTTGCAGGATTAAGTGGAAAATTATTAATTCCATGCATATGGGAGCATTTTCTGTTGCGGCTGATATTGTAAAACAGATCTGGAAAGCACGGGGGTGGCTGTGGGTCACTGGGAAGGAGCAGCCCCAAGTGTATCCTGGAGCAGGGTGGTCCAGCTACCCCTTGAAGCCTGATCCAAGCATCATGAAAGTGAGCGGATGCCTTGTTCATACAGCACAGAAGGGAAAAAGATGGATCCTGTTGTTTTGCCTAACAAAAACCCCTTTTATGTTCTCTTGAAACAAGACATCGGTTGCTTGATTTACTCATGGCTGTGCTGCCAAGGTGCTAAAGTGCAGGTTCTGCTACAGTGACCCCAGTGAAATCACAGTTTCATTGCACTTGTTTTCCCCCTCTTATGGAAAAATAGTCCCCTGTGCCTTTCTTTGAACACACTAGCAGCCTGCAACTCGGTGTCTTGCAGCGAACACAACCCTTGTTGTTGAATTCTGGGCTTTCAGGCCTTCTCTGGCACCGTGAGGGAGCCTCTCCAACAGGCACCCACTACTTTAGTGGCAACATTTGGGTTTTGGAGGAGATGTCAAGTGCTGTGGGAACGAGGCTGTATCAGATTCATCACTTCTCACTCCACTGACCATTGCATTTAGTGATGAAAAATAAAAGCCACTGAACTCCGATCTCTGTAACTGTTGTGTAAATGATACTATTGTTTTATGAGACTCTCCTATTTGTAATGAGTCTCATGTATCCTGGGTGCCGTATCCTTTCACCTGCCCTTTGGCCATGACTGATTTCCCATTGCTTGTGGTTTTTCTTGCACCTTCCAGACACTTTTCCTTCTGGTCCTCATGTTTCTTAGCTGGGCTTTAAGAAGGGAAGATGGCAAACTCAGGTCCTTGCCTGGCTTGAGGTTTCACCAGGGAGCTGTGCTCATCTAACAACTCGCAGTTTTCAGAGGAGTGGACGTACCACAGACTGAGCTCAGTAGTGAGAGGATGAGGTTACTCATGGACACCATGACCAAAGCCACACTGCATTCTGCACTCAGAACTCATTAATTTAAGCATGAGGTTTGGATGCATTCTCTCTTAGGAAAAGAAGAAAAAAAAACTAAGAAGAAGAAAAAGCTTGGGGGTCAGTTGGGACCCAGTACAGAAGTCTGAATATGTGATGCTCCTCCTTGTAGTGAAACAGAAAAAAAGAAGCAGTGATTCCTCAGTTTACAGAATTTGGTTGGAAAAGATTAGGTTAGAAAAGACCTCTGAGATCAAGTCCAGTCTGTGACTGAGAACCACCTTGTCAACCAGACCATGGCACCAAGTGCCGCATCCAGTCTTTCCTTAAGCACCTCCAGGGATGGTCATTCCACCACCTCCCTGGGCAGCCCAATCCAATGTCTAATCACTCTTTCTGTGAAGAAATTCCTTCTCATGTCTGACTTAAACCTCCCCAACCATAGTTTTAGGCTGTGTCCTCTTGTCCTGTTCAGTTCCCTGGGAGAAGAGACGGCCCCCACCTGGCCACGACCTCCTTTCAGGTGGTCATAGAGAATGACAAGGTCATTCCTGATCCTCCTTTTCTCCAGGCTAAACACCCCCAACTCCCTCAGCCTCAGTCTCCTCATAGGACTTGTGCTCCAGACCCTTTACCAGCTTTGTTGCCTTCTCTGGACCTGCTCCAGCACCTCAGTGTCTTTCTTGAAGTGAGGGGCCCAGAACTGGACACAGCACTCAAGGTGTGGCCTCACCAGTGCATTAAAAATTCAGCTCAACGTGAAACAAATTCTTTTGGAGGATGTTTGTTTCTTTTTCAGCAAAATGAAAAAAACAGACTTTCAGAACAGTCAAAAGTCTCCTCTCCCCATCCCAAACAAAAGCTGTTCATTAATTTTCAGGGCTGTCTAACCATGTTTTAGTGTTTTCATTCTTTTTTTTTTTTTATTCAGATCAAGTTCAAAGGGAATATACCACTTCAGAATACAAAATCAAAGCAATTTTTTGTCAGATGGTAAAAATAAATCTTCTAAGATTCCTAGACTTTTTCAACCTTCAGCCAGGATATGTGAAATATTTTGATGTCCCCCATAACTGCATTGTGTGTTGGAAGTTTTTACTTACTGAAAGTCTTTGCTGAAATGTGTAGTAGATTGAGAAAGTGCTCTGGCTCCTCTGAAAGATGGTTTTGGGTAATGGGGTTTGGGTAAACTTGGGCAGGACGTGGCCTCACCTCGTTGTTGCAACTGATTCCTTACGAACATGTTGCTTTGGGTAAGCTTTTCCAAGACAGTGTCATTTCTTCAGTAAATGATTCCCAGGTGCATCCTGAGGGCAACTCCCTTTTTGCTGTTCTTTTTTAGGCTCATCTTCAAAGCAATTCTGAGATTTCAGCTGGTCTTTAAAAAAACATTGCTCATGGCCATGTTTGACTCTTGCATGCTTTGCCAACTCAGTAATTTGTGACTTTTTGCTATATTTGTACATAAAAATGAGGCATGAGGAAACCTGAGATTGCTCAAACTTCTTTTTAGGGGAGGAATGGCTGTGTTCACTCTCAGGAGCTGATTTCAGACAGTGTGGTGGTTTCATTGAGCTGTAACTGAAACTCTGAGATGCACTGGAGCTCTTTATTACACAGCCGTGACTTCCCTGTCATGGGGAGACCCATGTGATGTGCTTGCACTAAACACAGGCAGAGCCCTTGCCTGTCTGCCGCGCTCAGTCTGCCCTCCCTCCCCCTTAACCCTGTTGCTGTAGATGTGAATAAGTGCTATTCATCCAAACAGTCCTGCAGCATTAGTATCCCTCCAGTACTAGGACAGTGAGGACTGATTTCAGAGACTTATGACCAGTATTGGAGACAAAATGACATTTGGGATTAAAGAATGGGGTAGTTTCACTTGCCTACAGCTCTTCACATGGCTGCCAGGCTGCTTTATGGTTTATTTGGAGAATATACAGTTTGAACACGTTCAGCTTGGTAGGATGTGACCTTTTGGAAGGAAATATTCCTGCCCGCTCTGAATAAAACTGTTTGTGTATACTGGATTTAGTGCTACCACCTGTGCAGGTGGGAAGGAGCAGGGGAGAGAAGGTCAGTGCCACCATCCCTGCAGTGGCTCATCTTGCTGCACGGGGCAGGGCTGCTCCAGAGAAGGCACCTGAAAATGTACCTGCCTGTTTCTTTGCTCATGGAAGCGAGGGGGATGTTGTCAGGGTGGCTCCTTGCTTTTCATTTGCTTAAATCTACACAGCTGATAAACTCTTCCTTCATTATTTTAGTCGGGTAGCAAAGAATAGCCCAAATTCTCCTCCTGCATACAGCCTTGCAGCTGCTCTGTGTTTTTTGTGACTTAGAGTTGAATTGGAATCCTCTACTCTCAGGCAGGATCTGGGTATTAGTAACACTTCAGGCTGTGAACATTTTGTTAGAAATTCCTTTCTCCCTCCCTTTTCTCCCTGTCACCCTTCCTGTCTCTCGCCTCCTCTCTCTCTTTCTTTCTCCTCTGCCTTCCCTCATCTTATGTTCAGGGACTGTGCAAATGTTTTTGCAAGGTGGCACCTGGTGTTACGTGATACATTCCTTTCTGTTTATATTTTCTTTCCCACCTCCCTGAGCTGGTTCACCTGCAAGTTTTCCATTGTTTTTACCATAACACAAGTACTGTGGATGTTCTCACTAAATTTAGTAACCCATATATAAGGAATCATGGCATTGTTACATGCTGTAACAAAGCGTGTATTTATAGTTTTCTTGGTTTGTTCTCAGCGGTGGATGCATTGTTCTTGGTGGTCAGAAAGTATTAAAAATATGAGATCAGAACCTGCTGTTCTAAATCTAACCTGTTGAGGCTGATGGATTGAAGTTCTGATAAGTAAATTTAGGCTCAGAGTTTCCTGGCAATCTTCTCTGTAGAACATTTTTCATAAACTATCATGTTATAAAAATTTTTATCTCGAGTCTTGCAATGTTTGAGGGTTTTGCCTTTGGAAGGAGGCTTAGATCTTGGGGCCGTATTATTAGTGTATCTAAAGGAAAATACTAGTTTAAACTCATTATGTATGTAGGAAAAATATAATAAATGGCTTAAAAATTTGCTATTCAGCCAATGAACAAAAGGGCATCCCCACCCATCACGTGTGCTGGGGAAGTTGGGGCAGCTGCACTGATCTTAAAGGCAGCAGCAGAGCTGCTTGGCACCTGAGTCACACATTTTAAATGCTCTCTGAGGAAAATGTGTCCAAATACTTTGATCACCAGAAGTTTCCTTTGAAACTGGGACACTGTGTCACTTTGAAAGCAACAGAGAGACCTCAGCAGTTTGAAGGTAGTGTGAAGCTACCAGATCACTGCAGAAGGTGGTACCGAATCCAGGCCAGGTCCCTGGCTCTGGTCCCAGTGCCTGCCACGTGCCCAGTCCCACCTGCAATTGAGCTGCTTGGTTCCAAGTGTGACATTTAGGCCAGATTTGGACTTACTGGAAGAACCTGACTCTGGGCTGCCTCTTACTTTCACTGGCAACCCCCATATAAGTCCAGCTGGGCTGGAGCTGCTCCTCCTATGGTGAGGACAGATGGATGTGAAGGTGGTCCAAGCTCTCATGTCTCTCTCAGCACTAGGGTCAGAGTAGTGTAGAGGTGGAAGTCAGAAATTGTTCAACTCAGCCTATTACTGTGTGTTATTTACAAAATATATGCACATATACATTTATATTTGAGAATGTAAATTATTGGTGACACAACTCATTAAACAAAGCCCAAACTCTTGAAAGCCCCTGTATTCTTCCCCTGCAACTCTTAGATGCATAGTAATTGAAGGACATTAAATGTAACTAGAATAAAGCCATATTTTCCAGACCAAAGAGTCATTTTTAAAGTTGATGGTTTCCTTTTCAGCTCTCCTTGAGTCTGCATAACAGAGATTACCTGGATTTGCCCCACCACACTGTTGCTAGGATTAATCTTATAAGGGGGAAGTGTTTCATGACTGTTAATGCCTCCAGACTGCTGCAGTGAGGCTATTAGTAGCTGTGCAAAAGAGATTCTCATGGGGCTGTATTCCCTCCTTATCTTTAAAAAACAGATAAAAAAAGAATCGGAAAAGCCACAAACCCCAGTGGGTCTTCCCCCAGGCTGTGTGTTGGCAGGGCTGCCTACTCAGTGCTGGCTGCTGCCAGACCCACAGCTGTACCTGTCTGTCCACCACAAGGGTTCTGCCTTGACCCATGTTTTATCTGTGCCTCCATCACACCAATGATTAAAGGCTAATCTATTCTACCTGCTAATAGTTTGGGATTTTGCAGTTGTGTTTAATATGCTGCCAAACTTGGCTGTGGGTGCAGGATGCAGAGGCACCAGGAGGGCTTTCCTTTGAAGTTCTCCTGACTCCTTTGAGGCCCCAAGATAAGAAGGATGTGGGTCTCTTGGAGCAGATCCAGAGGGGGGCAGGAGGACAGAGAGCTGAAACACCTTTCTTCTGAAGAAAGACTGAGAAAATTTGGGGTGTTGAACCTGAAGAAAAGAAGGCTCTGAGGAGATTTTATTCCTGCCTTTCAATATCTAAAAGGGCTACAAGAGAGCTGGAAAGGAACTTTTCACAAGGGTGTGTACTGATAAGACCAGGGGGAATGGCTTTGTCCTGGAAGAGGGTAGGTTGGAGATCAGTTATTATTAGTTATAAATTCTTTCCTTTGAGGGTGGTGAGGCACAGGTTGCCCAAAGAAGTGGATGCCCCATCCCTCCTAGTTTTCAAGGACTGGTTGGATAGGGCTTGGAGCAACCTGGTCTAGGGGAAGGTGTCGCTGCCCAAGGCAGGGGGTCAGAACTGGATGATCTTTAAGGTCCCTTCCAACCCAAATCATTCTGTGATTCCGTAACTGTATCTGTGTGCTCACCACTCCAAGCCATTAGCTCTGAGCAGCCTTGGCTGAATTCACACTCTTCCTTTGCACCCCCTTAGCCAGGTTTTGGGTATTGCTGCTGGGTAATGCTGTCAGTGTGATGGCACTGGAGAGCCCAGTGAAGCCTTCAGAGGAGTTTATAAAGGCAGCAAATCCCATGTCATCCTTAGTGGGGGTGTGCACGGTGATGAGAGAAGGAACAACAGGTTCTTCCTTGGAGAGCCATTCATGGGTAAGGAAAGGGAGTGCATAAACGTTGAGGGTTCTTTTTTCTTGCCTTTTTTTTCTTGCTTGCTTTTTTAAAATAAGAAGATGCAAAACTGTCTAGTTAACTTCTGTATGTGAAATGGGGAGTTTCTAAGGCTGGGAGATGATTTAGGAAACTTCTCAATCTGAACTCCCAAGACAGTTTTTAACAACCTAAGGTGAAGAGTGACTCTCAAGTGATGCACAAATATTTTATGGAGGGAAGCTGGACTCTTTAGTGATCCAGAGATATTTTATATGTGGACGCAAGGCGGGTTAAGATGCTTTATGGTCTTGGCAAAAAGTTAAACTGCTTCTTTAGACACATATGTTACTTGCACAGCCATCTGAGGAAAGCAGGCTGTTCATTCAGGACACAGGGGTCAAGTATTTCAGTGTATTTAAGGCCACTTCTAGCGGCTGTGTCCATACACGTATCCCTGTCACACTTCTACAGCACTTGGAGGGAGGATGCTCTTCTAGGAGAGCCACATGGCACTATCACAGCTCTGCCTTGCACAGCATGGACAGGCTTTCACTCTGTGCTTTTGTAGGAGAGCCACATGGCACTATCACGGCTCTGCCTTGCACAGCATGGACAGGCTTTCACTCTGTGCTTTTGTAGGAGAGCCACATGGCACTATCACGGCTCTGCCTTGCACAGCATGGACAGGCTTTCACTCTGTGCTTTTGTTGATTTATGACAAAGGCCAGACGAGTGGGAGCTTGATAAGGAGGAAAAAAGTAAAAGACAACAATACTCAAAAAAAAATAGGACAAAAATTTGGTGTGGGAAAGTAAACTATAATCGGCTTGTAATTGTAATGCTATTAAAATGGTCTTTTTTCAATTAGCCAAGCAAACATTGTGCAATAAGGAACTGGCTGCATGTTAAGTCCGAACTTTTACAAGCTGAATATGCCTTGAAGTTAACCAGCTTTGTTGCCTCCTCTTCTCTGTTTTGCTGAAACATCAAAGGCTAACCAGTGTTGATAGAAGATTAGGCCTGAAAAGTGTAGTTCAATCAGATAATCACTGGGAAATTAAAACAGAGCACTTAAAATGAGTTAAGGACAGGTGTCTCATTGTATGGGTGTTCAGCACACAGTGCAATAAGGTCATAATTGAGATTTGATGATCAATGAGAAAATTTCTGACATTAGTAATGGTCTTTCCCATGGAAGTTGTGTGCAACAGAGGGATTGTGGGACGATGGTGTCCAACTTCCAGGTTGGTGCCCATGTTTCAACTTGGTTGCAGTAGAGTTACTCTAGACAGAAGCATAATAGGATGGAGGTGCCTATCCAGGATATTTCTTGCCATTTTAATGCAGCAAAAATGCATCAGTACTCCAGGTCCTTTTCTGATGCTATCATTCTGGATGAAAAGAAAATTTAACTTAAAAAGGGCACCCAGGTACTTAAAATTTTCTGAAAATTGCCTTCTTCTTCTGAATTTTCTCAGGCAAAATCAGTTCAAGAATAAGATTTTGGTGGCTTTCCTTTTCATTTCTTAAAGACAGTTAAGAGTCAGCTCATCTTTACAGAGAGAAAGTATACGTGGGTGTATGCCAATGTGTGTTCAAATAACTCAAAATAAGTTCCTTTTTCAGAAAGGTCGTATTTTACTACATTATACACTTGTACTACACTGGGACATCTATGAAGTCTCTAATTATTTTAAAGGCTGAAGGTTTTCTAACATTGTTTTTCTCATATTCGTAGTAAAACCAGGTTAGATTGGATTCATAAAGAACTCACAAGAGTTTGGGTATGTGGCCATGTGTTTGTTGCATCACACGCAAATTTAGAAGACAACCTTTTTTATTTATATAATTGAGCCTTGCACTGAATAGTGAGATACATGGTCATAATTACAGTGCTTGTCTGGTCATCCTGATTACCTTGCATTCTAATCACCTTGTGCAGTTCATATACGAGTATATAGA
Organism: Oreocharis arfaki; assembly: GCA_013398015.1. Lineage (NCBI taxonomy): Eukaryota > Metazoa > Chordata > Aves > Passeriformes > Paramythiidae > Oreocharis > Oreocharis arfaki. The sequence goes on from VZRR01012420.1 coordinate 714,305, forward strand.
TTAGGAAGGATTAGCAGTGAGATTAAGTCTGTGAATGCAACATTTCTTTGTCTTCTTTGTTTCAAGTTCTTGGCCTCAATGTCATCCTGTAGCTCTGAGTTCCAGAGAACTGTTGTTCGTTTCAGTGCAAATAAGGTCCTGTGAAAAGACAGCACGGAATTTAAACAAAAATTACAGTCCTGCACCTGTTTGTGTTTGTGTGAGAGAGGGAGATAGCAGGACACATTTACAGTTCCTTGTGCAGTCAAGGGAAACTCATGGGAAACTAAAGCCAAATTACCCCAAGCCATTCCTGGGACTCGTGGGAAAAGGTGTTTCTCTTCTCTTCCTCCTTGTCTTTCCATGCCCTGAGCTGGCAGAGCAAGCCAGAGCCTTTTTGGCCCATTTTGTGCAGGAGCCATTCTCCCTTTGTGAGCCTGGAAGCAAGTGGCACCACGAGGGTGGGCAATGCTGTTTGTGAGCCTGCCAGCACTCCCAAGCTCTTCAGTAAAGCTCAGAGAACTGAGCCCCAGAAGGGGAGTGTCTGACCATCACCTGCCCTGCACCTTGCCTGTACCTTCCCAGTCCAGCCATTGTTTCCACCATGCACCACAGAGCTGCTACAGAACAGTTTCCCTCCATGGCAACAGACACAATGACCAAGGTCCGGGTGGTTTTCTTCATCCTGGAGACTTTTTTTCAGGTGATTTTACATCTCCAGCCCTCAGGGATAATTCTACTAGAGTTTCTTACTGCATGAGCAGCTGGTTTCTCCACAGTTCACTTCCCAGCTCCCACTCCTGGCATATGCCAAAATTTGTGGAAGGGATATCAGTCACTTCTGGCTCCCATCAACTTCCCTGAGACTTTTCTGTCCTTTTTTGGAGAGTCAAAAGAAATTTTGCACATGACCTAACAGAAGATACCTGACCCAGAGTGGGTTTAGGCTTACAGACACCAGAGAAACATTTATTTGGCTAAGGCCAGCCTTCGGGGAAAATGCTTGATCTGTTCTATCATGGCTAGATAGAGACTGAGGAAGTGTGTGAATCTGAGGAGAAGGGGGAGGAAAAGGAAGCCAGGTTTAAAAAGTTAAGGGTTTTCCACTTGATTTTTTTTCACACTTTGGCTCCCAACCCAAAGCCTGCAGAAGGCAGTATCTGTAGGTAGATGCAGGAATTGGCTTTGAGGAGACGTTCAAAGCCACCTCTAGCTCACAGAAGAGCTGCCTGTGTTGGTAACCTGGAGTGATTCTTCTCCCTAACAGAAACTACAAGGAGAGAAAGCTCCAAAGAGTTTGAACGCCACTCTCACAGAGCTGTTTGGGGTCATCCCCGGGGACGGGGACCCGCTGCAGGAGCGGGGATCCTACACCTGCAGGCGCTGCGCCGTCGTGGGCAACTCCGGGAACCTCCGGCAGTCTCAGTACGGCCAGGATATTGACTCCCATGACTTTGTGCTCAGGTGAGTAAAAACCACCTCAGCTCCAGATGCCTTTGTGTCTAACATTCACTGGTATTTGGAGGGGACAAGTGGGTAAACAAGATTTAATTGTTTATCTAGTGAAACCTGGTACTTAAGTCAAGTCTAAGTTCCAGGGACATAAGCTGTGTGTATTGGAGATATGGTGTCATGTTTTAGCTTGGAAAAAAAAAACATTAATAGGTGTTGGTACTGTACCTTGTTCTGCACAATCCCTAATTGCCTATGTTAAAAAATAGAGGAGAAAAAAGACTTGCACTTATGAGTAAAAGTTATTTCTGCAGCCAGTCCTCACAAGCAATCTTTTAGACATTTAATTGGCTGTATTAGATTTTACTTTCTTTCATTGGTTCATTCTTAAGCAGTGGTGAGGTGGGGAAGCCAAAGCCACTTTTCAGTGGACAGGAATCACCTCTTTGGCTGCTGGTAATTTGTAAAGGATCACATTGCCTTTCACTTTCAAGGCAACAAGGTTGACGACTTTGTCCCACTGAAGGCAAGCAGGAACTAGGTAAGCAGAGCTCATCACGCAGAGGGCAGCCAGAATATCTGGACTAAGTTCATCTCCAGCGTGTTATCTGCCTTTCACACCACAGCTGCCAGCACAGTACAATTTGGAGAGCAATAAAGGGTGGGAAGGGAGGAGTTGCCATTGGAAATGCCACATGTGGGATTGTACTCTCAGAAGCAACAAAACCTTTAGCAGGAAGCTGTGCACTGAAGTCAAGAATAAATCAACAGAAGATCAGCACCGTTTGAACTGTTAAGCCGCGTTGGCTCCTGATGTGGCTTGAACATGGCATAGAGTCTTCAGGTGACATCTAAATCTTCACAAATTGTATCAGGAGTTGCCTCCTGCAGTTGCATATCTTGCTCCCTGCCAAAAGTACCTCCCCAAAGGCAAAGGCAGCCAACCTGGCCTTCAGATCCATGAAGGGAAGAGGAGAGCCCTCAACATTATTCCTACAGGTTGTAAATGTGGGGCAGCTGCAAATGTGGGAAGCTGTGGTACGTTTATGCTTAACTCTGTGTCCGTCCCTGTGGAGACAGCCCCCGTTCCTGTGTGGACTTCCTTATATTTCCTGGGCTGTGTTTCCAGACCCATGCAGTAAGAGCTTTGCTAGACTCAAAAGCTGGTAGTAGTAACTAAAGAGTAACACTCTCAGGTACATGTTTCTGCTCTGGAGCCTTGCCCATCCCATAGCCATCCATCCCTGGCAAGGGCAAAACTCTGGGTGACTTAGTGAATCTTCCAGTGTCAGATTTATATTTCAGCAATCCTAAGCCAGATCTGAAGGGATTGCACAGGGTTTTAGGATTCACCGTGGGAATTTGTACAGAGAAGGTGACCCCTCTGTGCGTCAAACACAAAATCTCTGGTGACCTGAAATGCACTTCCACGTGCTCTGGCAATACAGCCAAGTGCAGGGGAGAGCCAGGGAGTCTGAGGGGGCACTTTTCCTTCCAAACAGTGTATTCCAGCCCACTTTTATTTGTTTAACTATCTACTTTCATGACAGAAGGAAGTTCCTGCTCCATCCTTCCTGCTGAGACTGCGTGTGAACGCTGCCTTCTGCCATATGGCACCAGCAGCCCCACCATGGGTGGTAGGAAAGGTGCATAGACCTGAGGGCAGCTTGTAAGATAACCAAGATGTCACCCTTGTCTTTGTCTTGATGGAAAGAAACCCCCATGTTTTATACCTTTGACTGACTAATCTCAAGATAAAACACAGAAAGTCCCATGCTTTTCCTGTATTTCTGCACAGTATGGTGTGGGTCACTGGCAGGGAAGCCAATAACTGGGAACTCAATAAAAAATCCACACAGGCCGGCAGGATATTCTGGCTATGCTAATAACTCCCTTGAAGGGAGTTAGAAGGAACTTAAGTAATTCACCTGGGGGAGAACTGCAATAACACAGCCTGGCATAGACTTGATAAACAGATTTTGCCTCTCCTGTTATCAGCAACCAGGGCAGCATGTTTTCTGGCAATGTATGATGCTCCTCATTACCTCGTCAGCTACATCTTTCCTTGTCCTCCCTGTGCTTCTGCCAGGAGCTGAGCTAATGTGATTGCAAAAAAAAAAATTTCTCAGAGACAAATGAGGGGTTTCTCCATGGTTTTGCACAGCAGCATGGATTCATGCAAGTTGCTTTGGGGATCTCTAATGTGCACTGTGCTGCACCACAAAAATATGCAAATCTCTGTCATGGGGGAGCTAAAGCATCAGGGAGAGAATCACTGATGTGTTCCCAGATTGGCTTTTGGAGGTGAACACAGGCATAGAGGCATTTCTGCAGTCCTGAGTTCAGAAACCCCCTCTCTGTTCTCTGTATGGGCCACTCATGTAAGAACTAGACTCGATGATCCTTGTGGGTCCTTTCCAGCTCTGAATATTCTGCGATTCTGTGACTGTGATACATCCAGCATAAGGTCGAGTGGCCCTGTTTGCCCAACACATCTTGACTGAGCCCTGGTGGCCCTGGGCAGATCTCCATTCACTGACCCCAGGGTTAGCTGAAGCTCCCCATGTGTGTGCAGAGAGACCCTGAGTATCTACAGACGTTGGAGGACATACTACAAAGTAAAAGTAAGGTTTGGGTAAATGAAGGGTCAGCAGCAGGTCCTGTGTTTGTCACCGTGGCTGTGGTGCCTTTTCATGGGAGAGCCATAAGGAAGATTTGCTGCTTCTCATCATACATAACATGGTTTATTACCTTGACCCTAGACATTCAAATACACCTGTGTGGATAACGGGGAATGGAACTGCAAGAAGTCAAGCTGGTGTACCTCAGGGCAATGTTTTTCTCACCAGCTGGAGGATGCAGCTTTAGGATGAAGTGAGATGTGTCCTCATGGACTCACCATTCTTCTGATGAGCTCTCTGCTGACTGTAAAGGGAATGCAGTGTGCACACAGGTGTGCTTGGAGATACACCTGCTTGGTAGACACTCCTATTCAGTCCAAGGAATTCCACACTGAAGCTGAGCTTTCGTTTTGTGTGTAACCACACGGGTTGTGATCATTCCAGCTTGACTGAGGATCCCTACACCATCAGGGCTGTCTGAAGACCCTGCATACAGCACTCCCTTAGCCATGGGAGCACATTCCTGTGCCTCAAGCAAATGACTTAGTAATGGTTCCCATGTGTTTGTATTTACCTAATTCCTCTCTTGTCTCAATTCTTCCTTTTGGGCTGCAGAATGAACCGCGCCCCCACTGCTGGCTATGAATCAGATGTTGGGAGCAAGACCACTCACCACTTTGTTTATCCTGAGAGCTACAGAGAGCTGGCAGCAAATGTGAGCATGATCCTGATTCCCTTCAAAACCCTGGACCTGCGCTGGGTTGTCACTGCTCTCACCACAGGCACCATCAACTTGTGAGTAAGGGCAGGCACAAGGGGTGGGAGCTCCATACTTCATATTGCTGTAGGAGATAACAGCCTGTGTGGGGCAAATCCCTGCTTCTGATGAGGCCTAGGCGTGCTTTGCAGACCCTCTCAAGTCAGAGTTCAGCCCTGAACATTTGATTTCTAGGAAAAGCTTAATGTTATGATGTGGTTGTTGATGCAAAGATCAAGATCCAGTCACTTAGATCCACAGTGGTCTGAGAGAAATGAAAAGGGGGGTTTTTGCTGGTGGAGGTGACCAGTTGAGCAAAAGGCTCCTGAGCTTTGCTGTTCAGTGCCTCACTTTGGGCTTCTGCTCTTCCTTCTTCCTCTCTGGTTCCTTGGGAGTCAGTACGCTTGCAGAAGAGGACAAGGAGGCAGAGAGGGGTGTGCAGGTTGCTCACCTGAGGCAGTGAGAGCAGATGCAGACCACAGCACTTAGTGCCCCATCCACAGGATGGGCTCCCCAGCCAGGTTTGTCAGGAGCTTAGTTGTCTTTCCTGGTGGAATGTGATTGAGAGCTGTGCAGAAGAAACAGTGTTTTATGTGTCACATGCATGTCTTAGCCTTAAATTCAAGAGTTCTACTTGGCAATAATGTGACACACTGGAATTTATTCTCCTGTTCTTTTTTGGGTGCTGACAGAAGTAAAGGTTGTCTCCTGCTTGATACATTTATGGCAGCACCAGAATTAGAAATGGGATCAAAATGCATGTTTCTTCTGGAAGCCTGCTAGCAGGTTCTCTTCCTTCCTGTAAACTGGCTTTTCCTAATCCAGAGAATGAAATATGCAACATTTGTATTGTGTGTGAGGTTATCTGCTGGATGTAAAACCACAGCCTGGTGGGATTGCTTGGTGACATTCTGCTACACATAGACAGCAAGAGCAGATCAGATTGCTTTTCTCCAGGGAGAAATACTTCAAGACATTTCAACTTTTTTCCCAGTTTCAAAGTCTCAGAAGATTTAAACTTGGAAAAGTGTGTCTTGGGCATGTTGACTGGGCATAAGACCCACTTTGCAATTTTAAGTAAAACTCTTTGATGGAAAAAAAAATAAAGTTTCATTTCTTCTCTTTATTTTCTTTTCTCTCTTTGTAGATGCATTTTAGATTCTTTTTATTTCCTATTTAGATTCCCTTAACATGTAACAGATCTGTGCTAGCTTCCTTTTACCTTTTTCATCACCAGCACTTAATACATACAGTCATAAATTGTCTTGAAAAAAATCCATCTTCAAGACACACTCATAACCTGGAAAAATCAGCGCACTTAGAAAAGTGTACCAATCACTGCAAGAAAGTCATTGAGGTGCTGAAGCCTGTCCAGATAAGAGCAGTGGATCTGGGGATGAGTCTGGAGCACAAGTCTGATGAGGAGCAGCTGAGGGAGCTGGGAGTGTTCAGTCTGGAGAAAAGGAGGCTCAGGGGAGACCTTATTGCTCTCTACAGCTCCCTGAAAGGAGGCTGGAGCCAGGTGGGGGTCAGCCTCTTCTCCCAAGTAATGAGAGACAGGAAAAGAGGAAATGGCCTCAAGTTTCACGGGGGAGGTTTAGATTGAATATTAAAAACAATTTTTTCACCAAAAGAGTTGTCAAGCACTAGAACAGGCTGTGCATGGGAGTGGTGGAAGTCACCATCCCTGAAGGGAATTAAAAGATGTGTAGGTGTGGCACTTAGGGACATGGTTTAGTGATGACTTGGCAGTGCTGGGTTAACTGTTGGACTCAATGATCTTAGACGTCTTTCCAACATAAATGATTCTATTGTTCTATAATTTACATGGACATAGCTTTTGCAAGCAGGTCCACTGCCTGTCCCTGCCCCAGGAGAAAGCTCTTGGTACTTCCTGAGGTCTGCTCTGATTTCAGGTGAGCCCTTAGCCTATTAGAAAGGCTGGTTGACCACAATGCAGTCACAGCACATGAAAGGGAAAACATCTTTGCTTAATAAATTACAGGATATATTATATATTAATAATTAGGTTGTATACATGGGCTTGGTAAGCATCTGGTGTAAATTAGTGTGTGAGTATTTAACCACATGAAAGAAATACCACTATTTTAAGATTTTTGCCGTACTCAAAGCAGGGAAATTGCATAATTAGTAAGCTGGAATAATAAAAGCAGAAAATCATAAGCATATAAATCAGAGCACTGTATGAAGCATAATTTTAGCCTTGTAGAATTAACCTATGAGCATGCATTAAACACACAGTGTCAGATAATGGGTATAAGGAAATTGTTGAGTGCACATTTTTAAAGGGGAAAAGGCATGAAATAAAAATAAAACACATTTGAAAGTCAGTATTTTAGAAAGGAAGAAGTACTTATCTCCTTACCCCGGTCTGCTTGGGCATTGTTCCATGTGCACAGGCTGGATAGTGTCAGCTGACTTTAGGCTAACAAGAACCCAGGTGTACTCATAGCTAAGAAAGATAAGCATCCTGTATTGGTTAGACTTTTACACAGTGTTTAATTTTCTGTATTTCATCCAAATGAAAGAATTTCCTGAAACAAAACCTGTGAGTTAAACATATTCTCCTCTTAGTATTATCATAATTATTGCAATTTTTACATTTCAAAACAAAAGCCAAACTGCAGATTGCCTTAATACTAGCTTCAATTGGTAGCTGAGTGATTCTCTCACATTCTCAGTCCTATCTGACTGATGTATTTCCATCTAAAAATGTCTCTCTAAGACTAGGCATCATTCCAGAAAAGACTAAGAAATGCCTTTTCTGGGATAGAAAACTTTCAGGCCCTCATCAGCCATATATTTACCCAGGTTGCCTTCACTTGCAAGTCTTTTAGAAATCTGCATGGTGAAAAAATCTCTACTTAGTTTGGCAAAGACAAATATTGTATTCCTTAGAATCACATCCTGGGTCAAGGTTTCAGTAAGGGTCTTGTACAAGGTGGTCAGCAGCAATGATAGAGTTCACTAGAGTCCTGCAAAGTGGCTCATGGAAGATATTTCCCAGGTGATATTACACTGTCTGTAGCCACCTCCATCACAGGTGTCACTCTGTCCCACTCCTGCGTGGTACTTCCTGGGTCCCTCACTCCCTGGCTGCCCTGCAGCCCAGGTTTTACACTATCATAAGAGCAGAGATATGCTCTTATCTTAAGTGTGCCAGTAGGTGTTGTGGGGTTTTATGAGGTTCTGCAGCCACATGACAGCAGGGCTTGGGTATTTCTTCTGAAAGAATGAAATAGCCCTTGGTTAAAATTACTAACATGTGATTTGACAAGAGCTACAGCAGTCTCCTGGTTAGGCCAGAGATTTCCGCAAGTGTTGTCTTGAACACTGCATACCTTTGTCTTGAACATGCATCTCTTTGGTCTTCTACTGTATCTATCCATGAAATACAGACCTCTTGTTTCCTCCGCATCACCTTTTTGTTTATTTATTATATCAAGGAGATTCTGCCACCAAGGAAGCTCTTTTTGTCTTCATAAGCACAAAAAGGACACGGGATCACCAAGACTGTGTTTACTGATTTGCTGGTCAAGGTCAGGCATGGGCTGCAGCTGCAAGGGTATATTTGCTGAGATCAGATTGAGAATTCTGCATGAGTGACCCTTTCCCCAACAGCATCACCTCCTAGGAGGGTTGGAACCATCCATCACCTCTCTCACTGCCTCCACCCCAGAGCAGGGATTGCAGGTCAGGAGAACATTGCCAGGTTGCCACTGGTTTGGGAAGATTTGGACTAAGTTTTAAAAGTAATGATGTTCCACCGTTCAAAGGAAATAAAGCCTTAATGACAGGAGCCTTGTCATTACCAAAACCCAAGTGAAAACTCTGAGACTGAGTTAATGGAAGGCTTTGGTGATTTACTGCAACCCATCTAAAAAGCATGCAGAATATTTTTTGGGATATACTCCAGTTACGAGGCCAGCTCACCAGAATTTTTTCATGTGAAACAAACTCAGGAAGATTTTTTTCTTGCAGCACTCGTGATGAGCTGTGCAATGCCAGCACACACCATGCATGAGATTTGGGGAATAAAAGTTTTTTTCATTTTCGAGACAAGACTCGTGATTTCAACCCAGTCACAAGGTGTAACTTGGAAATTTTATGCTGGAAACTGCAGGAAGCCTTCAGCATCGCCCTGGGGAGGAGGGAAATAGCTTTTTGGTGGGGGGCTGTGTACTGGGAATGCCCGAGTTTTGAATAACCACAGAACTGGTGAACTCTGCTGCCGCCGACTCTGAAAACCATGCGGTAGCATTGAGTAATAGGAGAGGAAAAGTCTCCCCCTGGTGGGAGAAGGTTTTTCTGCCAAGAAGTTAAATGGGAAGTCCTTCCCATCATCAGAGCAAAGACTGCAATGATAATGATCCAAGAATTAGAAGTCTCGAGCTCCATGTAGTATTGACTCTACAGTGTATTCTCAACTAAATCTTTGGTGTCCTACTGCCAATAATTATCTTGAATATTTAAGAACATAATGGTTTCCTATAAAATTGCTTCAGTGACAGCTCAGTTCTTTTCCTGCTGTGTTACTTAATTGCAGCCTCATTTTACAACAACTTCTTGAATTTACTACTTTCAAATAATTTGAATTTATTACTGTTTGTGAAGAATATTCTTTCTTTGGAATTACATTTGGAGTTTTATTTATTATGGTGCTGTCTTTCTTTTTTCTTTAACAGCACATATGTTCCTGTTCCACGGAAAATCAAAGTCAAAAAAGAAAAGGTGAGCGATGCTGGTTTCTGGATTTGTTCTGCTAATTTATTTGTAGGTCTTTTGCTTCTTTGGGAGACTGCAAGAATCCAAGCAAGCCCTTGACATTCATAAAAAGTTGCAGCCAAAATACAGACACTTTACAAGGCTCAGCTAAGCTAAAAGTTTGGCTCCTGTGTGCCATTTAGGTCATAGATCAACCACTAAATAATTGTGGTTGGAAAGAAATTGTTCTTTTGGCTATGCAATTGCATGAACACTGTTCTGAAGGTTGCATCACTTCCTCTGGTGCTGCTCAGGGACATTAAAAGTGCAGTATTTTCCTCCACAGCAGTTGCTCGGTTCCTACCCGTTGCAGTCATTTGTATGTAATGAGACTGAGGAGAGACTTTGGACTTTTTAAAAATAAGGTGTTTGAACACCAAGGATGTTTCTCACTCCCCAGTCAGTTCCTTGTAATAAGCAGCTAAGTGAACTCTGAACAAATAAAGCTGTGTGTTTCCAAGTCAGTGGAGAATTCCTGGTCGTAGGCTCTTGACCCACAGCTGCAATTATTACCTGTATTATTACCTGTACCAAATTAAACGAGCTTGGAGGCTGAGGTCAGGCCCAGTCCAGGAAGGTTTTGCTCTAGGTGTGTTACAGGTCTCACAGGCAATGTTCAAGCACAGTTTGCATGAGAGTACAGATCAGGGAACATTCCCTGTTTTGCACAGGGGCAGGCTGCAGGCAGGATTTCCCACGGGGCAGGATGATAATTCCCATGTTGGAACTTTAGGCACTGTGCAAAGACTTCTGTTGTTGTAGCTGCATGGTTTGAGGATATAACTGAGGCAGGCTGAGTGGGAGAGGAAGAACCTCTTCCATGGAGCTTCCAGAAAAATAAAGGTCTCATTCTCTCAGTCGTCGGAGAGATGGATTTTCAAAAGTACAGGCATCCAGTGTATCAAGGGCTGTTAAAATATGACATTAGCTGCAGAACACTGGAATTACAAATTAAAGCACACACCTTTTATTCAAGAGGCCAGGTTTCGCCAAAGGCTTCAGGTGAGACCCTGAACTAGTATCACTTTATGTTCCTTTGCTTCAAACCATGGACCTCTAGGGTGCATTAAATAATCCCTTAGCTGATCCTTACCTGTTGTGAGGTACATGATAACCTCTGCAAAACCCCTGTGAGGAGCACCGGGGCAGGTTTTTAAACTCACGTCACAGCTGAGTGGCAGCAGCCCAGGGTATGGTGATTTGTCGCAGCTTCCTGAGCATGAGAGGAGAAGCCTGTATTTCTTCCCACACTGTGCAATGCAAAACACCCTGCAAGAAGAGATTACACACAGATGCAATATCAGCAATTAACCTCTGTGAAAGGAAAAGCCTTGCAGCTAACCAGATAGCACTGAAATGCTGTCACTCTAATTACAAACACAGCATGGAGAGAAAAGCCTCTGTTTGCCTCGTTCAGGGGAGGGGGTTGAAACCAAGGGCTCCCATCAGTCCTTGGATTTACCATACTCTCAGGTCTTATCTTAAGTGCTCTGTCTCTGGGAGATGACCTCTCTGAGATAAACAAATGCATTTTATGTCTTGTAAGAAAAAAGTATACAGCAAAGAAAAATAGCGTGTTTAGGAAACAGGATTAAAGGAGCTTACATGACCTGATTGGCTTCCTGATAGTTTACATTTGGCCCTTGGTTTCCTTAGATCTGTACTTGCAGAGATACCAAGACATGGCTGGCATATTTTGTGGAAGAGGGAATTGCTCCTATGTTCCCACTCAAATTACAGTTGGACCGATAATCTTAGGGGTCTTTTCCAACCTAAATTAATCTGTGTTTCTATGAAATGTGTCATGGCATCTCATGTTTGCCTTTTTCAGGACTCCAGCTCCCCAGAGCTCACCTGCAGGGTGCTGCAGGGAGAGCTGAATGGCTGATGCCTAATTTCCATCTCACTTGGGCCATTTCATAGCCATTGGTTTCAGTAGCAATCTCCAGGATTTACATTACTGTAAGCAGGAGGGATATCAAGACCAAGGAAGGGCTATTCATATGTAATTGCACATGGGAAATATTCCTGAATGCGCTTAGTATGGGACTTATTTTTCCCTTTCACAAGCCCTCAAGGAATAACTGTTATTCCTTTCTTACCCACTCCCCTACTCCAGTGTCCTTTAGGAATGATGTGTTACCGTTGTTTTTTCCCAGGGTATTTTACTAATGAGTTTTTCTCTCCAATTTTGCCTAGGTCCTGGTTTATAATCCATCTTTTATGAAATACATCTATGAAAACTGGCTCGAGCATCATGGGAGATACCCCTCCACAGGCCTTCTGTCTTTGATGTTTGCTCTCCATGTATGCGATGAGGTAAAGTCCATCTGTGTTTGGATATATGGATAAAAAATCGGGACATTTCACGCTGAAGAACGAGAAACAACCCCTGGCCACTCACTCAGCCTGCTTCCCCCTCTCCACCTTCTCTGCCATTTACCTCTTCAAACATATGCAGACTCCTCAGAAACATGCAGACACACTCAGCTGACAGTGATGGATTTTTTTAATGTCATCAAGTCATAGGGTTTACGATGCACTCCAGGAGAATATAATTAAACAAAAACAGAGATTCCAGCTGGTATCAAAAGACATCTAAACATGAGCGGTATCTGTGCCCATCTTGCTAGTGAAAGTTTCAATTATGTTTTGCCTCACTCTATTTTCTAACTCAGGCTTCTGGGTTTTTACAGTGTGTTATAGAAATTGCCTTTGTTCCAGCAGTTACTTGGGGAAATTCCCTGATTTGGGTGATGTGAGGTGCTCCAAGGTGACTGGAGACTCAGCTAGTTAGAGTAAGGCCAGGTTAGCTCTACAAAATCCTGCAAACCTGAGCTTGTCAGCATGGGGGATAAACCTCACTTTGCTGGCAAAACCCGTGTCCTGGACACATATCTGCTGATGAAAGATTTTTGGTCACCCAGACCTGTGTTGCTTGGAGAAGTGACAGAAATACTCCTAAAGATACTGGAAGAAACTCTCATAGTCGCAGCAGATTGGGTGGAGCCTGTTTTCTGGTAAGCAGGCAATGACCAGGGCTCTGAAGTAACTGCAAATATCATATAATCAAGCATATAAGCGCAGTCAACCTGGGTCATTATTTGGAAGACCAAGACCAAACCAAATTTTTTTCACTCTTTGTGACCTAAATCAGCTAAAGAGGAGATTCCCATCTCAAGCCACTGATTTCTGTGGTCAATCATGCTTGAGGGATAGGAATGCATTTTCATATTGCTAAATGAGAATTAATGGATAGAAATCTCCTTTTCCCTCTGAGTTCAGGTCTGGTGGTGTCTCGGCATAGCTTAGGATGTCACATGCCTTGGGTAGGCCTTGGGCTGTTTCGCTGTGGCCATGTCATGCAGCAGAAGAGCTTGGGACACCACTGAGGACCTCAGGTGCTGCTGCCTGTAGATACACTGAGAATAAAGAGTTTCTTCAGCATTTCAGATGAAGAGCGATTGCTTCCCAGTCAATAACAGTAGTTCTCCCTTGCGTCCTAGGTGAACGTGTATGGCTTTGGAGCAGACAGCAGAGGACACTGGCACCATTACTGGGAAAACAACACTTCAGGTGGGGCTTTCCGCAAGACAGGCGTCCACGACGGGGATTTTGAGTTCAATATAACTTTGACTCTTGCTTCCATTGAAAAAATAAAATTTTTCAAGGGCAGATGACCCTGGCCACGGGGACAAGCGGGGGCTGCAATTTCCAGCATGCAGCAGAGCAAAGCTCAGTGAAGATGATCTGGGCACCAGCCAGGTTTGAATACATGGATCTGCGGTGGATTTGGAGCATCTCACACTGCAGGGAGTGAGGCCAAGGACCGGCTTCCAACTGCACATGATTTCCTGTCTACAGATTCCCGGGAGCTATCAATCAGTTGTGGGAATAAATTAATCTCTACTTAGGCTCTACGGCTTGATTCTTGAATTACTGATGAAAGATCTGCCTGCTGCAATTAGGACAAACCTGGGCACAGGAACTGCTGTCTGTGTGTCCGTTCTCTCCTCGAGCAAGGCAGGAGATCCTTGAAGAAGAGTGCAAATGACTTTTGGGACTTGAGACCCACTAAGGCAGCTGTGAACATCATAGTAAGGATTACCTCAAAGAAATGAATTCACTTCTGCTGTTGATCTTCTTTTTAAACCGTCTCTTCTCTGTTCTCTATTACTTCTGTTTTCAAGGAAAAACATGATGAAGTTGCCTGGAGTAGTAACTATTTCAACCATTGCCTCATTTTGCATTGATAGTGTCTAGAAAATATGAAATTATCTCATGTATTATTTAATATTGCTTCCTACACAGCCATAATGATGGAGAAAATAATACTGAAAACTCCAGGGAAAAAAATGGCCTTTTTAGCCACTTGTCTGTCTTGTTTGGTTATATGTAATTTTTGTTCTTTTTTGGTGGAAAATACTCTGGCTTTTTTTTTTTTATTTAATCAGTTTAAGATTTGAAAGTGGACTTTCTTCAAGTCATTTATATGTGCCTTTTATAATTGTGCAACAGATGTGATTTTTTTTTTTTTTAAGATGACAAACCCTAAATTAAACTTTTTTATAAAACAGGGAGAAGTTAACCAAAGGTCAGCCTCTGTCTGGTATGCTTTTGTAGTCAAAACCAATAATAACAACTCCTATATTGCATTTGAACAAACACAAACAAGACAATTTTTAAAGGTAGCTTTTACCTTTTTTATGGGAAAATATTTAAAAGTCCCAAGGAAAATTTTCTTCTTAATTTTTAAAAAAATTTTTAAATGTGGTATCTCTTTACAAGGTCTCTATCTGAAATGGAAAAAACATCATGGGTTGGGATATCAACTAGTAATACATTAAGAATCTTCTGCTCTGTAGCAGCACCTACAAAGACACAATCTGCACAAGCTGATCTTAGAGCATAAGACAGACTTCAAAATCATGTGCATCTCTGGAGGAATGAGTATATTGATGTCAGTACCTCTAGGCAATGAGAGGAGAGAAGTTACAGTGGAGATTTTATATCCACAGATTTTTGCTGGAATCAACACATGAAAACCTCAAGGACAGATAAAGTATAAATCCAAGTTAGGCAGTGAAGAATGGAAAACAGTGGTCTTTTCTTCTCAGTATCATGAAAACAGGACTCATGGATTATTGACCCACTTTCAGCCTTGGGGAAGCCAGAGGAGTTCTTGCCACAGACTTCAAGGGACTTTTGATCAGGCTTGGGAAAAATGGCATATTTAATTTTTAATGTTTCACATAGGTTGGAGCTTATGGCAAATCATCTAAATGTCTCCTCTCTATGCACCAGTTGTGGCAGAATGTCCAAGCAGATGAGTATTTGAGGTTGGTGAAAGCCCTTCAGCACTGATATGCTTCATCCAAAATTTATCCCCTTGTCTTTCCACACCAGTTGGTGCCAGTGAGATGCCCTCCAAGGCAGCAGTACATGGGACAATGTCATGGTCAGCTGGAATTTTGGGCCACAGCGCCACTCACTGACATAAACTGCTTTACCCATGTGAGTATTACTGAACTCATGGCGTATAAAGAGCCAAGGATGCCAAATGTCTGTGTAGGGAATAGAGCTCCCTCAGCTCGTGTGACCCTTCAGTTCAGCGATATGGAAAGGGTAGGATTTTCAAATCCTCATGATGAGACCTGTTCATGATCCTCATGTCAAGAAGCCATTTCCCAGCATGGTGGCCAGCAGAACTCACCTGCATGTCACAGGCACAGCAAATTTGATGGGCTTACTGTCTGCTCCATGTCCTTTGTAAAAGAATGAAGCATTACTACTGGAACCATGTTTGTTTGTTCACTTCGAGCATTCCTGCTTGTTTAAATTGCTGTTAATCGGTATGCTTCTGGTGAGGTGCTGCAGTAATACAAGCAAAGCAAATCTAAGAGGCAAAAGACTAAGTGGAAGACGCCAGTGATAACTTCACAGTGTGGCTGATTTTGGAGCTTCAAACACTTTATTTTTTTTTCCTCATGGATAGATATTAGTAATTCAGAAACATTGGGTGCTCTTTCAGTCATTTTTAGAAAGACTTGGAAGAAAACTTATAGTGGTTTGTCCCCTTGATATTTTGGGGGCTTTTTTTTTATTACAGGGGTCAATTTGGAATCAAGAACAGTGGAAGAAGAAGCCAGCTATATTCTAGTCTGTGTTGTTCTGAAAGTTTGCTTTTTCTGTTCTAATAAAATTTCCATTTTCCCCTCAACATTCTGCCTCTGACAGCACATATAAAACCTCATGGCTCATACGTGCAGATAGATTTAATATCTTCATCATGGAACAAGCTGCAATTTCCATTTCATTTTGTTGCCAACAGCAAGCAGTAACTGTGTACCACTGATGTCCATTTTTCAGAGTGTAAGGAGAGCAGAGAGTGGATCTCTCCAGGTGCAGGATGAGGAATAGTCTGCCATCACATTTCCATTCCAGGGGAACCTTCTAGAGTCCTTTAGGCAGCTGACTGTTGTGTTAGATCCTTGTCTCAGTTCCTCCACAATTTTGCTGCTCTTTCAATTGCCTTCAGAATCAGGAGATACCAACAGATGATGCTGAGGGAATAATTAATTCCCACTGCCATTGTTGAAGATTTTTTTCCTGCTAGAAACTTTCTGGTTTTATTTGGTTTAAAAGAACCAAGAAAAACATTTAACAACATGTCAAGGCTTCAAACTCTTGGACTGTATTTGCCACCACTGCAAAAAAAAATCTGAAGCACTCTTGAGTGTGTGTTATGTTTTTTACCAAAGCCAAATCTCTTGAGCACTTTTTCCCTCCCATGACCAGATTTTCTTTGTATTTTTCTCTGACTACACAATCAATCATGTTTCTTTTTCTCTAATGGTGGGGAGTCTCACACAATCGTTCATTGACATTTTATTTATTTAATTTTTCAGTATGATATGAATCAAAATAAATTTTTTAATGTAATCAAACCAAAATGTTTCTGTGTGCACTTCTTTTTATCCACAGTATTTTCATTAGCTCCTAGAACCTCTTCTGTCATGTAACAGTGTAATGAAGCTTATTCCACTTCCTCACACCCATCCAGTCAGACTCAATCATCTTAGAGGTCTTTTCCAACCTTTATGATTCTGTGATCCTTTGGGTGACAATTGGCATGTTTCAGGCTGCTTGTGATCATGGGTGTCACACTGCTCACATGGCAGCTCTAGGTCTCTGGAGAAAAGAAATTGAACTTAATATGCTTGTGGTCTCCTGCTGGATGTGTGCTCTATTTAGAAGATGTATTAGGGAAATTAATGCAGATTCAGAAATCAGTGACTTGAGAAAAGATTCAACTTATCTGACCTGGCTGAGATCTGAGGGTCCACCCCAGGTCCCTCTTTTAAGGGCCTGCTTTGGTCACACAAGCACTTCGGTCATGGGTGGCTTAGATGTCCATGAGAAGAACCCCATCCAGGAGATGGATCGCTTTGATCAGGTATCACTTCGGCAGGTCACGCCCACATCTGCATCACCATCGCTTTACATGTGGAGACTCCACCTTGGATATTTCTTGTGGACCTCATCAACTGCTCAGTTTCCTTATGTGCCCTTTCCTTTCATTGTTTAAGGGACTGAGTAGGGTAGATGGTCTAGCAGTGATGCAAGTTGCCCTTTGAAATGCAACCATCCTGGTGGTAGGAGCTCAGGAAGTCATCAGAGGCCAGCTCAGGAAGCTCCTGTTCAGATACAGGCAGTGGTCAGGTGGTCACAGTAAGAGCTGCTGTCCAGTGTGACCTTCAGAGGATCAGGTTCAGTGGATCAGTTCTCAGAAACTACTTCACACTTTGCTTTTCAACCTGGGCTCTAGACGTGCTACATCAGTGAGATATTAACCACCATTAATGGATACAGCCCAGCCAGAATCACACTTGTTGAAGATGAGTGGGAAGTAGAAGGCACACAGGTCTGAGGAGCTATTCCAGGCACTTCAGGTGCAGAGGAGATGCGAAGCATCTTATCTTATCTCCAGCAAAGCAAAATAACACCAAGGAACAGCTTTCTTGGAAATCATTTTGTTTCATGTTCGCTCACAAGAGGTGCAATACAATGCAGCTTCCAGGTCTGAAATGATTTTTTCAGGAAAGTAATTTGGATAGAATTACAATCTGGAAACCACTTGAGACTAGTAAGACATGCAGCAACAACAACAGCAGCATGCAGACAGATGGACCGACCACAGGACTTGGACAAAGGACTTTGCTTATACCATCGAATGAAGAAAGGGAACTGTATGGCTTCAGTTCACAGCATGGGTTCCTTTGATGGCTCACAGTCAGAATAGCAATTAAACCCAAAGAATTAAAAGGCAAAGGAGTCCCTTGCCACGCTTAAAAATCTGCTTTCCCTTGTCTCTCCTATAAAATTTGGGGGAGTCGATCTCATTACATTTATTGTCTTCAGGCAACATGAAATAAAATATGGTTTACGCAGTAAAAAGTTCTTCATGGTCAGGTACTTGTACGCAGAGGGAAACCTCTGTGTTTTCAGTTAAATTTTGTCTTGTAGGAAATTCACCATGTTGCTCTACTCCTTAGTTTGTAGTTTCTAAGGTAACATTTGGCTGGCAGAATATAAATATATCCACGTGGGAGTTTGTCTGTCCCAGTGACATTAACACTCCTACTAAAACAGGATATTTTCCACAACAGTTACTGTTTCCAGAGACTCTGAAGTTACACAGAAACTACTAGCTGGCCTCCCTGTCCACCCAGACACCCGATCAGTAAGGAAGCATCCTGTGGTACCAGCACTGTGTCCTGCAGCAGCTTGGTGTTCCCCCAAGGAGCCCCAAATCAAGTGTTATGTCAAGGAACCCCTTACAGCCCACGAGGATTTTTGTGTTCCACTCCTTGCTTTCCTGGGCCTGGCCCCAAAGAGGTGCCACCATCTGGGGGAGCTGCACATTGCTCCCCCAGCTCAAACCCACAGTCTGGGGGTGTGAGTGGACTGGCTGTACTTGAGCTGTGCTTTGAAGCTTGCCCAGTTTGCGGCCACTTCTGTGTTCAGCCTGTGCAAATACCAGAGTGGGTTTCATATGGTAGAAAACAGTGGAAAGAGTGATTTCATAGAATCAATCATCAAATCATAGAATGGTTTGGTTGGAAGGGACCTTCAAGATCATCCAGTTCCAACCCTGCTGCTGTTGGCAGGGACACCTTCCACTAGACCAGGTTGCTCAGAGCCCCCTCCAACTTTGCCTTGAACATTTCCAGGGATGGGGCATCCACAGCTTCTCTGGGCAACCTGTGCCAGTGTCTCACCACCCTCACAGTAAATAATTTCTAAATAACCTCTAATCTAAATCTCTGTTTTTTTTAATTTAAGACTGTTCCCCTTTGTCCCATCACTATTTTAACTCCTCTTTTTCCTTTAAATGTTGAAGGATTCAGATATCAGAGGGTGGGTAAGTGTGAGCAAGTTCCCCAAGAGGCCGATGAGGCACAGAGCTCCTGCCTGCAGTGGTGGAGTCACAGGAAAGAGTCATGAGAGAGACCAATGACTGATGGTCCTTCACTGGGGACACCAAAGAGTTGGGTGCTGGGAGAAATTCTGCAAGCTGTCAGGTTCTATCATTTCAGGGTTTGATATGAATAGGTAAGTGGGGAAATAGAAATAAACAATTTAAAGGTGAAGACAGGATACATAAAAATAAAGCAAATGTGTCTTCTAGAAAACCTTTTGCAGAGGAGTTTTACCCATTTGTTTGGTCCATCGAAGTAGGTGGACCAGGAGTGAATTAGGCTGCTGATGCTTTTGGGCACACATGATGTGATTTTTAACCTGGCCAGCAGCCAAGCACCCATGCAGCCACTCACTCGCTTCCCACAGCCACCAGTCCGAAACACAGCACTATATGGGTGCTAGGAATAAAACCAGCTCCATTCCAGGCAGATTAAAATAGACTAGATACTTAAAGAATCCCGTGGATTCCAGGGGATCTCCTGAAGTCTGAGGGAACGTTACACCTAACTACCTGAGTTGCTGGATGCTTCTAATTACTCCTCCATCCCACAGATATCCCACTGGAATCAGGTGAGATTGATACTCACCACTAGCAGTAATGACAGCAGCTTCAGGAGGAATGCACCTGAGACACTGGTGGCTCTTCAGTTCGTGTTTCTTGTTGGGGCTGGAATAACATATTAGACCAACAGCCAGGGGCAAAGAGAAATCACTCTTTTATGTGGCTGTGGGCATGGTGTTTGCTTCCTTCCTTGAAGGGGGGTACCATTCCACACCTCTGTGATGGCTTCCTGTGGGCCAAGGGAACATCACTGCTTATCATCAGTTGCAGGTTTTGCAACGTGGCTTTACAGCTTAGCAGGGAGATCCAGCAGATGCACACAAATGAAGCCAAAACAATGTTTTTATTTCCTGTAATAAGCAAAGGAATGGGGAACATCAGCATGCACGCAGATTAATGGGCCTTTGAGCAGTGAGATGTGATTAACTCATTTCAGTCAGCGCTGGGGATCTCAGCACCTCATTAGCTTTTTCATTAATGGTTACAACTAATATCTGATTAGCATCCGTTTCACCAGTAATGAGTTCTCCTTCTTAATGGAGACGGAGTTTTCCACTGGGTGACAGTGAAAGAGAGAGGGAAGGAGCCTGCTAATTACTGTGCTGACAGGGCACTTGGCCATCACGGTCACTGACCTGACTGTCCTCCCACGCCCCTCTAACTGGCCCTGCCACACTGGCACAGGCAAACATACGCTGTGCCAAGTGCACTCAGCAAGCCAGAGGGAGAGGACCCAATTCTGGCTCCTGAAAACTGAATCAGCCCAAGCTGTGTGTCAGTAGGTGGGACAGCCTTGGAAGGACTGTCCCCCTGTCCGGGCCTAGGGGTACCAGGGGCAACAAGTGACAGGAGATGCAGAGTGATGGGAGAAGAAACACTGGCTGGAGATAGGAAGCAACAGATGTTTTCACATGCAGTACTCAATGATTTGTTTTCTAATAGATTTTTCTAATAGAGTTTAATAATTTCCCCACTAGAGCGTGCTGTTTTCCTGTTCCCATGAGTTATCCCCTGGCTTCTGGAGCACTCAGCTCTCTCACAGGAGTGTGTCACATCACAGGCTCAGAGTGTGTTCCCTCCTGACACTTCTACCTCCACAGCTGTAAGGTAGAATTATTTGCTGAATCTATTTATATTGGCCTCTGGGTAATAACTAAATGCAAGAGCCCACTGACCATGAGGGAGAACAAGATGGGAGAAACCCTGCAAGGCTTCATGCCCTAAGGGTTCACATCAGTGCTGCTTTCTGTGCAGTTTTCCTTTCTGTTTGAAAGGGGACAGCACTCTCAGAAATGTGTGTGGATTTTTTTTCTGTTATTGTGGTTGTTCTGACCCTTAAGAAATGCTCATAATTGAAAAAAAAGAAATAAAACAATTCTTCCCTTGTAACCTAATTTTCTGACAAGGAACAAATATTTGTTCCTGGCTCTGTTGTAGTGATACAAATCTTTTATTTTGGGATGTAAAAGGCTTTAGTTATAGCAGATCAAAATGTCCTTTGTGGACCATAAAGGCCACTCAGTTATTTCTAAAAGGACTTTCAAGTTATGCTACCAATACCGCCATCTTGTGTAGTTTTGGATTTATTTGTTCTCAGCTGTAGTACCCAAATGTTAAATGAGGCACAGATATATTGTAACAAAACAATCAATGCTGCAAATTAATTAGCTGGGTTCAATGAAAACAGAAGGTCTCTCTGGCTGCTGGCTGCCAGCAGTGCCTGAGCTGTTTACCCAGTGCTTCCTTCATGATAATGGAAAGCACAGTAAGGCTCATCTACCAGCTCTAGACATCCTTCCAGGGACAGCCAACTATTCATTCCTGTGGCTACATCAGCACTGCTCAGACTTCTGGAGTTGTCTCACCCACAGTGCTGAGGACGAGTTCTCTCCAGCTGACTGACCATATCTGTTCTGATTAGCACCTAACCCTGCACCTCTTGTAGCCCCAAGGTACTGTCCCTGTGACATAAAATAATGTTATTACTTAAACTCATATATATTTTAAGTAAAAGTATATGAAATAATGTAAGAGTACTGCAGCAGCACCATCAGAATGGGATTCCTATGACACAAAGCTGAATGTTTGCATTGTGTCCCCAGAGGTGGCAGGAAGGAAATGCTGGACAGTGCAAAGGGTGAGCTGGCAGCTGGCACTTGATAGGTGTGTTCTGGGAGGTGTTTATATATGTAGATCCATAAACATAGAAATAGGATATTAAGATAGGTCATATCCCATTCTTGTGACTGAGGGCATGGAGTATGGCTGTACAGCTAAACCTCAGTGTCTTAAAAATACCAAATGGCTTCATCTCTGCTGTGTTTGGGAACAGTTCTTGGCTAAGCCTGGCACAGTCTGTGGGGGGATGAATAGCCATGAGCTAAAACAGTGCCAGGAAATGCACTATGGACTAAATAACACTGATGATCTCGGATCCTAATTAGTCTGTAGCCTGAATGTGTACCCTGAGCCTTCTGTTCTACAATATGAGCAAACAGTGTATAAAAAGGCCAAGAAATACTGTCTGGCTTTGATGTCCTTGCCCTTCTGTCAAGGAGAGGTGAAGATGGCTGAGACAAGTCCGTTTCTGTAGTATCAAATGGCAGTAAAAGCAACAATGGCCATGCATTGCAGCTTGGGAGGTTCAGGCTGGACATCAGGCAAGATGCCTTTCTCACTAGGAGGGTGAGAAGGAAACAGGTCAGCCAGGAGAAGAAATGAGACCTCTGTCCCTGGAGGACATCAAGGAATGGCTAGACAAAGCTATGGCTGGTCTCATACAGCACTGGAGATTCCTGTTTACCCGGGTATGAGTGGGGAAGGGAGAGCACATGGGCAAATGGTTTCAGGGCACAGGGGTGGTACATGGGCGGTGTTGGGATACAGGAACCAATAGGGAGAACTCGAGGAGTGGCCAGGATTAGGGGCGGGAGAAGGAGGGAGACCCCATGGAGANTTCACAGAGTCCTTTCAGCAGAGGATTCTAGGAAGCTCTGGTGAAAAGCATTTTTCTGTAGATTTGCACAGCTGGGATTACAGGGTTATGGCAGTGGGCTGCTCCAGGAGGGGAATGGCTCTAGTGAACGAGCTGACATTGCAGGGTTTGAAACAAAAGACAGAAAAATTCCTTTAAACCCACCAGCAAAGAATCTCTGTCATCCAGGTTTTTTTTGGGAGAGGCTGTATTTTGCAGGAAGGACAGAAAGATTACTGTGCTTACAGCAACAAATGTTGGCCTCATGACTGGTACAGAACAACTTTAGGTCTTTGTTTTTTGAGTATTCACTTCCTTTGATAACGGTGCCCTTCAGACCCTCCTCTCCTGTGCAGTCATACAGCACAGTAACACTTGGCCATGTTCTCATGGATGTAGATCATCTCTTCCCAGAGGTCAAAGCTACATCAGTTTACTCCAGGCAGCATGATTTTCCATTAGGCCCAGAAGAAATAAAAAAGGATTAAAAAAATATTCCACTTTTGTCATCACCTGTACTCTCTCCTGACTTTAACTTTCTGGATCTGGATTTATGGAAATGCCACATGGCATTTATAGATATGCCATACTTGGTATCCATTCAATTCAACTCCTTCAGCTTGTCTTTTGACAAACCTCTGCCTGGAGCTTAACGCAGGAAGGTCTGGGCCTTGACTAGACAGTTTAGATCTGCTCGGCACCCATTAAAAAGAATGCCTGACAAAACTTGTCTGTCAGTCAAATGCTTTCCTGTACCTCAACAGGTTCCTAAAATTCCTATCACTTAAGGGCATGCAGCAGGGTCACAGGTTGTCACTAAAATGACTGTGACATGGTGAGTCCTTGTTGCTGAAACGAAAGTGTTCAGTGTCTTCACAATGTAGTGTCTGTCCTCAGTACCAGGAGATGTACAAACTCAGAACAAAAATGATTCCTATTGCCAAGATACACCGGCTATGTAAATATTTAATATACCTACTGTGCTACCAAAAATTATCAAGAAATTGAATTAATGACTAGATAACTTTCAAAATTATCTTAAACCGTATTTTTATAGAGTGAGATGTATAGAAATACACATATATATGAACAACAAAAGCCTACCTGTCCTTGAGGCCTAAGTTTTAACCTTTTTAACATGTTGTCCTAATCTTTTTTACCTCTTCCAAATTTTTAGGAGTTGTGGAATGATTTTGAATGTCAGAGAAAAGAGTAAAAAGCACCTGTTTTTACAACATAGCAATAAGTTCCGGAGCAAAGTGAAAATTCTCCTTGGAAAAAACTGATAATTTTTGAAGTCCCATTCCATTTTGAAAGAGCCCTCATCTGAGGAGGGAGAGCACAGCAAGGCTGCTTTAAAAATGAGGTTAACAGACTTCACCTACAATAATTTTTTCTGTAGGTCATTCATTAACCATTTTCCAGGCCAGTATTCTAAAACTTACCTTGACTGGACTTGTCTTGCTCACAGTTATAAATTCCTGGACCTGACGTCCAACATCCGTCCTGGCTTTGAGGAAGCCCTCACCCCTCAACACCAGCCCTGCTGCTGACAATTCACACCAACCACTCCAGTGACATCAGCCTAAAGCTGCTTAGGGAGTGAGGTTGGTCTGATCCCCTGTTGGCCTGAATTCAGTTTAGGACATGACACAGAGGCTGCTGAAGCCACCAGGAGACTTTTCCGTTGTCTTTAGTGGGTTTGGATGAGGACTGCAGGTGATGTCGGTGTCAGAAGTCACAGAGCTTTAGCACAGCTCACACCCCCCAGCCGGCTGCATTTAGAGCCACGTTCCAGGTGCTGCCTCATGGCAACGGCCCCCAAACCAGGCCAGCAAGTGTGCAAGCAACCAAGCAGAAGGGACAGCTGTGGGACAGGGTTTCAGTCTGGGTTTTATTTATCACTGTGAGCCCAACCTGAGGCAGCTCAGAGCCAAGTCCCACCAATGCACTCCTAAGCAGGAAGGAATGCCACTCTGCCAGGGGCAGGCAGAGCCACCCTCATGTTCTTTGCCATCTCCATCACCGTTCCTCCCCACTGCAGAGCAGGTGTTGGCCATCCGCTGTTAGCTCTGACTCCAAGACCGGGTTTGGCATTTCTCCTTTACTAGCAGGAGAGGTGGCAACCAAAGCCATACCTGTTTTCTGTTCCACTCGGTGGTTGGACTGGAACAATGGGAAATGATTTATGCTGAAAAAGAGTTGTACAAAGAAAAAGATGCCACGAATGCAGTCCCTACCAAAATGGGAATGGGTAAGGGAAGGGAGTTCACAGTACACAGATCAGTGAAGTAGCTTGTCCTGGTTAAAAGGTTAATTGAGGTGTGGGTCCTGATGCTGTGTAAAGGGCAGAAATGTCATTTCATGGCTCATTCACTCTTTCCTATTGAAAGAACTACTTCTCTTGGAAAGTTGTGAGTTCATTTCATAGCACATTTATCTGTGGAAAGACATGGGCCTGAACTGGCCCAGGGAATGGAGGGAAACAGGTCAAGTGTCCCAATTCCACCCAACCCCAGTTAAGTCCATGGCTGATACCAGCCTGCAACCGGGAGGCGACTGGTCCACTGTCCCTTCCCATATGTTTTCTTCCCCATCATCATCAGTGATGCTCAGAGAGGAGCAGGCAGCAAGTCCATTGGGGGGTCCTGCTGAGTCAGCCCTTTATTCTGCCTGGTTTTGGGTTATTACTGACCTTGGTGAGACAGGAGGCGGTGAACTGAAAGCTGGAAATCCTGCTCCATTCCTCATCCCCTGCTCCATGCAGTAGCCTCAGGAAAGGCTCTGGCTCATCAGTTTGTTATTGATCCACATCACAGCAGTTGTAATTGCAGAGTTGGGAATCACAATTAAAGCAGTGGAAACAATGTAAGCTGTGGTGGTTTCCAGAGGAGGAACATCTCCCATGCAGGAGTGGGCAGAGTGGCCCAGAGACTGCGTGGTCAGGAGCAGCACACTTGGTCTCTGATTTCCACTTTGCAAACCATGTCTGGACAGAAGCCACCCCATTTTCCTCAACCCACACCTGATCACATGTGCATCCACTTAATTTCTCCTGGCCTGAGGACAAACAGAGGCAAACTTGAACTCCTGAGGGCCGTTCAAAATCCTGGAAGGCAGAACTGAACGTCTCCGACAGGCACATAGCATTTGGACAAGACTCCACTCAGGCAAGAAGACATATAGCACATTCCTCTAACCTTGAGATGATCTGCATAGTCCATGTGTCCTGCTGCTCTGTGCTGGATAAGAGAGCTCAGCATCATAAAAAATTTAAATCAGCATTTGAAAAATAAATAAGCAAGTTTTAAGCCAGAAGAGTTTCACAGAAGAAGAACAGACTAGGATCTCCACTGTTAAGAGCTAACAAAGCAAGATTTAACACAGTAGTCTTACTGAACAAAAGCAATTGTTTTACAGAAGCTGGTAGAGCTCCAACCACACTGATGCTTATTTTTTCCCCTTCCCATCCAAGCTAGAGCTTGTGCAAGAGAGCAGGACTGCAGTGCTGCAACTGTGGGCAGGGAAGGAGGAGAGGTAAAAAGAGGGACCAAGACCTGCCCCTTCCAGCAGCCAGGAGATGCCAGACTGGCTCTCCCATTTTGTCACAAGGAAGAGGCCATGCAGATGCACAAACACATCACTGGACACGAGGGCAAACAGCAGCAGCCACTGCTCATGGGGAGGAGCCCATATCTCCTTTTATTTTCTCCCCTGGTAACTCCACACCGATGTATGAACTGCTCAGGCCCCACACAGCTGTAGGAACCAGCAATAACCAACAAACACAATTAACAGATTACGTGGCCCTGCTTCTGGCAGGGAAACCTCCTCAGTTCTTTACAGTCTTTCCCCAGAAGGGTAAACAAGGACATGTGACATATGTACAGCTTCATTTATTGTGTCCCTGGCCTACATTTTGGTCCTGATTCTTGCCTTTTCTCTGCTAAGAGCTAATGAAATCCCAAAGTGGGCTTGTTCTGATTTTCCCACCCCTCCCGTCACTCCCATTTCTGATTTCTGAGATGTTCTGAAAATAATATTAGCAGGAAAATAAACAGGACATTACTCTTGATGGCATTCAATTGTACTTTCTCTTTCCCTGATGTCAGCCCCTGGCAGAGGGGGGTAAAGAGGAACTCAGGGCCATCAGAAAAGCTTTTCTGGCACAGATGAGAAACCTGCATGCTGCCAAACCCTTTGCTATTGTTCAGTGTGCACCCTGCTGTTTGTTTGGGACCTGGAAAATAGAGCCTTACTGTGAAATTTTAAGTGAAAAAGATTAAAGCTGAGCATTGCAAAGGCAGATCAAGCAGCAGAATGAGCTGGTCCAGCAAAAGGGCATTTTTGCCTTCTGTGACAGCTAATGGTGACAAACAAGAGTTCGGATTTTTTAATGGCTATTGTTTTTGGCTTATAGATGAGGAGTTTTATAAGAGACTGAGCAGAAGTAAGAGAGAACACAAACCAGAATTGGATCTTTTCAGGCTCCACTCACAGGCCATTCTTTATTCCCAGAGACACAGCTAGGCCCTCCTTGGCTCAACAAAAGCATTCACTTTCAGGCTGATGGGCCCCTGACATCCTGCCCATTCAGCAATCCTGTGTCCATCTCTACTGATGGTGCTGAGTGCTTCTGTTTATTTCTTCAAATTTACCACCTCTGCGTGAAGCAGAGATTGGGGTGTTTCAGGATCAGTTCCTTGCCAGAGCAACTTTGCTTAAGCACAAGCTGTGTTAGCTAAAAATGTAGTTATTAAACTTTGGAAGAATGTCCTTTGCACCACATGGCAAAGCTGTCCCTCTTCAGGGACTCGCATCTTCAGGAGTTTCCTCACATCCCTGCAAGACCTCAGGATGCTCCAGTCAGGCAGCATAAGGAGGAGCCAGAAGCTGAGGAGGCTCAGCTGAACCCTCGATGGCAGTGAGTGCTGCCACCTCACTTCTCAGGCTTTCCTCCAGATGGCAAACAGCGTGCTCAGTTAAACCCGAGTGACAGGCTGCAGTAACAAGTGACAACATCAAGACTGACAGTGAGGAAGAGATATTGCTTGAGGCAATGCTCCAGACTGGAGCTGGTTGAGTGCAGGAGGGAAAACAAAATGCTCCAGGTGGAAGAAGGCATCTGAAATCACCTTTTTTTCTCTCACAGATGAGCATCAGGCTGTTCTCCATCCTGCCAAGCATGTTGCACTGCTTTCACTGTGACTGCTCCTGAAATGTCTAAGTCTCCACTTTCCCTTCCAGCTCAGATTATTCCCTGAGAGCATAAGCCTGGCCACAGAGTGACAGAGCAAACACTCAGCTGCCCCAGCATCCCATCTGCAATGGACATCCTGGAGCAGATACCTGAGGATATGCACACACAGCAAGTCAATTATTCCCTCTCTTCTCTCCCGCCTTCTGGCAGTTGACACACCAAAGGAGAGGTTATACTTCAATCTGTCCCATCCTACATGGATTTCCCTGGCTTTTTTGACTCACACTGAAAGGCAGTGCAGGCACTGAAAGGGATCTGAGCTCTTCCCATCAAGAGAGGGCAGTGCTGTCCTCACTGTCACAGCCCAGGGACACCTGTGCCAAGGAGAGATAGAGTGCTCTATAAGTTATTGAAGTGGCCCAGCTCTGTGTTTTGGTCTCCCAGTAAGCCAGCTGAGGAACTGTGGGGGTTACAAAAGCCGGGAGTTAATCAGTAACTCAGATGTTTATCACCTACATGTTTAAATTTTTTTTTCCTCCCTTGCAATACCTGCTGGTTTGGGTTATTCTGCCTTCTTTTAATGAGTAACTACTGGGAAGGGGATTAAATACACCTGTTCTCTCAACATATTAGGACTTTTGTTGGTGGCCATTTTGACTGTAAGCTGCTGTATCCTGCACTCATTGACACACAGGAAAATTCGAGTGCTTCTAGCAAAAAAAAAAAAAAGGAATTCAGCCCCTTCAGGACAGACCATGCCTAGTCTGGCATGTTCCCAGCCCAGTGCTGTGCTGCAGGCATGCATCTCCATGCACACCCCAGTATGACTTTACCCTTACACGCTCTCTCAGCATCTCCTGTTGGCCTTTCCTTTCCACCTGTTCACACAGAACCACGGAAACACTTGGAGTGGAGAAATCTCTGGAAGTTTTGTGCCCCATGTATCTTCCCTCTGATTTATGCCAGTGCTTCCATTTACTGGGACAGGGGCAAAGAAGTGAATAATTTTTGATTGTAGAGTGAATTTTGGATTAGGTACTTTCTATAGGGGAGGACTCAGTGCTGCTGTTCCTGCTTTTGCCATTGCTACCTGTGTGGATGAGGGAAGCCAACAACTCTGCCTGCTCACATGTAACCTGGAGCTGTGTGGTCCCTGAGCACTGCAGTGCTAAACCAGCTGGGCATGAAGGTTTTTGACATCTATAAAAGTATGTTAAGGCAGCATTAAGCATTAATATACACTTCTAATGCAATTCTTCCTCTATAAATGATGGGCCAATCTCTCTGTGCCTCTTCCCACTCTATTGCTCGGATTTCTTCTTGCGTTTCATTTCTGCCCAGGTCTTCACTGTGTTTGGTTGTTTTTCTCTTTCTCTGTCTTTCTTCAAAATACGGCTTTTAGAGCAACTGTTAAAAAAGTTCATGATGTCAAGGCTTTGTGCATGTTCATAATCCACTCTTCTCACTACTGATAACAACGTGTGATGAAAAAGTTAACTCCTTTTTGCCCACCAGAAGCGCTACAGCTGCTCTCCTTAACTCACTTCCAGCTTCCTGGTGGAGCTGTCTGCCCCAGAGCCTCTGCTCACCCACATAACCCCCAGCAGAGAAATAGGCTCTGAACATGGGCCTCAGCTCACACAAAATAAAAGCCAGGGGCATATAATTAAATGAAGGCACGATGCTTCTCCAGTACATGCTCCTGGTGATGTTGGCAGAGCCTGAAAGCACACAGCTGGATGCCAACAGCCCAGGCAGCATTTAAAGGAGTGGTACTGAGAAAGGAAGGATGGCTTGATGGACATATTCTTCCCGTAAACTGGAAAAGTCTAACCACAGAAAGCCAGGAACAACAAATCCAGAAAGCACAGTGCAAATTTCATGGTTGCTTTTGAGAGAAGAAACTCTCTTGACCTGGCAATGATGTTACTTGCTTCCTAGCATTGGTTCTGAAATCCCCTTTTCTCTTTCCAGCTTAAATTAAACTCTAATTAAAGCCACCTATTGCAAAAACAGCCCTAGGTTCATAGTACTATTTATTAAGCTGCCTGAAAAGCCCCAGCTCCCTAGCGAGATAAGAGAGAACAATATTTTTGTGTTACCAATTTTTTATTAACACTGTCTGTTTTATGCAGTGAGGTGAAAAAGGCAAAAAAAAGGAGTGAGCGGGAGGGAAAGATCTCACAAAAAAAAAAGGGGGTCAGTAATTTTCCATGTTCCTTTTGCTGGAGGTAGAGTAGTAGTTTGGTCACAAAGAACAGAACAATATAGAGCGCGCCGAGGTCCATGCTCTGCAGCATGAACCGAAATCAGCCTACACAGATCATGCCAAGGAAACCTGTGGCCACCATGAGAAGCTAATGGTGTTGCATGAATAGGTTCTCCATAGCATGTTTCTTGCTGAGCACCAAAATGCCATACAAAGTCATTGGTCATGTGTCTCATAAAGCATGACCGTCACATGAAAGCCAGAGTCATACCCAAATACAGAGGGGTTTTTGCCATTTTCCTTAAGGATCCAGGCAATCAAGGGCATCAGCCTTCTGCAATGCAAGGTGCTTGACTGTATGTTACTGTATTTCCTGTTGAGGCATTATCCAGGTGTCAAATGCAGCATGGACTCTCAAAGTGTTAAACCTTAAAATCTTTGCTACCCCTATTTCACGTAGCTACCTACAAATCTGAATTTATTGTGGTGAGAGACAACAGTGAGTGCATACAGATTTTCCTTAATATTTCACATGCCATGGAGAGCCCCCCAGAGCTCCTTACGCAGCTCCAATGTGTTTGCTGATTACATGCCCTGGGGGCACCTCGCTGAGCTGAGACATCCAGCCTTGAATTGATCAGGGGCTGAACCACCACCATGTTGCCCTGTTCAGTGATTGTTAGCAAGGCAGTAGTAAGATTTTACATTTCTATCTACATTCGGGTACTGCTTGCGGAACCAATTTATCTTTTCTGCTCGGGCGCTGATGCAGCATCACTTTTGTGGGGTACCTTCAGTCAAGTGACTGCAGGTGAGAGGAGAGAAGCACATCTGGGCTGTATGCTGGCAGTGGAGGTGGGAAAAGGGCTGGATGGCTGCAACAGACAAGGAGCAAGGCAGCAAATTCCCATTGTTTCCCACTAATTTCCCACTAAGTTTTCCGAGTAGATGTGCTTACACTGTAACCTCTTCTGAAACCTTCTGATGAGCAGTGCTCATGGCAGAACCAGGAGTTACAGGCATGTGTAGCCTGTGAATCAGGAAAGCTGATTTTCTCTGTTTGGAAAGCTTTCCTGCACAGTTTGCCTTGCCTGAAGACAGATACTCTTTTTATCAGCATTGCAAGAGAAGGCCTTGTCTTTCAGAAACATATTGATATCTTCACATGGAAACAATTCACACCCAGACCTGCAGTCAATGGATATGAGCAGAAACCCTTTTTATGACTGCAGACCTTGATTCTCAAGGAAAAAAAAAAAAGGGGGGAAGAGGGAGGATGAAAGAGAACAGTTCATCAGAGGCAATGACATGCTCAGAGTGCACACAGGTCAGAACATGCCAGGCAGCACTGTTCTTCTTTCAGCACTGAACTCAGAAACATCACATGGAAGGTGTATGTCCAGGAAAAGGAATCACTCACTCCGCTGAGACGTGATGGACGTGCTTGCAGGGATGTGATTTTAGAGACTTGGTTGCTGATTCACCACTGGGATTTTCATCTGAGTTAAAATTTTACTGTACTTTCCCAGCACTAGACAGCCCAGCCCGGAGCTCACCAAACCTAGCAAGGTTTATAACTTGCTAACCTTCAGCTTTGCCTGCAGTTTTCTCCTTGCTTCCTCTCCTCTGCTACTAATCNCCCATCGTTTCCCACTAATTTCCCACTAAGTTTTCCAGAGTAGATGTGCTTACACTGTAACCTCTTCTGAAACCTTCTGATGAGCAGTGCTCATGGCAGAACCAGGAGTTACAGGCATGTGTAGCCTGTGAATCAGGAAAGCTGATTTTCTCTGTTTGGAAAGCTTTCCTGCACAGTTTGCCTTGCCTGAAGACAGATACTCTTTTTATCAGCATTGCAAGAGAAGCCCTTGTCTTTCAGAAACATATCAATATCTTCACATGGAAACAATTCGCACCCAGACCTGCAGTCAATGGATATGAGCAGAAACCCTTTTTATGACTGCAGACCTTGATTCTCAAGGAAAAAAAATAAAAAAAGGGGGAAGAGGGAGGATGAAAGAGAACAGTTCATCAGAGGCAATGACATGCTCAGAGTGCACACAGGTCAGAACATGCCAGGCAGCACTGTTCTTCTTTCAGCACTGAACTCAGACACATCACATGGAAGGTGTATGTCCAGGAAAAGGAATCACTCACTCCGCTGAGACGTGATGGACGTGCTTGCAGGGATGTGATTTTAGAGAATTGGTTGCTGATTCACCACTGGGATTTTCATCTGAGTTAAAATTTTACTGTACTTTCCCAGCACTAGACAGCCCAGCCCGGAGCTCACCAAACCTAGCAAGGTTTATAACCTGCTAACCTTCAGCTTTGCCTGCAGTTTTCTCCTTGCTTCCTCTCCTCTGCTACTAATCGTTGCTTTATTTCTGAAAAATGGCAGCCACATGGGGGAAAGTGACCAATCAAGCAATAATATTCTAGTTCCTGCCAATGCCAGACATAGAACTTCCTGTGTGTTTACATGTAAAAGGATTTTGTGTCCAAGAGCAGGAGACTGGAGAGGACTGCTCCTCACAACCACCTTGAAGGCATTTCTAGGTACAGTTTTCTTTCTCTCCCCCAGATCAGACACTCAAAAGATCCAAGGCATCCACAAGACTTAGTTTCATTAAGCCAAACTG
The DNA here is from genome assembly GCA_013398015.1 of Oreocharis arfaki. Taxonomy (NCBI): domain Eukaryota; kingdom Metazoa; phylum Chordata; class Aves; order Passeriformes; family Paramythiidae; genus Oreocharis; species Oreocharis arfaki. Next base: position 746,969 of record VZRR01012420.1, read on the forward strand.
GATACTCAGAGGAAATTCAGCACCAGTCTTGGCTTGGACTCCGGGCACACCTGGAAAGGCCTAAAACAATCTCAGCATTTGTACCTACACCAACTCCTGTGCCTGGGAAGGAGCTCTCAGTTCCCCTGTACATTCAGTGTAGCTTTTACCACCATTGCCATGGTGGGAGGTGCACAAGAGGGGTTTGCAGCACATAAACACAACCAGGAACACACACCAGCACACAGGAGCTTCATAGGAGGTTTCTGAATTCATTGTTTCTCTTCAAGTAACAGTAAAACCACAAAGTAAGACCCAAAGGAAATGAAGAATTGGGATCTTCAGGTCATGTCCTCCATGGCAGTTCTCTGTATTCTCAGGTGCCTTTCACCTTCTCTGATATTGGTTCTTTATCTTGATAAAACAATGTCCGCCTCTTCCCCCTACTGTTAAGTGGTTTCCATGAATCTCGGCAATCTTTTCTCTTTCATAACACCCTGTATTTCCCTGAGCTTGTGTGGGAAATATTTCACCCTCCAAAATGCCTTCCAGCACACAAGGAAGGGAAGGAAAAGAGGTGAACTTCACCCTGTCTCATGTGTGGGAAGAATGAAGTCATCAGATTTGATGACTCACCTTGCTCCTCTATGAAGGGTGAGACACTGTTTCGTCATCAAGGGTGGCTCCAGAGAAAAATCTTGATTTACACATCAGCTTCCTCATACCAGAACCATGCCTGTGTTCTGTGTGGTGCTCATGTGCTGATACTCAAACAGCACAGCATGACCCAACTCAGAGCTAAGAGATTAAGAGAGTCAGGATTATTCAAGACATAAACTCTATTTAAGTCACTTCTGAAAATCCTATGCTTGAAGTCTGCAGGCCTGGGGTCAGGAGAGAAAAAAAATCCGTATAAGCATATGACAAAGAGGAACAGAGGTGATGACCTTAAGGAAATGAGTGTGGACCAGGATATAGGTCTCTTAGTCACACACAGATTGTATGGATGCCAAGAGCATCACCCTTCACACACAGACATTGCAGAACCCTCTGCTTTTTGCTACTATTTATAGTAGCAAAAAACAAAACCAAAACAAACTTGTATTTAATGGTCTCAACACTCCTGGTAATAGAAGCTAAGACTGGACCTGCCCAGGATTTGAATGGGAAATCCCTGCTGTGGGTTCACAGCAAAGAATTAGAGTTGATCACTTGGTAGAAAAACAGTAGAGCAAAACTGAAATGTTCTGTTTGGTACCATCTTCACAGAACAGCAAAAAGAAGATAATGGTGACATGAACCCCCTCCCTGAAAACTGTGCTTCCTGACAGGTCATCACTAAGAGGAGGGACTTGCGTTAGCAGCAGGGAGACTGAGTATGGCAGAGAAGTAAAGGATTTATGAAGACCCTAAGGAATTATTAGCACACTGTAGATTTGATCTTAGAATTTTAAACTGGAGCCCTCTGAGTTCGGAATGGATCAGCTGTGATGCCCTGTATGAAGAAAATACTGTTTTGGCTTCTCCAAGGTTCAAATATGCTCCATCCTCAAGCAAAGCATAACAAAATTATTGATGTTCCAGACATGGACCTCGAGAATGTGTCTGTTCTCACATGCCCAGCTCTAGGTCTTTGTGTGCTAAAAGGAAAACAGACATGGCCCAGATGAAACTCATGTTGTTACCACCTATCCTGCACTAAAAAGCTTTTTAACTGAAAAGCACAGATCTTGCATGAGTTGGGATAGAACCAAATTAGTTGAGTGGCTAGATGTTAATGCAATTGAAAAATTGCAATATAAAAATGAATAGCAGGCAGTGGAGTTCTGGCTGAAGCTTAAGTTTTCCCTTTGGTGTAAAAGTGTTCAAACACATAATGGAAGCACCCACTCAAAGAACTGCTGAACTCGTTAAAGCCCAGGATGAATCACATTCATTCAGCTATTGGCATAAAACTTTTGTTTTAGCAACTCATTTCTGAGGAGCTTATCAGCTGTTAAGTGTTTTCTTTCCTTTTGTTTCTTCACTTAAGGACTGCAGGGCCCAGCTCAGACCAAGCCCCTGAGCAGACAAACCCTGCCAAAGCTGTAAACCAGAAGTTGTGCTGGAAATTGGTATCAGGAACGTCACTGTTACAGAGCAGTGCAGTTTCTTTAAAACATGCAAGTAGTTCCAGTGTAAATTATGCCTGAAAAAGGTTTGCTAGAGAGGAAAAAGCTTAGCCAGGTTCTGGAGAGCATTGCTCTGTGTCAGCACTGCCAACATTGCTTCTGGATGCCAAATTTCCCCAAGACCGCTGCAGTCTCAATGCCACCTAGCTCCTCACAAAGTACTTTATTCCTTCTACCCTGTCCTCCAAAAAGTCCTTTCAAGAAGAGAGGGCTAGGAAGATCTTTCAGAGGATATCTAGCTGAGGTGTCTTCAATGTATTCCTTATTTCACTGCTATGCATTTGTAGATATATACCCTTAACCTACATCAGAAATCAGGAAGTATTAGGATGCAAAGATCTACACATGTAGACTGGGGTCCTTTAAAGGACCTATGAATATGGAGGAACAGATGCTTCAAGGAATTACCATATGAATTCACAGCATGCACAATGCCATACAAAAATGCTGTTTATGATGATTATGTCATCTTTGTGAAAACAAAACCTACAGCAAATGGGCTAGGATAGCACTATTCAAATATTTCAGAAATGCAGAGCTTCCCCAGTGGTAGCTGTTGCCCCAGTGGTAGTTGTTACCTGATCTTTCTGCAGCATAAATACGCTCTGGGAGCGTAGAAGATATAAAATATGGCCCCAAGTGTCCCAGTCAGCACTGAGAGTCCCATCTAGGATTAATTAGTGCACTTATAAATTGAATTTCAGAGACAGAGAAGTGTTTAACCTTCAGCGTAAGGCAGGCTGCAAGTTACCTGCCCTAGATGTTATCTAATAAGTAAATCTAGCCCACAACAGGCTTTCTCACAAGCTTTCTGGCAGCCATTCTATTTTCATCCCTCCTAAGAGCTCCACCCAAAGAAATTGAAAAGTCATGTAAGGGGAAGCAGAAATCCTCTTTCCCCACCCTCTGCTGGTTTGCCTTCCATCCAGGCACTTGGAAGTCCCCCACACTCTGCACCAGCAGGCAGGTCCTACCACTCCTTCTGGCATGGAGCATCCTACCGTGCCCAGCTGTGACAGAACAAGTCACTTCTGTGGACACCATGTAGTGCACTGAAAATGATGCTGTGATGCGTAATCCTGGTTTTTTGCCACCCCTGTAAAAACTCAAAGAAACTTCAAGGGCATTTAGCTCTCTGCAGTGAGGCAAGAATGCAATACCTTACCCAGATTTTTGTAAAACATGTACCACAAAGGTAAATTCCTAGAAGACATTTCAAATCCTCCTTTCATGTGTTTAATTTTCCATCAGACCTTACAGGATTTTTGCCAAGAGCAAGTCTTTGCAATTCAGGATAATATTCTCTTCAGGCTCCAGCACCTTGGCCTCCCACCCAGGGAATTCTGTCTCAGTATTTTTCCCATTAAAAGCAGGTTGGGCCTCACCTGCTAAGGGCTGGGCTCTTCCCTGCAGGACCCCAAGTGCATTCCTGAAATAGTTGTTGGGTAGGAACTTATCCTGGGGTCCATCCTGCTTGAATATGTAAAGGATTCCAGTGTTATCTGGCATGTTTTCTGTAGGATGCTGCCCTGTGCTCTCCTGTTTTACCTTATCTGGGGTTTCCTACTCTTTGAGAGCAGCCAGGAAGATGCTGTTGGTGCCATATTACCTACAGCAATGCCTCTCTCCAGTGGGTTCTCCCCACGAATCCCATTGCAGTGGGATGTGGCCACTTGCACACACTTCTATTCCAGCTACAAGCAGTCCACACAGGGTTTTTTAAGTCTAGTCCCATCCTCATGAGGACATGACATTAAATACTAATTATTGATAATAAAAAATACATTAGTATTTATTTATGTGTTTATTTATTATTAATTATTCATTTTTTGTGGTGTATAGGAGAAATACCCTTCCTAGGGGTTGGTGGGACAGGTGTGGATGTGCATGAGTGTGAATGTGTGGGAATTCTGCATATACTCTGCACCTGCAGCACACCTCAGGTACTGTGTGGTTGTGATTACAGCCTGCTGGCAAGCTGAGAAATCTTCATCTTTCATGGGAAAATGCAGATGCAAATAAACTCAAAATGTATCCTAGGAAAGGGTGATTAAAGAATTCATCATTTCAGACAGAAGTGTCAAGAAAAAAGCAACCCACCTAATCAACACCTCAAGTGAAAAAGTTTGTTCGCTTTTCCAATGAAAAAATCAGGATTCCAAGTTATAAATGGTCTTTTCTTTCATAATTTAGAGTTTCTTGGTGGAGCTGGGGTTGCTCTGTGCAACACCTGGGCAGGAAGAAGTCTTCAGCTGGTTTGTTGCTTCCCACATTCTGGTTTTATTTAATTTTCTTTTTAAACTCTAAAATATACCTGAAAAATCAAGTGGCAGAGGTATGCTTTAAAACACAAAGCATCCTTTGCCATTGTGGGAAACAAGGCAAAAAGAGCAACTCTGTGACGCAGCGGCAAGTCACCCATCTGCCACCAGTGCAAGTGATAAATCCTCATGTGGAGGAATACAAAACCTGAAAGATAGCTGTGCCTGCAGCTTTGCTGCTCCAGATTTAGGGATGTTTTTAAGAGGCAATCAAACAATCTGTCTAGTTAGTAAAACTTGTGACTCGCTTTCTCCCACCCACACACCCCGGAGCCAGCACAGGGTATAATGATGTCCATTGTTTTGATTACAAGTAATGTGGGGGAAGTAATACTTCCCTCTAACTGAGGCTGTCTGAGGCAGCATTTTAAAGAATGCTGAATCGTGTTACAGGACATTTCAGCTTCTGAGAAATGCAGTGCAAGGTCTCGATAAACGTGAATCTGCTCCCAGCAGGCCTCTCAGTAAAGGTCAGTGGGCAGACCAAGTAGCTGTCTGAGGTTTCAAAATACTGGTGTCTTTCAGGAAAGGTTATCTTTGGCCTGACCCTGACAGGCTGGACAGGACGGTGCAGCCCTTGGAGGCAGCACTGCCCCAGTTCATGGTGCAGCTGAGCAGTGTGGTGGGGTGAGTGGTGCAGGCTTTCGGCTACAGGCTGGGGTTTGTTTGCACAGAACAGGAAGAGTGACCAATGTGAGCATGGCTTCTGCTCAGATCAGAGTCCATCTGACCTTGTTTCCTCTCTCATCCCTTCCCAGCTTGGGTGACAGGTCCAAGCTGCTGCGGCAGCAGCTGAGCTGTGGCGGTTTTATCGAGCAAATTTTATTTTTCTGCCATCATGTTGCAGTTGCACAGCCCTGTGTGTTTCACTGCTGAAGAACATGCTCCCTGCAGTAAGCTGGGTGGTTACGATTATGGCCACTATTAAAACATAAAAGAGAGATAAAGACATGTTTCAAAGTGACAAAGGGACAGAAAGGCAGATGCACACGAATGGCTGCGTAGTTATCAGGTATTTCTGGATAAGTCTTATCTGAAGTCAGAATTTTGTGTTTACTTTTTGAACTATCATAAATGCCTGCTGAGCAGAAAGCAAAGTACAATAAAGCAGTACTTAATTTCAGGATGGTATTGACCAAGCTTTACCATAGTCCCCGAAAAATCCTACTGAGTGTGACGAGAGCTCCCTTAGCACAATAATCTATTACAAATGATAAGGAAAATTTAATCAATTACTGATTTTCAGGTGGTTTTCAGCAGACATCACAAATCACTACTGATCTTTGCTCAAGCACGTGACTGCTCTGAATTAACATGCAAGAAAGTGAGTCCAAGCGTGCTAGTAAATAGTGCCTCCAGAACAGTAGCAGGAGCAGTAGTTTATCTCCTGGCTGGAATCAAGGTGGAAGCTATCATTTTGGAGGTGCAAGGTGAAATCAGCAGACACTGATCCCGAAAGGAGGAGGCTCAAATCTGTAATTAGCATTGTGTCCTTCACAGTTTCATCAATCATCTCAGTTAACTCCTATTCCTTTGGCACAGGCCCTTTGGGATGTGGCTACAGACACACATCTTGTGAAAGAGAAGGTTTCCTCCCTTAGTTACATGGAGGGTACATTTAGGTTCCATCAGACCTGTTGATTTCCATCACTGATGAAGGCTTGTTTTCCTTGTGTGGTGCTGGTTCTATGGCTGATGACTTTTCCCATGGTGCTATTCCAAGCTGAGATCACTGTAAACAGGTAATGTTCAATCTGTCTCTATTTTCATTGTGATGCCACAGAAAGGGCACCAGGCCAGGGTCAGAGAGGCATGGGAAGCTGCTGGAAGCAGCTTGGGGCTGTAACCATAAGCAGAAGCCCCAGCACCTGCCACTGCTTGTGAAGAGGGGCTGTGGGTTTGCAATGGTGAGTGGGGCAACCAGAAAGTGGAGGGATGCTGTAGAGCCCTCCTTGCAGAGTGTGAGTTTCTGATCTCTGCCAGCATGAAAATAGCTGACACCAAGTAAAAAAGTGTTGGTCTTACAAAAAACTAGAAATAAAAGTTACTCGAAATATAAGTGACCTTTTCTCCCCCCCCCCAAAAATGTATGTATTTCCATAAGAGTAAAGTGATTCCTTCGTTTCTTTATCTTTCACTGAAAAACCAGGCAGGGTGCTATGTAAATCACTTGTTGCATAAACTCTAGTGATTCACCATCTTGGTAAACATCACATTCCCAAATACCAGCCTCCAACACCAGAAAGCCTGGTAAATTGAATAAGATGATTTACAGCACTACCTTGCTACACCATTCAAAACATCTCTTGCGTAACTGGCTCTTTTGATGGCATCTTTACCTTGGAAAAGAAAACAGACAGATACATATATTCTGTTGAGAAGGTGTAACGTGTTGCTACTGGCTTTACCAGAGAAGTTTGGCCAAATAGAGGATGTTCTCTGTGACATCGATGGGGGAACTAGGTACTGCCCAGAGGTGATCTTATTCCTACCAGAGGTGATCAAAGTAAGAGCAGTCAGAAAAGAAAGGGCACAGACCTGTGCTTGCCTTTCCATCCCACCACTCTGCCCAAAAGAATCTGTCTCCTGCGTTTTGTTTGAGCCACTCTGTTTGGAGCTGTAGATTTTCTTCTCTTCCATCTTCTCCAGACCTTTGTTTTTTTGGTTTTTTGTTTTTTCTCATATAGCAGAACCAGGAGACCACATAAACACCCTTCTCAAGTGCTGCACACTTTCCAGCTATGCAGATGGCCCACCTTTCAGTCATCTAAGGCATGGCTCTCACGGCACTGCCCTCTCCTGAATCACAATCTGGACTGAGGGTCATCACAATATGGAAGAGGGTCATCTCTCAGGTTGCTGGGAGAAAATCAGGGCTGCACAATCAAGGCTGGTTTCCAAACCTTTATCTTACAGCCAATACTTTTGGCCTTGAAAGGTCACTGGGAATGGCTCTGATATGGCCTCGAGGGCTTGGGAGGGAACTTCCCACCCGCTCTCCTGTAGGAGTGCAACCACTTCTCTCTGCTATCTTGAGCGAGCATTGCCCAGCCCTTAACACTGCACATTATCTGACATTATTGGGCAAATCTTGCTCAATTCAAACACTCAGCATAACTCCTGATGTGAGTGGGAGGCCCCCATCAGCACCAAGGTCATTACTGAAGCTATTTAAACACTTCCCACTCCTTTCCCTCCTCCTCCTCCCTCTGCCCACTTCTCCACACTCCAAACCAAACAATTTCCCCTTTCTGTGCAATAGTAAGATAATATGCAGAAAATCCACTACATTATCCTCAGGATTAAGTAGCATCAGCAGAGCGTATTCACACGTTGCTGCTGTGCTTCTATCAGGGGCACGTTTATTCTCAGCAGGCACTAAATGTTCCCAGCAATTCCCTGTGCAGGGAAGGTGGGCAGCATACCAAAGCCATGCATTTAGAGGCTGTGGAACAGTTTAACTACAAATATATTAAGGAATTTGCCTCAGGAATGTAAACAGATCCAGAAGGTTTTGTGTGCCAAGGCAATTAATTTTAAGAGTTCCCTTGCATGCACACACATGAGTATGCACACGTACCTGCTACACCCTTCTGCCTGAACCACACATAAATATACAACCAAAGCAACATTTCTGAGGCACTAATAATAGTAACTGTTCTTGCCACAGAGATAAAAACTTCATACTAATTTGAGGTGAAGCGAGAGGTCATCCACTGGTCGCACAAGGAGTTGTCCATTCATGATACAATATTAAAGGATGACTTCGGGTTAGTTGCAGTGCATGGAGAGTGTACATAAAATACATCTTCGAGGGAGTGAATGTGGTTAAATAAATTTACTGGAACAAAGAACAGCTTGACCTCAAGAAAGAAAAATCAAATTTGATCTTGTCAGGCATTTATTGGAGCCTTGGGTCATCTTAATCCTTCAGTGCGAATTGTTTACTCCCTGTGTTTTTGTGCAGCTCTCAGACACCCAAATGAAATGTTTTTACATGCCCTGGTCAGTCAATTCCAGCTTTAATCTCTGTCATATTCTCCTTTTAGGCATGGACTGCTTCAAGGATATACTCAAAACACTGCACCTGAAATTTTTCATGACCCTTTGGCACGAAAGGATCAAGACACAAAAAACAGGATGTCAGTATGGATGTTTGATAACCCTCAATCACCACCCAATTAATCAGTGTACTGATCAGCTTCTGCATATGCACTCAGCTGCCCTGTCCAAGCAATCAGGGACCTATTCCTCATATTCACTCGGGTTTGAAACTATGTTGGCCACTAGCTCGGTCCCTGAGGGTCCTGTCCCAATTTTTGTGCCAGCAAGATCATCACCCTGCAAAGAACCAGCCCCTCTCAAAATCAGAATGTGGCCACTTCTTTTAAAAAGTGACCTTATCACTCTCCACAACTCTCTGAAAGGAGGTTGTAGTGAGATGGGGGTCAGTTTCTTCTCCCAGTTAACAAGTGACAGGATGAGAAGAAATGGCCTCAAGTTGTGCCAAGGGAGGTTTAGATTGGGTATTAGGAACAATTTCTTCACCACGAAGATTGTCAAGCATTGGAACAGCCTGCCCAGGGAAGTGGTGGAGGGGTTTAAAGGATATGTAGATGTGGCACTTGGGGACATGGTTTAGTGATGACTTGGAAGGTCTGGATTAATGGCTAGACTCCATGATCTTAGAGGTCTTTTCTGACCTAAATGATTCTATCATTTCATGATCTTAAACACAAATTTTCATCAGTCTTTCTGGGATTTGAGTGTTTTTAAAACATATTTAGATCAAGGAGGCTTCTCTATTGAAGTAAAGAGTCAAAATATTTACAGTTCATGTCCACCTTTAATTTTAATATGGCTATTTAGAGTCTTATCATGCTCAAATTTTACTGTTTTTTTTTTTTATTTGGTTTGGGGGGATTTGGCCTGGGGACTTGAGAATTCAGTGCTTAGTATACTTTAAATTAAACTAATTAGATATTAAAACAAAATGTACTTAAAAAACTAATTCTATTGTCAAAAAATTCTGCTAACAATTGTTTGGAGACTGTTCCCAAAACTTTACACATCACAAATTACCAAACTGCCATTCTTTCTTGTTGAAATTTGTTTACCTCATTAAAGGTGTTGAGAAAGTTGTTCTTTACAACAACAGATAAGATATAGGGATGTCTTAATCTGATTTTGTCCAAGTAAAACCTTACTATTTTTTCTCTTTTTTAACTTCTGTTGAGTTTATAGATACTGTTGGGTGATTTTTTTAATAGAGGCAGCATCTAACAAAACCCTCCTCTGAAGCATCCATGCAAATGCCATAGAGCGAGAGTGGGAGGAGAAGGGAATTCTGTGCTCCCTGCAAAAAGGAAGGACATAAAAATTCTTCCGAAGGACTCTGAGCAGCCTAATTCTACTCGACATGACCATGGTAGGAGATTTCCTACCAGACCCTTCCAGGAGGAGCTGCACCTATCCCTTGGCAGCCCTTCACACACAGGTTCTGTGCGACACTGTCCCTGCGGAGCTCAGGACACCTGAGGCGGCACTTGGAGGAACGTGTTGGTGTGAGCTGATCCTGCAGCTCCAGCACCTCCACGGCAGCCAGATGGAGACTCATTTGCCCTGGTCAGGACACAGAACTCACCTACTGCTCCCTGGGTGCACTTCTGCACCTACAAGGGCAACTAAAACAGGCTGGGTTGTTTGGGGTTTTTTTTGAGAGCGAAGTTAAGCTTTATGAAGGACACAAAAAATCCAGACACCTCCCTGATGCACGAAGAAAAACAGTCCAACTGCTGGCAGCCTAATTCAAAACCCGCAGATTGTTCTTTCTTGGCAATAGCAATACAGGCACAAACAAATATTAGTGTAACCACTGGGATTTTCCCTATTTTTCGTATTTTAGTAAAGAGATGCTTTGTTGTTTTACAAGGTGCTTGGAACATATGACTAATTGAATCCTGATTTTTGATTAGTTCTGAGGTCATGCCTAGCAGTCCCAGCCACAGCCCTATGATCTGGCTTTCCCAGTAGCGACAAAAATGCTGAAGGATGGCTCTCTTTGGCAGCACATTCTTCCCTGTGGTCATGCAGAGTGGGATCTGGTTGGCTCCACTCAGTTCTCACCGTGTGGGATACTTGGATTTTTTAAGCCAGCGCAGGCAAAGGCATTCAACAAACCTCTGATAAGCATTTATAAGCCTGGTGTGAGGTCCCACTATGATACCTGCTCTCATAAAAGGGGCTCAGATTATCTCTTTCTGTTGTTCATAGAAGCGGTTTCAAGGATGGGATTACCTAATTTTGTCCATCTAAACATGTGATATCGAATGCAAACTGATCTTGTAATCTCCCTCCATAACCAGTGGAAAAAATAAACATATGAGAGGACAACCCACCCCCTCTTAGACACTTCTTTGACGATGGGATGGATGATCTTGCATAGGTGCTTCTGCATTGCCTACAAATGACTGCTGTGCCTTTTAGTAGAGAAGAATTCCACTTTTAAATCACACTGGGCACAAAAAAAGAGACAATGTCCACCTACTCTGGCTTTTCCCAATTTTGCATTGAAACTCAGCTGTCTCAGCAGTAAATGGAAAAAACATCTGACTCTGTGTCAATTGTCAACATCACAACTCCCCCACTGCCTCTGCCTTGGGAAGGCCTGAGCAAAATGAAATTTTGCTGTGTCTATTTATAGCTGTTATTCACTGAATAAACTCACCTGACCAGAGGGCTGTCACATTACTCGTGATACTGTTTTAAAGGGAGGGTTTATAGTAACCTACAGCAAAAGCCTGTCTTCAGGATTGTGCAGCCACAATTTAGGGTGGATACTGGTATATTTTAAAGATTAAAGGTCCTTTCCATTTATTGGTGATAAGTGTGAGGGGAAAGAACAGTCCAAGATCCAAGAGAAGCATCAAAATCATTTTGTGGCATCTGAAGACATGCAGAAGTTCTGGCACTTTGAGCCTTTCATGGATATAACATTTAAACACTGTCCCATTTAAACTTCTGCTCAGAAGCAGCTCGGTGTCATTTGAAATCCAAACCTCATCCAGGCCCATGCCACGGGCAGCTCCTTGCTTTTCTCGGTGATGGGGTTTGGCTGCAAAGCAGACACCCAGAAATCAGTTGCATTGAGACCTTCCTGACCAGTGTCCTTGGTGTGTCCACGGCTCATATTCTTACTTTCTTTACTCTGTTTTCCTAAAAAAATACAAAACCAAACCACCAAAACAAAACAAAAACAAAAAACAAAACAACAAAAAAACCCACCAAACAAACAAAAAAAATCAAAAAAAAACCAACCAAAAAAACCCCCATGAATCATCACCTTGAAGTTTCTCTCTCCTTTGGCTTGTTTTGACTGGATGCTAGTCCAAAATTAATCATTTCCAAGCTGCCTTTCTGCCTTTGCTCTTTAATCAGAAGCCCACTGATTACTGTGATCTGGTCTTTGTTCCTGCTTTCTTCGGAGAGGATTTTAATTAGTAGTCTACAGCATATTCCCTTGTACAAGTGCTTCAATTATGTTTAATCACTACCACTGTACATACAATAATTAATTAATGTTATACCAGAGAGAGCCTGGCATTGTGACTCATTGGTTTGGTAATCTTTGGTCCATTATTTGGCTGCTTTATCTTTTATAGTCTGTGGAGCAAATAGTTTGGCAATCCGGTTCAGTGTGTCAGAACTCTTGGATTCTGTTCCAGTGCTACCAATATGTAGTTTAATATCCAAGATCTCCATTTACCAGCACCCCAAGTCTGTTGTGAAGGTCTTTAGGGGTTGCTGAAACCAAGTGAGCTCATCTGGAGTAGAAGGTGACACGGTGCAATGGGGTTGAGCTGCAGAACAGATGGAGGAGAGCTGAGTTTTTCCAGCCAACGTCATCAGTTCACCAAGGAGAAAATCAGGGACATCACAGGCTGTGCAAGCACCCACCCTGCTGAGAAGCAAAGCTTTGCCTTGCCAGGGCACAGCACACCACAGCAAACACCCACAAATACAGGCCAATGACACCACACCCTCTCAGCTCTGATAAACGCCACTTCTTTCACTGCAAATGCTGCTCCTGTACTTAAAACAGACCTGTCACTTGGCAGGAGGCAAAGCAATGGACTTTGATCATCCATGCCCGCTTGAGAAGCCTACAAAAAGGCAAGACACAGTTTTTTGCATAAAAAGTGGATTTCTTCCCATCAACAAACTAATCAGCGTATGGAAACTCCTGATGTAAAAGATGAAGTTTTTCAACAACATGTCCAAAACTTTTTGTTATCCTGTTTTAAAAAATGATGTATCAGAGGACAGTTTTGTAGTTTGAAAGAAGAACAAGTTTCCAAAGCCCTCAAAGTTCACTTTCTCCCTGAAATCTGATATGATACATCTCTACCTCACCGTGAACACTCAGCATGTAGCAGGGAGGTAGAACAAAATAATGGGCTTTAGACACTTCCCAAAGAAAAATATCATGTGCAGTAGGGTTTTTTTTTCTTTCATTAAACAGAAAATTAAACCACATTTTGCCAGCAAAAATAATTTCAAACCTGAAGGGAGAACTAAGATAAAAATAAGCATCTCACATTCCCTGTGGCCTGGCTAAAACAATATTCTATCCTTAATCTTCATTATAGACAGTATGAGGAGAAAAATCCAAAAGAAATAGAATTCTATATTGATGGTTCATGTAACAAATAGAGTCAAGTGAGCACTTCCAAGCCTTTTCTTCTGCACATTTTTTGGTCTTCTGGCCAGTGCTGGGCTGCTGTGGTCCTTCCCTCAGCTATGTTGTCATGACTGAGCTAAGTTCAAACATTTGTATCTTTGAAAAACATTAAAGCCAAGAGCTCATCATGCCCTGTTGACACATCATTTAGTGGCTGCTTGAGCCTTGCAATTTCTGCTTCTAGAACAGAGATAAATTTACTGGAGCTGGCTACTGCCTGGGGCTATTCTTGTTTATTTTAATGGAGACACAAATACCTGATGCTCTGAACAGAAGCAAGTAACAGTCCAACCCCTTGCTGAGGTACTCCCTCACCCAGCAACCTCTGTGCAGGAGCAAGTCCAAATCAGAGGCTCCCTGAGCATCATCTCAGCTTGGGAGTGATCTTGGATCCACAGCACACAGCAAAAAGCCACTGGAAACTCTCAGCACCAATTTACAGACAGTTCAATATGTTAACTGAGAGCTACACCCAGCCTCCAAACCTTTGGCAAGTGAAGGCTCTAATGCAGCATCAAACATCTAAGATGGGACCAGACCAGTCAAAGCTTGCATCCAAGCACATCAGAAAGCATCACCACACTCCCCACACTTCCAGCTTAGGGCAGATCTGAAATACAAAGATTTACTGGCATCGCTGCATTGATTAGGAGTGGGAAAGAATCATAATGTGAACTAAAGTAGCAGTATCACAAAACTCACCACGGAGAGGCAAGATACACATGGAAAAGGAGCCTATCCATACATACTTTTTACAGCTGATGCAAGCTGGGAGGAAATTTGATAAAATGTTTTTGTCAAGATGAGCTGAGTCATCACTGGCTATATGAACTCAGTGCATGTGTATTGCCTAGCCCTCCTGCCTTTCGCTTGGAATTACCAGGGATCTCAAAGGCATGAGCCTTAGAGTTGCAGCTGTATGTCTTCAGAGTCACATGTGGCTTTTAAGTTGAAAGTGGTTATTATTTGGTGCAATTGTGCTGTAAGAAAATATCATCATTGTACTCCCTTAGTTCAGTGATTGAAATGATATCCATCAGACAATAAATCTGCCTTTGATACTTGTATTTTTCCCCATGGTCTGAAACCTCTTTCCTTGGTCTGAAACCCAAGGTCAACATTTGTGTTCTCTGTATTGTTATTAGTTCTGCATAGACAATGTATTTTGTACTCATTTATGCCCCCTTTAAGCACAGAAGGTTGTAGGAAGGTGGGTAATTGTCTGAGAGCTGTACAGATTCAACCTGCCAGCAGCAGCCAGCCCTGTCCACTCATCTCTGGTTTAGAGGTTGATGGGATCCACCACTGTCATTGCATCAATCATGTGACTCCATGTAGCTGGACAAGCCTGAACAGCTCTGTTAATTGTGTCACATTGCTCTTGTGTTAATTGCTCTTTATGCATTTCTTCGCTCAAATGAGTTTTGTTAGTTCAGACCTTGACGTCCTGCTTTCAGCAGCACTGCTGTAATCATCTGTGAAAGAGCTTAAGTAGACTGCCAGGTCCAATCTTCAGATATCCTCAGGCTGATCATAAATGCACTCTTGTAGGACAGATACAACATAATCCTGACAAGCAATCTGGCCCCCAAATTTATCTGTATTTTCTATTATATTTGGTTTAATATTGCCATGAATATTGCTCTCTGGAATCCTAGAATTGAAAATGAAGCATTTTGCTATTTAAGGAGATAAAACCACTGAAAATTTTTAATCAAAGACATGTGAAGAGGGAGGGAAAAAAGAGAAGGTTTTATGGAACCTTTCAACTGGAAAAAATGCAGTTAGCTTTAGTAACAATAATAACAGGACACACATGTGATCCCTTTTCAGGAACTACCACTGAGGGAAGAATGGAATAAGATGGCAGGAGCACAACCAGAGCTGCCCTCTCTCAGTGGGCACATTTCTGTGTGGCGGCAGGTTTGAAATGCCCCAACAGGGCTTGCCATCACTCAGAGCACCAGCTGTCTCCTCCTAAGCACACAAACAGTCAAAGCATTTTCACTCTTACTGACGATTTGGCAAGAGGATCCTGGTGGAGAACAAGAGAGCCTGAACTGTCCTGTTTGCTCACAACCTATTCAGCAGCCTCCTGCCAGCCCCGCTTGAGCTGTTTGTCGAGGGATGGGATTCTGCCCCTCTGCTCTGCTCTGCTGAGACCCCACCTGCAGTGCTGCTTCCAGCACTGGGGTCCCAGCACAGGAAGAATACTGACTTGTTGGAGTGAGTCCAGAGGAGGGAATCAGGATGATTATAGGGATGGAGCACCTCTCCTCTACAGAAATGTTGGGAATATTTGGATTGTTCAGCCTGGAAACAGAGAAGACCATGGGGTGACCTGATTGTGGCCTTTCAGTACCTGAAGGGAGTCTACAGGAAAGATGGAGAGGGACTTTTTACAATGGCCTGGAGTCACAGAACAAGGGGGAATGGCTTCAAACTGGAAGAGAGTGGGTAGATCAGATATTAGGAAGAAATTCTTTACTGCGGGGGTTATGAGACACTGGCACAGGTTACAGTTACCCAGAGAAGCCGTGGATGCCCCATGCCTGGAAGTGTTCAAGGCCAGGCTGGATGAGACTCTGAGCAATCTGGTCCAGTGGAAGGTGTTCCTGCCTGTGGCAGGGGTTGGAACTAAATGATCTTTAAGGTCCCTTCCAACCAAAACCATTCTGTGGTTCTGTGTTGGAGTACGGAACATCACAAAGGAGAAGCCCATAATCTTGGCCCAGCGTGTGAGGTTTGATCATTTTGATAGAGGATGGGAAAGATATGAGGACCACCAATATACAAGTGCTTTTGTACACAAATGTCACAAAGCATCTGCTGACTGAACTCACAGCCCTACTTTTACAATGCGTATTTTGCAGGGACACAGGCGTTTTCTAACAGAACACGGCTGCCTTCTGGGCTGAGAGTTACTGTGGTTGTCAAGGAGCCTTTGGCAGGATCTTTTCCTCCTCTTGTGGAGAAATTGTGGTAAAAATATGCATTAGTAAGGGCGGCCTAGAGGTATGTTGCCTATAAATGGAATTGTATTTTTTCCAGACTTAGCAGGATCTGCTTTTCTGCTGTGTACATGAATTTAAATACACTTAGGAGATGTGATCACAATATACATTCAAGATAAGAAACAAAGCCAGTGATATCCAAATGATTAGCTCTGACTGGTTAATAAGTGCCTACAATGGCAAACATCAAAGTCCAATGGAAAGGACTGTTATATTTGAAAAACATTGAAGCTATCATTAAATACAGGATGAGAACAATAAGGTGCTGACAACAACCATCACATTTTCTGCTTCAGCTTCCCAAGTAAAATTAGGCAGCTCATGTGCTGGGTGACCAGACCCAGGAAATACCCAGGTATTTCCATCAAACTGCCTGGGAAACAATGATGGGTCAAGCTGGGACCACTTCTGTTTTTTCACACTGACATTTCGACTCTAAAGCCTTCTTTCCAATAACTGGAAATGCTGCTAAATTTCAGGGCACTGGGCTGCAATTTTCCATATAGTTTCCATGCTTTAAATGAGTCTGAACCTCGAGGTTTGAAATTTAAGATTTTTGGTTTGATTTTCTTGTGGGTTTATGTTTGCTTTGAGTTCCTTGTAGAAGTATTCAGCCAAAATTATACTCGAAGACCTCAAGGAAGGAAGGGACCAGCGATAGAAAAGGGAAGGATAAAACTGCCACCTACAGAAAGGAAAGAGATCATAAAAACCCCCAAAAATAAGAAAAGTGACTACATTGTAGCAAAGGACTTGATGCAAGAAGAGGCTGAGAAAAAACGTGGAACACAGTGAGGCAGAGCAAGAGCAGGTTCTTCATCCTCCAGCTCTGCCAAAGCAACAGAAAAGATGAAGTTCACGAAGGATTGAAATGACCTATCCTCTCTCTTTTAAAAAAAATCAATATCCAGTTGCAACATTCCCTTGAGCAAAGATTGCATTAACATTAGGAAATAAAGCTAACTAACCTGCTTAAATTGGGAGGCAAAAGAATCTGTGTCCAGAGCCTACAGCAAAAAGAACATGAGAATAATAAAACCTCTGTTGTCTGTTTCAGCATGAATGTGTAAGATGATCTTGAGAAAACCATCTCCAAAAAAAAAAAACACAACATAACCAAAGAATTTCAGTATCTCACAGGAGGACTGTGAGGCCATAGAGATGCCAGTTTTCAGTTACTACCATGTTAAATTCCATAGATTATCTTAAACAATCCTTTTTGCTCTACACATTTTTTTTTTCCCAAGGGTGCTTTGAATGCTGCCTGGCCCTATGGTCTTCACATCAGATCAGCTGCATGATGCTGATTTCTGTCAGAGGATTGCTTTGTTAAGGGCTGTGGTCTCCTGGTATCTCTGCACATCTAAAAAGCCGAGGCGGATTCACAGAAACCCTTTATCACAACCCTGATCACCCAGCCCTGACCCAAAAACCTTGCCAGCATGTACAAACTGCTGCTTATTCTGCAGGAATGGAAGCTGCTGCAGCACAGAGATCTGCAACAATGCTGAAGTCTCTTTTGTTGGACCTGCAGGGGTTCTGACAGTGACCATGGGCTCAAGACACTTCATCAGCCCCCTTTTCCCTGGCTGTAAGGGTATAGCAAGCAGCCCTACTACCCAGGCCAGAAGGCACACAGAGGCAAATCGATCTATCTGGATCTTCTGCAGGTGTCCTTTAGCCTTTCCATCCACCCAGCAAACCCTGTTTCCCCCAGACACCACTCCAGCTTGGCCAGGCTGCAGGTGCTTCATGCTGGGAATGCAAATCCCTCCATTGTGGGGTGTTCTGGGTTACACGTGGGGATATCCCAAGCCAGATGCCTGCATCCAGACATGGCATTAAGACACCAGCGGTGCAAAGGAACCTTTCAGATGCCCTCTGCACAGGATTTTGCCTTTCCTTCCTCAAGAGTCTGCTTTAGTTAAATCCTCTCGGGGGTGGCTGCCCATCCCTTCCCAATCCCGTTAGAGCAGGGCCCAACCCTTCCTTGGAAAGGCATTGCTGGTGATGAGATTTCCAGCTGAAAGTGGGATTCGGTCCCTTTGTTTAGGAAGAGAAATGAAACATGCTTCATTGCACCTCATGAATTCTTCCAAGTTAAGCATCTTCTGTAGCTGGAGATGTGTGCCTGTCACCACGGCAAGGGAGAGAGGAATTCCCACCAAAGTGAAAGTGTGGTGCTCCCTTTTATCCTGATCTCCTTGTTAAACAAATGAGCTGCCTTTAAAAGCACTGCAACATTTATTGGCGCCTCCAAAAGAGGTTATTTTCACTCCATCCCAGTTTGCACTCTAAGTAGCAACATTCTTTTTACTGGCTCTGTTAATTAAGGGAAATAGTCTTAATTTCAGTGAGTAATATTGTTTTGTGTGCATGTGGGTGTGTGAAAATAATACAGTATCTTATTTCAAACCTCATGGGGGTTCAACAATTATGCCTTTAACAGAAAATCTCAAATGTCAACAGCCTTATAATGTCTAACTCCTGGGAACCAGGGTAAGGGGAAACTAAACATCCATCTTTGAGTTTAATGGTGTAAAAATATGTGTATAGATAACTGCCATTATGTGCATAATTCCCTCCTGCTGAAAAGCAGCTTGCAAAAGGCTCACCTCGCCCAGACAAGGTTAAGCCAGATCCCACCGCCCCTCCTTGCTTGTATCAGCCTGCAGGGGAACGCTGCACGTGGGGAGGAGAGGGGGCTGTGCCCAGGCAGACATTTCCAGGTGCAAAGCAGCACGTCCCAGGTGAGGAAAGCCTCACCCACTTCTGAATATGCTTTTCCTTTTGGCTGTTCCTTGATCATCCCACCCTTCTTCAGCTCCTGTTTTTTTTTTTTTTTTCCTTTTTCTCCTGATCAAGTATATGCAAACGTTGTTCTGAGTCACGGCTGCTGCAGTAGGAGTTTCATCTCCTCAGCAGGAGCAGCACTGGGTGAGTGTGTGCATTTCTGCTTTACGTGATTGCCTGCACGTCCCTTGGCAGGCACCAAGAATGTCTCCCAAACCACGGCTCACGTCTAATCACTTCCACTCCAGACTCTTGAGGCTGAGTTAGGGACAATATAATAACCAGTTTCTTGCAGGCAGCTGGGCAGTGGTCCAGCCAAAAAAGTTTAGAGAATCTGCTGGCTGACATCTAACTCCTCTGAAATTCAGGTCCACAAATAATCTTCTACAGTCTCTTGAAAGAAGAAAGATTCTGAGACACCTGATCTTCTTGGGATTTCCTGCACTTGGCTTCATAGGAGATCCTGCCCCCAAATTTGGAGGGGGTTAGGGTTTGTTAGGTGTTAGGAAAGGGGATCTGCACGCTTCTGGAGATTGAGGGCTTATACTTGTAAACCAGACACCATCATTTGAAATTCATGTCTTATTGGCAAGAGAGAGCTTTGCATTCAGGTTGCCAGAGATTTAAAATTCTTCCAGTCCTGAAATGCTCTAATATGTTCACACGCAGTCCAGTATAATGGGATCTGGTCCCAATTAAGGCCGGTTTTAGTGCACATGGTAAATAGCCTGGGGAAATGACAACAAACAGACCTTTACACGAGAGCCACTAAAGTGAAACAGCAGCATGTAGACAACAGAGACATTGAGACAAAGACAGGTCCCATAGCCCTGTTCTTACTCAGAACCTTTCCTCCCTCCCTTCCTTCCTTCCTTCCTTCCTTCCTTCCTTACTTCCTTCCTTCTCTTCTTCCCTCCTTCCCTCCTTCCTTCCTTCCTTCCTTCCTTCCTTCCTTCCTTCCTTCTCTTCTTCCCTCCTTCCCTCCTTCCTTCATGCCTTCCCTCCTTTCTTTCCCCATTCTCAATTTTCTGATTTCAGAAGGTTTCAAGTCCAGCAAAAGACCAAAGAAGGTTTCTGGCCAGCAAAGCAGACCTTTGTCCAAATTTGGCACATTGCCTCTAGGAAGATTTTATTTGAGAAGATAAGGCAGGGGTGGGACCAGTGATGCACTTTCCTGTTTCCAATCTCATGTTCACTGCAGTGCACCTGAAGCAGGAGGGGTGGGTCAGGTATGATAGGGTGTGTGTCGTGACTCTCAGAGCCACCCATCACTGAGTGTTTCTAAGAAGAGGGTGTGAGGAATGACAGACTCTTCAGACAGCTCAGCAATTTTTTACAGTGCACGCAATGACTCTTCCTCATTATTCACTATGTCAAGTGTTACTCTGTTGCACACTGCAGTGTGCTCGAGAGTGCACCTCTCTACTAGCCTTGAAAAAGACTCTCATTAACTCTCTGTCCTTAGAGAAATATCACATTAATAAAAATTTTAGTCATTTTATAATCTTTCTATTCAAATGTGGCTTAGTATTAAAAGTTTTTCTCTTTGGTTTTTGGCTTGTTTATGTATTTTCTTGGTTTCCTCATTTAAAAATTGTTGCTCACTTACGAAGATACTTTGTGACTTTTGTCTGAACCAGGAGAAACAGTCAGACCCTAATTTGGCTCTGGCAGTAGTGAATGAATGGAGGAGGAAGGATGGGAGTGGAGAGCATTTTTCATTCTACTTGGGCCGTATACTGCTACAGTTTTCAATACCTGCTTACAGGCAGAACTGGCCAGTTTGCTGGCACATATGAGTCATATGAGCCAGAGCAGACTCCATTCACAGCTGTTAACCAGTGCTTTACTCTGGCAGAGGCAAGGAGGTACAGGAATTGGAAAGTCCTGTTGGGATAAACCTGAGGACAAGAAAAAGTGTGATAAAACTCAGTGAGAGTTGTCTGTAACTCACCAAGTGGCCCAACACACAGCACAAAGGGTTGAGCTGGAGCAACAGCAGACTGAAAGGGGCACTTGCTCCAACTTCTTCTCTTAGACAGAGGCACATAGGCCCTGTGTAACTATGGGCTTGCTGTTGGTACCCAAACAGGGATGGTGCAGGTGCAGTCTGGCAGGGTAGGAGGGCGGTGGGCTAGTGGAGAAATCAACTAATTCACTAGTTATCCCTATCAAAAGAAGGTGAAATAAGTCCAAAGACTCAGCAAAAAATATTTGAAAAGTAGTTTTCCTCATCTGTTTTTGGTTCTTTGCCCTGAGTAGGGAATGGCTCTCTATGGAAGTCATTTTGTTTAAAGAATTGCTGGACAGGACAGTCAAGGAGATTTCATTCATAAGATTTTTTTAAAGCATTCTTTAATGACAGAAGTTGGAATAAAGAGAGTAAAAGAGAACTCGGTCTAGGTTACAAACAGATTTTAATGGCAGAACAACCAATTTTGGTCCATGATAGCACACAGAGATGTGGGTTTGTGCAGGCATCTTTCTCAAGCACCCCACCATGGGCAGCCCTGGTTTGCTGTTCTGGCACACATGCCTGTTGTTGAACAGATGTTGTCTTGTAAGCTCCCCTAAGCAGCTCCATTTTCCAATCAGAATTGTAACTGGAATT
The DNA here is from genome assembly GCA_013398015.1 of Oreocharis arfaki. Lineage (NCBI taxonomy): Eukaryota > Metazoa > Chordata > Aves > Passeriformes > Paramythiidae > Oreocharis > Oreocharis arfaki. The sequence goes on from VZRR01012420.1 coordinate 768,598, forward strand.
ATGTACAGAAGATAATTGCAGCATTTATAAAAGGGAAGTCCAAAAAACTGGCCTTGCAGCTCAGCGAATTGAGGTCACCCATCAAGCTGCTGCCCTCCCCTCCTGCTTGTTTCAAAAAGCCAGATGATTTTATTAGAGTCAGCTGCTGAATAGAGACTGTTGGCATTACAGTCCAGGAAAGACAGCTAGGATACTCTTGTCACTAACTTATTTCTTGGCCAGAGAACAAACCAATGCTTGCTGTATCATCAAACAGGTAACGGTCTCTTGTGTAATTAGATCAAATTATTATAACAGTGATTATAATAATTTATAGCTATTTTTCCCTTAAACCAGCCCCTTCATCATGTTTTTCACTGTCTGCTCTGTGCCTGTCTTGTTGAGATCATGAGCATTTTGGGCAGGGACTGTCTGTGTCATACGCAGGGCTGGTCGCCCTCCTCATGCCTAAGGAGAGAGGTTTTGGTAATTAAATTGTATCACTTAAATCAGCTGATAGTAACAGGAGGAAAAAGTATAGCATCTGTATCAATATATAACAACTGCAGGGAATCACAACATTATTTTTATTGTGGAGAATCACAATATTATTTTCCCTGCCCTTGCTGTCAAGACCTGTGCAAACATCTAAATCCACCAGGACTGGATTGTCTGCGCAGTTGGCTAACGAGACATTGGCAATTAGTTTAGGCCTTAGCTTGTTAGATGCAATGACCCTGCTATTCAGCAGGTATAAATCAGTACAAAATAGCTGTCTAAAATCTTACCTACAGATTAAAGAGAGCTGCATGTGCAGCCAAGGAATGATCTTTGGATATAGCTCTGCCTGAATTAACCAAAAAAAAAAAAAAAAAGTGGTTTGAATTAAACTTTCAGTCTGCAATGCTAATATAATTATAATGTCAAAAAAAAAAAGAGAGCATCAACCATGTTAAATAAACATCTCTGTGGCAGAAAGAAAAGAACTTTTAAAATCGACAACATATATCTGGGAGCCAAACAAGAGCTCCCAGAAAACATATATCTGGGAGCTCTCAAGAAGTTCTCCAGAGTACTTTTCTTCAAACTGATGCCTTAAGTTTTAACTTTTATAATTTAAAACCCTGTACTGTCTAGAGTATAACTCTGAAGTTTCTTGTAGTCTGTTAGTTGCTGCTCTCTTAGGCCAGATAGACACAACAAACCCTCTCCAGGCCTGCTCTCCAAGGACACCTAGCCTGTCCTAGGCCCAAAATGTAAACCAACATCTTGGGAAGGAGGAGTGAGCTTGGGGAAAAATACATCATTAACTGAAGCTTTAATTGGAGAATTGAACTTGATATGCAAAATAGACCAAACTCATGAAAGTGTGAAGAACTCGTGACCTGGGGTCCATCTTGGGGTCCATCTTGGCAGTAGCCTCTGGCTCCCCAGGGTGTACCTTTGAAGGCCCTTCAAATAAATACCTACCTTTATTCTCTTACTCTTGTCTAGTCTCTGTTTTTTAGGTGGCCTGATAAGGCATCAAAACAACTTAAAAGTTTCTCCATAGCTCCCTTTTTCTTCCATGTTCTAATCACAATGAGATGATTTTCTAATACCAATCTCAGAGCATGGCAGATAGATGAAATATTCCGCTGTAGGCAAGCTTGTGGTTTGACTAAGGTCCACTGTTTTCGTACTGTAGACAAGCTTGTGGCTTGACTAAGGTCCACTGTTTTTGTAAGGGCTTCAGCTTGGGAAAATAGACTTGATTGCAAAATGTCTGTAGATGCAGAAGTGTGTACAGAAAATCTGGTGTTAAGATTTAAACGGGGCACAGTAAATCCTTGGATAATGGGACCTGAAACTAAAATGTGCAAGTGGCGACTTTGCTTCAGACTCTGCTCTTCAAAGACCCTGAGTGGCAGAAATTATGTCCACTGAAAATTCGTTGCAATGACCAGCTCAGATTCTGCCAATGCAGAGTGAGAGCATTGTTTCGCGTTCAAGAAACAGATTTTGTTGTTGCACTCTGCACAGTGCAAAGCACACATGGATATATTTATGTGTACTAAATTACATGCCTTTATAATATACACACATGCACACCCAGAATAGACATGGATATACTTACAACTGAAGGGAACAAATATGAATATTTTGAAAAATGATGTCTTCATTGTCTTCATAAGTTTTCAATTTCAACATAAATAATTTTCGCGCTTTTGACCTCATAAGCAGACAGACCAGTGGGGATAAACAAGATTATTTTTCTTGCCCCATTAATAAAAGCTCTTCAAGGACAATGCTGGTTAAAGGATAAGCGGTATTCCAAAATACTGGAAGCCCCTGGGATGGTGGATGAGTTGGGAAAACCCAACACTCCCAGTAGAAGCAGGTGGGCTGGCAGGTGAACTAAGGTCTGTCATACAGGTCTCTGCAGCTTTTTGTGTGTCCATGGAGTGTTTGGATTGATGCTATGCAACTCCCATTGTGAGACAGCTATAAGGTACAAACATTCCTAAAATCCTTGTGAAATCCTCTAAGATCTACCAGTCACATGAGGGATATTGTTCTCCTAGAATCAGAGTGAGCTGGGAGCTGGAATTTCACCCATGCCTGCTCCTGTCATTATGGACAGCAAGTGGTTAAAGCAGTAAAACAGAGTCAAAAACATGAAGTAGTAGAAATCACAACAAAACCAGTCATAAAAGAAGGCTGTGTTTGTGATGTGTAGCAATTTTAGAACCACTGAGTATTTCAGTTTTATGTTGATCCCAGCAGTTTCAGAGCTGTAAGGTTTCCCCTTGGTCAGCACGGTAGTTGTCTCCCAGCTTGACAGAGGAGCCAAAGCAAGAACCAGCCCTTCTGTGCCCCTGCCTCAGAATAGGTGCTGGGGAAGGCTGGCTGCCCTTGGCAGGGCTGGTTTCCTTCTCCTGCAGTGTCCTGGGAAACAAATTGACTTTAGGGAATGGAGAAGGGAGGTCAGACCTCCTGCTTGAAACACAAACCAAACCGCCCCTGCCTGTGCACATGGTTTAGCCAAGCCATCTTCTGGAGATGGTAGCCAACTTCCATCCCCTGTATCAGTGAGGTTGTTGAGGTGGCCATCACTGAACCCCTACCCTGTGCTTCATTGCAATTCCCTCCCCAGAAAGGAACTTTAGGGGTAAAGGTCTTGTGTGCAAACCCCCTGAGGTGCTCATGGCTCTGCAGGATGGCCCTGTAAGGTGAGGGGCTCAACAGCAGGTGACAAGCAAGAAATCAAAGAGGAATCAGTCCCAGGCTGGCTATCCATGGTAAAGAGAAAACTCTGGCCTCATGTGACGGCTTAAAAGTTTGTCAAAGCTTCCTTTTGCTGGCCTAAAGAGGAAGCCCAATTACAGCCCAATGGCCAGGAAATTTGTTGCCCCCACAAGAAGTCACAATAAAAGCAGCCTCTTTGCCAGAGCAGCCAAGGAGCTTGAGAAGGGCAGAGGAAGCACTTATATATTTGCTTTCTCGATTTTGACTGCCAGATCTCTCAGGAGAGGCTGGATTCTTCACAAAAATGCTTGATGGGAAGAAACTCCCTAGGAAGGGATTGTTCTGTTTTGTTTTGAACTTAAAGGCCTCCAGTTGTCTTGGGACACTGCCACCAGCCACGTAAGGAAAGCCTGAAATTTTCCTACTCAGGGTGGGGTTAAATCCTACTGTGGGTGTACAAAAGGCCTTCAAAGGCACAACTTTCCCTGGGACACAACCGTCTTGCCATAATATATTTTGTGGTTGAATATGAACTGTGTGGTTTGGTGCTTTTAATAACAAAATTCTACTGAGGTTTCTCCTTCCCCTCCCATCTGCCTGTGACTTTTACTCCAGGTTTTCCCTGGAAATAATTTGTTACAGGTCTTGCGTGCCTGCTATCACTTTTTCCCCCCAATGACTTTTTAAAAGAAAAATGCATAAACAATCCAAGAAGCAAATGGAAAACTAGTTTGTCTGCTCGGGGTTAGGAAACTTCCTTACTGGCTTAAGCATCTTTCTCTAACACTCCCTGTTGCTCCCTGAATCTTTCATTTTAGGCAGTACATCATCAAGGGGAGGGCAGAGATTATTTTACTCCCATTCTTTGTGTCCCTTGGTCCCAGCTTTAATGTCTCCTCCCATGATCCTGTCCTCCCCACCTGGGACAGTAGAGTCCCCTTGGTTTAGAGGAGCAGGGATGCTCATGGGTTCTTCTGCACACTCTGACACTGGGTCATTGGGCAAAACGTGGACTTGTACATGTCCAGCGTGGTGCTGAGGGCTCTTGGCTGTCACAGCGGGGGCTCAGCAGTGTTGGTGTAGGAGCAGTGAGCTCCGATGAATTGGGTGCCCACTGCCTGCTGCAGCCACTCTCAGAGCTGCAGCCCACGGGTTTCAAGGTAATGTCATGGAAATTCTGGGCTCCTACTGGTATCAGTTTTCTAGTGGTTATTGTGTGGATATCTCTTTGGGTTTCACATCCAATTTCTGTCTAAGTTCTCTTTTGGGGAGCTAAGTGCTATCTTGGAATATTGCGATAGACTGTTCTTGTGTCAGTTTCAAAACCCTACACCCTGAGCACCATCTGTAGAAGTCTGCAGATGCATTTTGTAGGAAGTGCAGTAGAACCAAACAGGTACAGCACTGTGACTGCTAAAACTTTGCTCTAACTACCAGTTTCTTTAAAGACATATTCATTAAAAATCTAATTTGTGACAACGTGAGAGATTGCAATATGCCAAGGTGAAAATTTCCCTTCCCTACAGAAGGAATACCGTTAACCCAGAAATACAAAATAAACTCATACTCTGTTGTTGACTGTTTGTAACTCTCACAACTTCCAAAGCCATAGCATGAAGTGCCCTCAAATTTGACTAGCACTACAAAATGCAAACACAGAGATAGGCAGAGAAGTATAGGCAGAGCCTCCCTTTTTTTGCTTAGTGAGGTGACAATGGAAAACCACCTGCAAGCTGCACCAGAGCAATTCAGCTTCAGCACAGGGCTGGGAGCTTGACCTCTCCAGGTCACAGTGTACAAACTGTACCCATGTCCTATGTAACTGATGTTCTGCTAACCACTCTGTTAAGCACCAGATTTGGAAAGTCTCCAGTAGGTGTGGATGAAAGAATGGCATCCATTTTCCCCCATTCTTTCCTCCACTGCTGTGCAGAAGAAGGTAAGATTTGCATCTCTGTTGGGATTTTAATCATTACTCTTCAGAACGAGTACAGAGCATTTATGATTTTCTCTCTGCCAGTTAGAACTGAACTGTGAACAGAGCAAGGTGGTGGTGAACTGCTCTGCTTGTGGCCCTGTAGTCAGAAACTAACCTGTTTCTCATTCAGCAACACTAATCCCTTGCAGACATGCCAGCAACATATTTTTAAATAAGATGTCAATGAAAGGATTTGGTTTGCTTCATGTTAGGCACATCCTCCTTTTAAATTTTAAACGTCTTCCCTCCCCCGCCCTGCCCCCAGTGCGCCCAAGAGGGATTAGTATTATATTCTTGAACTACAGAAAAAATGGGACTAGTGAGCCAAAGTAGTTGTCATTATCAGTGTTTTAGTTTTAGATAAGAAACACTGTGCTGGTAAGCAGCATATGTGAAGAAATTTATTGACCAGAGGTGATTCACATACAGAACCAGGCTGCTCATGGACAGCTTGTGAATGGAAGGAAAAGCTAAGTTTGTTTAATATATTAGCGTGCAGATGTTATCTCTGTTTACAGATAGACAAACTGAAACTCATAAGACTGAACTGCTTGCCAGGAAAAGACAGAAAAAGACAACAGCAGGTCTGGGGAAAGACTTTGGATCTGCTGTCTCCAAATCATCAGCTCTAACAAGCAAAAGTGCCTCCCTTTAATTAATAATTCTTTTTTAAGTATTTGGAAACAGCTGAGCAACAAGCACATTACAATAAAAGATGTCCTGTTGGCATCTTTTTGGCCATGAGCGATGTGATTTAATACTCCTTCTTGGCATTGAGAAAGCCTGTATATGGCAAAGAGCAGCTGTGCCTGGCCTTCATAAATGATTAAAGGTGAACAATTGATTTACTATTTTTGCTACAGATCCTTCTGGCAACCACACAAAATGGGAGTTGCCTAATTGTTTTTCTCTCAGTAAATGTAGTAGTTTTGGCATGATAAATATTTTTACTCAAATATTTATCTCTTTGATGACCTCTTCTTTTGCCTTGGCTCTGTCGTGCTAAACCACCACCTCTCTTTTCAACCTTATCTTTCACAGGGAAAATTTCAGACTCTCTTTTCACTCATGAGAAAAAAAGGGGGGGTGTGAGGGGGTGGAAATCCCTTGATTGTTTTTGATATACAAAGATCTTCACATCACTGAAAAAACCCAGCAGCTGGAGTATGTCATTAAGCAAATCCTTTCTGCTGGTTAAAACTGCCTCTTGGTATTTGACTTTAGTGTTGAGTATTTGGACCTTCCCAGGTCAGGTCCTGGGAGTTATCAGCTGTTTGCGTCCATCTGAGTTCGGCTGCTTCTCAGAGTGTGCCAGGTACCTTCGATAGGGATCCTCTGCAGCTAGCCAGTGTACAAATGCAGAAGCACTTCCCCAGCAGGAGTTAGGAAGGATTAGGGTTAGAGCCACCTTCACTGGGATCTTTAAACCCATCCAACTCATGGGGTTATTTACCCTGGAGAAAAGGAGGCTCAGGGGGACCTTCTCACTCTCTACAACTCCCTGAAAGAAGGCTGTAGCCAGGTGAGAGTCAGTTTCTTCTCCCAGATAGCAAGTGATAGGACAAGAGGAAATGACCTCAAGTTGTACCAGGGAAGATTTAGACAGGATATTAGGAAAAAAAATTCTTCACTGAAAGGATTGCCAAGCATTGGAACAGGCTGACCAGAGGAGCAGTACAGTCACCATCCCTGGAGATGTTGAAAAGACATGTAGATGTGACACCTATAGACACGCTTTAGCAATGGACTCAGCAATGCTGGGTTAGTGGTCGGACTCAATGATCTTGCAGGTGTTTTCCAGTCTAAACGATTCTATGATTTTGGGAGGCTTAGCATGGCTTCAGGCAGCCTCAATGCTGTTCACTTTGCTGAGGCACAGGCTCTGCTCACAGTCGTGTGGACAGTGTAATGGCCAAGTGCTTGTGAGGCCTCCATGTGGACTGAGGTTCCTTGCGCCCACGCTTGCCCTGAAGTAGCTCTCTAAGGGCACAAATAGTTCCTATCTTACAAACTCCTGCATTCATGTCTACTTTATTTATGCCTGTCTTACACACACAAATGCTGAACAAACTGCACGTGCCCACCAGGTCATATTACTTTGTCTCTTTGCCTTCATAGCAGTGTCTCTGCTGTGTAAATATTTTGAGCTTTTGTTTGGTCTAAGTGTTATTTGTCTGTCACTTTCACATCAATGCTGAAATCACTGTCCATGAGTCCACTTTCTCTCAGCCCTTCCAAAGTCCAAATATCAACCCTCTTACTGCCAGGACAGAAAAAACATCCCTGTGTTGCCCACCAGTGTCAGCTACTCAGATTCCCAAACCTGTGAAGTATCTCCAGTGGCGCGCTCCCAACTACACAGAGAAGTTATACATATCCTCATATAATGCCAATGGACAAAGTCCAAAGGATTCCTTCTTTTTATTATCCTCCCATCCATGTGCTCAAAGCTCTTGCTCCAGTAAAGTTCATTGACCTTGTCAAAGTGCTTCCTGCATTTCTGCTCTTGCTTAGCCCATGCTTACCTTCTTCTTCTCCCCGTCCCACCCTTTACCTCCTGACACCTGAGTCACACAATCATTGAATCATAGAATCATTAAGGTTGGGGAAAATCTGAACGATCATTGAGTCCAACCGTTAACCAGCACCGCTATGATCACCCGTACACCACGTCTCCAAGTACCACATCTACACATCTTTTAAATACCTTCAGGAACAGGGATAGACTATGATCACAAATCACTGCAAGACAGACGGTGAGTCAATCCCTTCTCTGGGAAGCCTGTTTCAAGGCTTGACAACCGCTTAAGTGAAGAAATTGTTCACGATATTCAATCTTTACCTCCTCTGGTGCAAATTGAGGCCATTTCCTCTTGTCCTACTGCTTGCTACTTGGGAGAAGCCAACTCTCACCACAGTACAACCTCCTTTCAAGGAGTTGTAGCAAGTGATAAAGTCTGCCTGAACCTCCTTTTCTCCAGATTGAACACCCTCAGCTCCCTGCAGTGCTCCTCATAAGACTTACTCTCCAGAGCCTTCTCCAGCCCCGTTGCCCTTCCCTGGACATGCTCCAATGCCTCAATGTCTTTCTTGCAGTGAGTGGCCCAAAACTGAGCATGGGATTTGAGCTGTGACCTCATCAGTGTCAAGTACAGGGGGTCAATCACTGCCCTGGTCCTCATACCTGGTCCTGGTTCTGTTTCTGATACAAGACACTGCTTTAGGGCCCTTCTGGGAAGCTCCTTCTTGTGGGACACTGACCAGTACCACATCATGTCAGCACTGCTTTCAGGTTGCCGACAAACCTCCGCTGTTTTCCTTCTTTACCAGGCCTTCTTTTCCTAGCTGAGCTTTTTCACTTAAGTTTCATCCTTAGCAACTGCAGACAGAATTTCATGCTATCAACCAGCAGTGGCAAAGAGGGTGAAGGTCCTCTCGCTGGAGTAAATTGAGTAACTAAATCTGGCATGTTGCTGTCCAAGTGGAAAAAAACCAGGCCTGTGCACAAAATACTGCAGAGCATGGAAGTTCAGTGTGCTGTGCCACTGTGAAAGCTGTGACCTGTGCACCTCATGTGATAGCATTGCTAACTGAGCTCTGAAAAGAGATCATTTTTCTAGCAGCCTCTTGAAGAATGTAGGTGGCAAAACAGCAACAGTAATCAGCAATGCTAATTGCAGTCACACATCAGTTTTCATTGGCGTTTTCCAACTTTTCATATAAAAGACATTGTTCCACTGGAAAGCGGAGGTCAAGTTAGCTAATCATTCACAGAGTGTTTGCTTTGTCCCAGGATTGTTTAAGAGGAATTGTACCTTGTTCTTTAAAGCTATTTCAAGCAAAAAGCCTAGAGAGAAATTGTTTAATTTGATTTAAAGATTTTTATAGCTGACCTGCCAATCAAAGGGATTCAGGTAACCAGCTGGCCTTACTGTGTGGTCAATGAGACTCAACTCTGTTGCACTGATTAATGTGTGGAGTATCTCTGAGGAACTGATCTGGTTTTTTCTAAAACACTGATGCTAGTGAAATGGGGCTATTAGATGTATTTAAAACCATCCACTGTGTCTGTTGCTAAAAATCATGGGGCTGTGAGTCAGTCATCCTGGATGACTTACGGTTCTCTCACTGATTCACCGAAAATGAATGTCTACACTGCACCCAGCATGAACCCAAAATGAAAGCTCAGAAGCAAAGAACAATCTAACCAAAGGCCAGAGGGTCTGTCACTGCCTAATTAGGGTAAATTATAAGGCTATAGTTTCATGAGTGTTTTATTAGGTCAAGGTGTTTCCAGTTATGATATGTACTTGTTCAGAATGGATTAGTTCCTTTGCAGTCATGTGCCCTAGGTTATCTAACCATACCATGGGTGAATAACATTTTCTCAGCTGAGAAATGTGCAGACATGGTAAAGTGTTTTGAAAGGAGTCTTTTAGTCATTGCATTGCAGTGAGGTTTTTTTTTCTCCAAGTTATGGAATATGACTTTTATAGATAAATGGGGCAGATTAGACTTTCAATCACAACATATCTGTTTATAGTCTAAATATAGAGTGGATTAAAAAACAATCAAGTAAACAAACAACTATAATTTGTATTCAACTATATGACCTGGTTCAACACTCTGCAGTGACGACAGTTGGTGATTCAGCTTTGTCAGCAAACTATACATTTTCCAGCCTCATTAACGACCTGGACCTTCTAATGCCACCTTCTGCAGACAAAGGCCCAAATTTATCAGCTATTCATTAGCAGTCACTGGAGGCTGCAGAACTCTTGCCTCCAGGACACTTCCAGGAGTTCAGCACCAAACCTGGCTGCTGCCCCTGTGAAGAGGAAAGCTTTAGGTCAGATCATCTCTGCGGCTTGGCCTCCCTTCAGGGTCTGCTCCAGCTCCCACTTGCCACCTTCTCCCAAATACCTGGTGGTTGCCTCCCAGCACACCACAGCCCCATGTAAGAGAGGCTGTGCCCTGGAGAAGCTGCCCAGGGCAGGCAGGGGAGCCGTGGGCAGCTGTAACAGCCACGGTGCTGAGGCAGCTCTGCAAAGCAGTGGGCAGGGAGCCAGTGCAAAGGAGTCCTGCTGCTGCCCTGGCACCTCCTCCATGTCTGGGGCACTTGCTGCTGCCTTTCTGCAACACAGTCATGAATATTTTATTATTTTTAGATTAACTGGCACAGAACCCAGCCTCGTATGTGCCGCAAAAATTAAACCCTTCAGGTCTGCCTTAGTTTAACCTCCATATAACTTGTCCCTAGGGAAGTGATGGGTTAGCCCCCCAAGCTGCACACTTCATTGTGCAACACCACAGTTGCATGCATACACACACAGAGAACAGGGACAGAATTTACACAGCATTTTGTAACTTGACATCTTGTTAGGACGCAAATAAGAGAAACATTTCTCATCCCTTGACAAGTTCATGTCACACACTATATCTTTGCTTGCAACCTTGGTGATGAATAACTACCTGTGACTGTGCTGTTGTCTTTCATGCACCTCCTGTATGGACCACCATGAGCAGGGGAGCATGTCCTCCTCTGCCACAGAGGAGCAGGAGGCTCTCTGCTAGAGGTTTTCTGTACTGAAAGTCCCCAGTGCAAAGCAAACCACCTTTTGGTTTGGCTGGGATCCAAGGCAGATTGGAAGGACTGGCTTCAAGACAAGGTGCCAGGCAACTAAATGGCCACAACTGGAACTCCACGTGCTTTCTTACTCAATATTGTGATAAGAGCTTTCTTTGTTTGTTCCTGTCTGACCTCCATGGACTGCCAGTGCTGCCCATGGGCTTCCCCAGGATGGGGTGAGTGTTGCTGTTGATACCATGTAGTGCTGATAGGGGACTGGTTCTTCACAACCTCTGTGCTTACTTTTCACAAGGATCAGTCACTGAACTAGTTCTGTGGCCAGGCTGATTCAGAAAGCAAAACATTGCTACTGCAGGCTTCTGTTTCTGTCTGTGTTTGGCACAATCTTGAGGCAACTCCAACTCCCCAACCTTCTCTTCTCTTCACCTTATTTTTAATGCATTTTTCATCTCCTGTCCCATCCTCTCTCTCAGCAAACCTCTGTTGTTTCATTTCCAGAGAAGTGCCATCAGTCACATCTTGAATTCAAAAAGTATTTTTCTAATTCCAGTGTATTCACCTTTCTCATTGCCAAAAGTCATCATGAAAACCATGGACATGTTGGAGGTTCAGAGGGTAAACCAACACACAATACTGATGTTACAGGAATCCTTTATCATGGGAAGGGAAAATAAACCTACTCTTCTACCAGCTCTGGAGACTGGCAGAAGAACGGGCATGAACATTCACCTGTGCTCTCGGCTATTCCCTTCTGGAATGCTCTAAAAGCAAATAATGCAGGACAGTTCCATGTGATTGTCCCTTGTGTTCACATTGGGCTGGGAAATGGACTCCAAATTGCAATGGGAGAGGAGCTGGGTGCTCTTAATGCCTTGTGGTTCCCCTTCTTGAACCCTATTGGCCTCAAAAATACAAAAGGCTTTGTTTTGCTCAAAAGAGGCAGGGCAAATCTTTGAAAAAGGCAAGTTTAAGCCAACTGTGCTAGTTTTAGTACCCAGTGCAGCCCACAATGCAGAGCTTTGTGCAGACTCCAAGAAGAAGAACACATGTGCATGTTTAAATGGGAACTGAAAGAAATGCCCTTTTAGCTGGAATGTTTAGGGATCAGTTTCCTAAGTGAGTGCAATGGCATAAGAGCAGTCAGGAGATGATTCAAATCAACATGCAGAGCAAAGCTCTCTGAAAGAGAGCCTTGCCCTGGACAGATGATCTGTAGAATAGATCTCAACTGAAATAGATCTCTTTCTGAAGTGTGTTTGAGTAATGAATGCATAGGCAGGAAAGGATCTCTTCTAGGTTTTTTTTCTCCCGGAAACACTCCCATTTAGGCAGAGGTCAGGTTGACAGAGACCCAAGCAGAAAGGTCCATCTAGTTAGACATACTTCTGGGATGCACTTGTGTCAGTAGTTATTCCTTCTAGGTATTTGCCACTGCCAATCTGCTGGATGAGCCACTTGTGGGACAGTTGTTTCTTTTTCTCATAGAAAATCAGCTGAATTACTTTCATCCTCCAGCTTGTTGGTCTGAGCTGATTTCCACGAGCAGCTGACTGAAGAGCACTGCCATATACTGCCTTGCCTGTAGGATGGTTGGCAGTCATTGACAGCCAGGATAGCAGGGGAAGGAAGGTAGAGGCAGCAGAGTCCAGCAAGAAGATATCAAAAATACGTAAAACCACCAGCCAAAGCCTAGAAATCCTTTATTCCCTCCCTTTGCTCAACCACTGCTCTCCCTAGAGCCTTGTGCACCAAGCTGTGACTGGTGAGCCTTGATGATTGACACAGCAAGGGAAGGCTGATTCCTGTGATCTACAGATCAGGTGGGCAGAAGGACACTCTGAGTTCCATTTGGGCCACAGTGGAAAGACAGGACATGCAGGCAGAGTCTCTCTCAGACTGTTTCACAGCTCTTCTGCACAACTCCTGCTTGCCCCAGCAACACTGCTACAGCATGAATAATGACAGATATCTTTTATATGGATTACCTTGTGCACAGCACATCCTCTGCCTGTTTGTAAAGTACCCTAAAATAAGTGACAGACATTTTGGAATGGGACACTGCTCCAGTACTACTCTGGAGCGTGGTTTAGGGTACAGCCAAGAGCAGAAGGCACCTGGGTCCGGAAGAACAGCCCAAATGCAGGAGTCATGAGCTGTCATCTGCTCTCTGGAGAAGAGTCTTCATCCTCAGCACACAGTGATAACTCCATCTCTCTTCTGCTTCAAGCATATAAATCCAGGGCAGGACAGCAATGCAGCAAACCCATGCACTTCATGTTCCTGTCAGGTAGGCAGTGCTGCTTCTGCATGTTTAGATCATGTTTATGCACTCTTTAGGGAATCTTATCTCTGGATTTCATTGCGAGGGCTGTGTCTATGAAGCCTGGGCATTGGCATTCCTGAGGTCTGGCCAATGCCTGGCCACAAATTCCCTGAGTGGTTTGTTTTGTTGCATCTCATTGCATGATGAAATGTGCTTTTGCTGCCTTGTGTTAAACACCAGAGTTAAACACGGGGTCCCACCACGGAGCATCATGTTTTTGACAGGGAAAACACTGGGATTCAAGTAAAAGTAGAGCATCTCTCAGTGTGTGATTAGTCAGTTGCTTTCCACAATATTTCTGCTGTGCATAGAACAGTTCTTGTACCTGTGCAGCTGAAATATTAAACAGACCAACGAGCCATTCCTGGCCTTTCCTTAAATGCAGGCATCCCCGCCCACCACCTCAGGGTGTGTGCATATCAGAAGGAGACAAGCTAAGCTGGCAGAAACCATCTTTCACAATTCCATAACTCTCCTGAGCAATTTGTCTTGCTTGCAACTATCACATCAGTCACGCTGTCATTGTGGCACGAACAACACCTACTTCCACTTGCTGCCCACCTGAGGAATGGGCTTGGCTCCCTGGCATTGCATGGGATAGTGACAGTCCTGGTAGAAGGAACGCACTGAGACCAATCCATCAGAATTCCAGGTGTGCCCTCAACCTTGACTGCACACCACCAAATGCTGAGATCTCTGGGCCACAGTGCCATGGAACTGCTTGCCTGCTCAATAGCAGCACCACCAGCCAAGGTATCCATGGGAAAGGGTGTTTCTAAACCTTCTGCAAGCTGTTCTTCTTTCCCAGGCTAACATGTTGTCAATTAAATGGTCTTGAAGCAAAGCTGAGAAAAACATGTGGTCTGCACATGTATCTAAAAAATAGGCAACCCCCTCAAAACTAGTCTGTTTCTTCTTCTTCCCCATGCCTGTCAAAATCTGTTTCTGATTTCCATTAATTTTTTTTTTCACAAACATTCGAAAATCAGAAGTTCAATCCTCTGAGGTTTTTCAGCCACCTGGTTTGAGTAACCTGAGGACCTAACCCCAGATCTGTAGAACTTGTTAATCTGGCAAATAAGAATGAGGTTATTAAGTTAGCTCCCAAATTTGTGCTTACATGCTTTCCAGAATTCTGGATTTATGTTCGAATGGGAATGTTAGGCTGTTCTTACAAGGCTGTGCACCTGGAAGGTGTGTACACACAAAGCCCACACTACCTGGGTGCCTTAGTTTGACTTCTAGCCAGTCTTGTTCCTTGCATCCCTCCTAGACAACCTTTTGTGGCTGACAGCAGATGGACAGAATTTGTCTTTGTGCCCCCCAAATGCCACAGTTTCACTGAAAAGCAGCTCATGGATCAGGCAATCAGCTGTGCTGCTCTGTGGGGCACTAAAAACTTATTCCCTCCAGGAACTGATCCTTGTCTCTGGGCACAAGGTACACCAGGGTGGCAATTTTATAATATGAACCTCAGGGTGCATTCCTAGGGGAAAGCACAAGAGCCTGGGGATTCAAAGATAGCAGGGATGATAATAAAAGCAACGTAAGACATCCGGTTTGGTCTCACCCTCACTGCCAGTGGGGAAAGCTTTCTAGGGGAGGTGTCACCTGCACCATGCCAAGCTTTTGTCTTGGGCAGAGCTGGTTGGGCACATCCTGGGGGAGAAGAAATGGTTTTGCAGTGTGGACATTCAGAGTTTGAGTTGCCTCAGTTTCTTCCCTGGATGATTTTTATTCAGCAGGGCAGATAGAATCCCAGAGCACAGGTGGGAGATCAAACTGTTCAGAACCCATCCTACAGTCCTCTCTCCCAGAGACAGAGAAGACACAGTCCCTGGTTTTTGAAGGAGGGTCTCCTGCTTAAAGTAACCACCCCTCACAGTTTTTGGATGCAGAAAGCAAGCACCAAGCATGGGCCTTTTTGGCTACAAAAAAAGCCCACCCTGCATATTGAAGATGCCCTTCCCTAAAAGATTTTCCTTTCCTCTCTCTTCTGCAGCTGGTTGACAGAAGGCCTTAGAGATTAGCTGCATTCCTGTGAGCTATTTATACTGAAATATTTTGTGTTGAAAGATGTAAGCCCTTTGTTTCCTCTGTATATACACAGGGATCCCTGGGGGCAAGCAAATCCTGCTTTGTTTTGGATCAGATACACTGTGAATTGCTGTTGTAAAACAGCCTCAAGTGCACTTCTATGAGTCAGTCTCACCTTTACGCTTCCACATGTCACCAGGCACTCTCGGATGTCTGTGCAGCTTTCCAATTCCAGATTACCCTAGTTTAAACAAGTCTAATCCCCACTTGGGATGATGCTTCCAAAACATTTTCTCTGAAACAATATTTCTTGATAATTTTTCCAGGCAGAGAAAGCATTTAGCTCCCTGGTTGAGCAAAATAAGAAAGCCCCTCAGTAACACGCCTGGCCAATTTGGCTGGCTGATGTGTTGGATTAGGCAATCCTCATATGTAATGCAACCCTCAAATCCTAAAATAAAATTCATGGGGCCATACAGTATTCTCTGCCTTTGTGAATGGAGAAGAACTGTGCTTCCACACACCCCAGGTGAGAGAATCTAAAAAGAAACAGAGATATGAGAATGGCACAAAAATTCAGGCAGACAAACATACAGATAGATTTCACCTCAGACATCCCTCCCCTTCCTCCTGGCCATAGCAGAATAGCTCATCTGCTGGAGCATACAGTCAGGCTCTCGTGGGAAGAGCAAACTCAGGGATGAGACCCTAGTGGAACTTCCCAGGTGGAGATTTTTCTACATCTCTGCATTGTGGAGAGCACCAGCAAAGATGGGAATCTGAAAAACCAGTCAGCTCCGTACTGAACCAGCTTAATGGGTCTTGAGACCCTCTAATCAAAACTGCCATGGGCTTTCCAGACTCATAAGCAAGGACTCTGCCATAGGGAAAAATCCTGAAGTATGAAGACTGACTACTGGGTTTGGAGGAGAAGTCAGCTGGCAATACAACATGGCCTTTCTGCTCTCCAAGCCTTCTTCTCACTTCTCCTCCCCTCAGCTCTGACAGGAGCAG
The DNA here is from genome assembly GCA_013398015.1 of Oreocharis arfaki. Lineage (NCBI taxonomy): Eukaryota > Metazoa > Chordata > Aves > Passeriformes > Paramythiidae > Oreocharis > Oreocharis arfaki. The sequence continues at coordinate 784,747 of VZRR01012420.1, forward strand.
AGGCAATTGGCACAAACCAAAAGACAGGAGAATTCAACTAGACATCAAGAAACACTTCTTTACCATGCAGGTGACTGAGCACTGGCACAGGTTGCCCAGGGCAGTGGCCGAGTCTCTCTCCTTAGAGGTAACAAAAAGCCAACTAGATATGATCCTGGGCAACCAGCTCTGGGTGCTCCTGCTTGAGCAGAGGGTTGGACCAGGTGACCTCTGGAAACCCCTTCCTGCCTCCACCATTATCCGTGATTCTGTGAAGCCACAGGAAAGTTCCCTTCCCCTGAAGCCTCTCACATTCCATGTGTTAGCAGGGAAGCTCAGCGTTAGCAGCAGCCCTCTGTTACAGCCTCTAACTGGGAAACAGTTTTATGTGACCCAGTACGAGTCACTGGACTTGCAGGTCAATGGCCAAATACTTCTTTTTGTTACACCCGTTTAGTCCCGTGGGCTTCAGAGAGTGGGAGGGTAATGGAACTGGTCCAGCTACATTTTATTAGAGCAAAACTGCATTTTGGTCCAAGCTGTTTCAAAAACACTCAATAAACAAAGCACACTTTAATATGATGTCCTGAAAAGGTCACCAAATCTTATTCCTTGGTGAAGAGAATTAATTTAAATAAGGCTTGGTTAAGCAATAATAGCATTCTAAAGGGAATTTTGCTTTTTCTTGGACAGTGTAGGTTGCCATCAGTTGCTGAATCCTTCCTCAGTTGCACAATTTAGTGATACTCACATAAACTGCTGCTATTTACTGGGCAGTATTTACAGTTCTAATTCCTCTGAAATGGGGTTTTATGCTAAGGGCTTCCACACTTCACTGGCATTTGGGCTGTGAGAATTTAAATTCAAAGACTTTTCTCTTCACCTTAGCTTTGATTCAAGGATTTTATTTTCTGTTGCTTGCAAGTTATCTGTACCACACTTATTAGGCATGCTACAGCCTTAAAGGGCTCCTTCAGATCAACTCAAAGCACCCTGAACACTTTTCCACATTTTTATGATATCTTTGGAGAGTTAATGATGATTATTTTCCAGATTGAGACAGCAATATGTTCCAAATGTCCCTATCCCTCCCAAATAAATATCCCAACCAAATAAAAAACACATCTATAAATCAAGGTTCATTATGGTCTTTATGAAACTTTTCTAAGGCCAACACAGATGAAGAAGGATAGCAGATGACTCTGGCCTGCAGTGGAATTTTATTCTGCTCTGCAAAGCAGAAGTGCTGTAGGAAAAAATGTCACTGTTGTTGCCAATGTTGCTGCCCAGTAACAAAAGTTAAATTTTAACCAATAGGTTTGTTATAATTTATTTTTTTTACATGGAACTATTCTAGGGTATGGATGCTCTGTTTGAATCAGGCGTATTCATGGAGAGCAAAATAAAAGATATTTGTGATTTGCAATTTTTATTTTATTAAGTGGAATATTCACACTCATTAGATTTCTGATTTCTATTAGTAAGGGAAAATCCTCCACCTCTAAAGATAATAAAACATTCAGTTGTATTTATACAGAACCCAGACAACAACTCCACATTTTGTCTCTTGAGTTTTTTTTCCTCTGGCTTCTTCCTACCTCATATATTGCACAGTCTCCTAAGTCTACCAGCCCTGATTTCTGGGATCGTGCCTGGCATTAAACATTTAACAGAGACCTTTTGTTGCTCACTGCATGGTTATGACAAATGGCAGATTGTTACAGCAGGAGCTGTGTTATCAAAAATCAATCAAGAGCGTGCCAAAAACTCTGGCTCCTTTTGCAGAATTCCAATGTGGAACAGGCATTGTCTAGATTGGAGAGAGAGACGACTTATAAACTCCAGCCAAATAAAAACCTTAGGAGGAATGAGGAGCACAGAGACGTCCAGCTGCAGCCAGCAAACGTGTCACCAAGTGTGTTCTTTTTTACTTGCTTTTGCTAGAAAAATCCCTTAAAGAGAGAACCTTTAAATGCTGACTGCAGTGAGGACTAGTGAGGATGAGTGTCCTATCTACATTTAAGGAGGTGGAAGTAAAGACAAGGAACAAATGCAAGGAATTCAGCTGAATGTGGAAAGCTATTGGAACAAATTATGAAATGGCCTCTGAGCACTTGGAAGAAAATACGGCGCTCTGAAACGGCCAGCACAGTTTTGTCAAGAGCAAAGCATGTTAGTGGAATTTAGTTCCTTCTCTGACGTGGTAACTCGTTGTGCAGGGTTCACATGGTCAGGTTTTGGAAGCAGAGGGTTTAAAGGGAAGGCTTCTGTGAGAAGGTGCCAGAATCTTCCCACATGTCCCACAGAGCCAACGCCAGCCAGCTCCAAGACAGACCCACCACCGGCCAGGCCGAGCCCATCAAAACAGTGGTAGCACCTCTGGGATAAAGAACTTCAAAAGCAGGGAAAAACTTCTGTGCAACAGCAGGCAGAGGAAAGAGGAGTAAGAATATGTGAAAAAACAGTCCTTCAGAAATCCAGGTTGATAAAGAAGGATGGGGAGGAGGTGCTCCAGTCACTGGAGCAGAAATTTGCTAGAAGGTTGGGCTTGGTGAGGCAGCTGTGTCCCTACAGCCTGTGAAGGTCCATGGGGGAGCAGAGATCCACCTGCAGCCCGTGGAGGCCTGGAATGGAGCAGAGATCCACCTGCAGCCCGTGGAGGCCTGGAATGGAGCACAGATCCACCTGCAGCCCATGGAGGTCTACGATGGAGCACAGATCCACCTGCAGCCCATGGAGGCCTGGAATGGAGCACAGATCCACCTGCAGCCCATGGCAGATGCCACGCAGGAGCAGTGGATGTGTCCTGAAGGAAGCTGAAGCCTGTGAGGAGCCCAGGCTAGAGCAGGCTGCCAGCAGGACCTGTGGCCCATAGAGAGGAGCCCATGCTGGAGCAGTCTGGTCCTGAAGGGCTGCAGGCTGTAGAGAGGAGCCCATGCTGGAGCAGTCTGGTCCTGAAGGGCTGCAGGCTGTAGAAAGGAGCCATGCTGGAACAGTTCATGAAGGATTGTGTAACTGGGACTCCATGCTGGAGCTGGAGAAGAGCATAAGGAGGAACGTGTGATGAATTGACCACAGCCCCCATCCCCCTGCCTTTTTGGAGGAGGATGAGGTAGAGGAGTCAGCAGTGAAACCGATCCCGGGAAGAAGGAGGATGGAGGGAAAGTGTTTTTAGTTCCTCTTTTGTTTCTCACTGTTACTAATTGACAATAAGCTAAATTAAACTTCCCCAAGTCAGTTCTGTTTTACCATTGGCAGTGACTGGTGAGTGATCTCCCTGTTTTTATCCCAACCCACAAGATTTTCACCTCATTTTCTCCTTTTGTCCCACTAAGAAGGAGTTAAAGAGCAGCTTGATGGGCACTTGTTGGCCAGCCAAGGTCAATCCACCACACTCACAGCTGATGACAGGGAAGCATCTGATGCAATTCATTGCATTAGTAATAAAGCTTTGGGATAGATGGTCTAAAAAAAAGTACTATAAAGGAACCACAAAATTCAGTGATATGACTCAGAGCATGGTGCAATAATTGCTACCAAACAGAGATGGCACATAAAATAGCTCATTTCAGATTGTGATTTATATCACTAAAATAGAAATCCAATTTACATGAGCAACCGGCATCAACATGTGTAGGCAGGTTCAACATTCAAACTGATCTCACAAAACAGAAGAAATGGCCTGAATTAGTGAATTTATAAAAAACATAGAAATGAGAAATTATGGACTAGTTCTGAAATAAAGAGAACCTTTTAAGGCAGCAGTAACAGAGAATAGGCACTATGAACTGACTATGAAAGAGAATGATACTTGGGAAACCAAGCAAACATCACCCTGGACCATATTAGCAGGACTACTGTAAGTCAGACATAGCAGGTAAACTTTGCCCTTCATTTGCCCCTTTGAGTAACAAAGCCAGAGGACCCTTCAGCACCTCTGACTTCCAGATTTCAGTGCCAGCTTTGTATACTGCAAGTAAGAAAACACGTAAAGAAAACAGAGAGTGAAGAACTATGATCTTGGCAAGCCCTTTAGGCAACAGGACTTACGAGGCAACTTTTTAAAAATAAAATTTGTTGTGCTTTTCAATACTAAAAGGGGAAAAGAACCAGTAGAAACACCACAGAAATACACAGAGAAGGAAAGCCTGAAAACTGCTGGCCTGCCTGTACTTGGAAATGTTATCAGTTTTAGAAGGAAAACTTGTTCTCCAAGTGCCCTCAGCCTATGATAAGAAAGAACTAACAGGCAGAAAAAAAGAAAAATAATTTATTGAAAAAATGTATCTCAGATGAACCTAGAAAACCCCCAAACTCTACTTCTGGAGGATTTTAAAAGAGGTTAAAAAAGTATTGATAAGTAATGGTTATATTTACTTGACCCTTTTCCCAAAGAGGCACAGATTCCCATTCTGAGACCTCTTCAACTCTAGTTTTCTATAATATGATATGAAAATACATGTTCTGTTCTTTCCACTAAGAGCTGCTTGGCAGCATTCTTACTTTATGGGGAAAAAAAGTAATATTTGGAACTGATGTGAGTTTCTTTTCAACCCTGGTTTCCCGTCAATAGACTAAAGCCTTGATTTTTACTCAAAGCCTTGAGGCTAGTAGCCTGTTTTTTCACATGTTTACAGTAAGTCAGTACTTCCAGTAGTGTTTCCATCTAGTATCTTTTTTTAATCCCTTTTTATGCAGCACTACATTGCTTTTGGTACTTTTTTTTTCGAAGTCTTTTGCAGTTTAAATGGTTACAAACATGAGAAACCTCCTGAGCTTCCCTAATCCTCTTTCTATAGGAAGCTGCATGAAAACCTTCTTTCAGTCCTTTGCGGGGTCACATCCCACTTTCCAGGATGTCTGAGTCTCCCTTCTCCACATGTTCTGGTGATGTTTATGCTGTTTTCCTTCTTGAAATATTTACACCATTAGTAAACTGGGCACAATGCAATAATTAAATATTTGCACAGTGAGGAGGTTGAGCACAAAGCAGTAAGCAGGAAAAATCATGTTCAGCTTCCAGAGTTACTTGTTTTTTGCCTACTTAGTACAGGGATGTATGCCCATGTTGCCCAAAGCCCTTGCCAGCTGGGCTACCCACTTCCTCAGTGGAGCTTCCTAGACTTAAAACCATCTTAAATGCAGTTCAGTTTTCTAAAACCCAGCAGCTATGCCATGTGTTCATCTTTTAAGTGAGAAACAGTCTAAAGAAGATGAAGCTGACTTTTACATCAGCTACCAGATCCCTCCCACCCCTTTTTATTCATGCTTTCTGCTACTACATCCCTCCCTCTTACAACCAGGAAAACAGGAATCTGTTCCCATTCAAAATAAAATTTAAAAAAAAAAAAAAAGGATTGAACAAAGAACGTGCTGCAATGCACAGGTTTCCCTCTTAACTGAAAGCACCTCAAATTTTTAGTCAATCAGTCAGACTGGGATAGACGTGCTGCTCCTTTCCCACTTTTACAAACAAACCTCCTATACTGAGGAACTGAAACACACATAAATGGCAACAATGAATCATTATTGTTATTTAACTGCAGGAAGGACTTGGAGTGTCATAACATAAGGGAATGTTTATGACAAAGAGGTGTTTTAAAATAGCGATTAATCCCAACCTTAAATATTTACCAGATCTGCAGGCTCAGTATCACACTCCGTGCCCTGGCTCAGCCTTTCTGCAGTACCAGGGAACACATGAACTGAGGCCCCTTCAGATTATTCCAGGGAAGTTTGATACTTTGCCAGGAAAAGTCTTGAGTACATAACATAACTGCTGGATGTTGGCAATGGGCACACAGACGATGTGGCTCTAAAAATGTCTAGTTCAGTACACTGCAGCTTCTGGGGAAAAAAGGACACTTCCCCTTTTGGTGAAGGAAGTTCTGCTTTGACAAACTCCTAAGAAGAGGCACTGGCAGCTGCAGAACCCAGGGCACTTTTGGTACCAGCAGTTATTGTATGGGCTTTTTTCCTCCTTGGGCTTTTAGTGTGCTGCTGGTTCTGTGTGATGATCCAGGCAGGGAACACAAGTTACCCTGCATCACTGACAGTGGCTGGTCCCCAACAGCCAGACACTTCTTTGAAGCCACCTGGATATAGGTGAGGATCCCTTTTCCACAGCACCTTCCCTAGACCGGAAATTTTGATAACCTGCTCTTGCAAATTTGCATGAAGCAGGGCCCCAACCAAGGATGTGGATTGTCTCATCTAGAAAAACTCCTGAAGGACTTTGCCATGAGGCTGATTTCCAGGGTTACTAATCTTGTACTTTGGGGGTAAAACCCACCAGATTCCTCCATCACCTGAGTGTTTATCCCTCAAGCTTGTCATTACCTGAGCTCTTGCCTGAAGTTAAGGAGAGGTGGTAGATCAGACCTGGGTGGGTGCAGGTGGGCTTCCTGCAGTATGCTGAGGAGTCCTTGGGACTCTTCCTGGAAAACCATCATACACACAGAGAAGGAACAGATGTGGTCTGGCTTTCATGTCTGCATCTGGAGCTTTCAGCATGGCCAAGACTGGGATTAAGCTAAAACCTGATGAAAGCCAATCAATAATGGATCTCAGGCAGCTCAAGTCTGCATTCAGCCTTTGTCTTGAGTTTCTAATAGTGACAGACAGAAAAGATCTAGAAAATCTCCTTTCACCATTGGGAATAAACTGCTGTAAAGCAGCTTCACAGCTGCCCAGGGATGTGGGGCAAGACCTGTCTCTTCTCCCAGCCTGCATCAGATGCCACAGAAAGAACAGAAGATTAAATTTGGCTCCTGTGGGCTTTTCTGTCTTGGAACTAATGACAGTGATAACCCAGTAAAAAGAATCAGATATGGCATATCTGGTTTTGCAGTCAAAGAATCTGGTTAAAGGTCTTTGATTATGTTCATGCTACTTTACATAAATTTTTAAAGCATGTTCCCCATTTCACTGTAATTCCAGTTTAAAATACTGCTGCAGACAGATCTTTATGATTTTCAAAATGCATTAACTAGTTATGGTCAAGGCTTCCTTTCTGAGTTAAGAATTTTTTTCAGGACTTATTCAAGTTTCTAACATGACGGCATTGAAGTTCTGTCCGAATATAGCTTGAGATACCATGCTTGAAAACTGACAATAAAAACTGCAACAGATTTTCATCCTCTTTTAAACTCTGATAATTTTTAAAGAGCTTCTTCTGAGATAAAAATAACCTACGATGTGTGGGACAAACAAAGCCATAAATGCATTCCGTCAGGGAAAGCGCACTAACAGGAAATCCTACATTCAGTAACAAATATTCTTAATTCTTCCCTTATCAGTTTTCTTAGGGTCTTTCAGATCTGAAGAGGCACAAAGCGTGGTACAGGCAGTCTTTTCAGATACAGGCTCTTCAAGCATAAAATGTTTTGTTTCCGTATGTTCACATTACTCTCCCAGGGTGATGCTGGATTAATCATCCTGCTCAGATCTCTGCTCTCGTGGCTCAGATGTGTCCAAGCACCATGATGCTGTTTACTGGGATAGATTCTCCCTGTTTTCAAGGCTGTCCAGTACCACAGACCACGTGTGGGTGGATTACAACATTCGAGCCTTTACACAAAGTGTGCCTACGTGCACTTAGACTCTGCTCATCCCACAACACTAACATCTGTGCTAGTTCCAGTACTTGTAATTACCAAAAACCTCAAAGTATTCAAGACTTATACTCTGGCCTTGGCTCCCTAGCAGAAAAGGACAGGGAATTTCCTTACCACTTCAATAGCAATTTTTGCCACAAAATGTCTCTCAAGATTAATTTTTAGTAAAATAACCTTAACTTAGTAAATTAACCTCAGATAACTAAATTAACCCTAGTTTAATAAATTAGCCTTAACGTAGTAAACCAGCCTTAACCTAACCTTAGCTCTACCCAGCAATGTAATACCAGAACTAATGAATAATAATTAGCCACGTTTGTAAAGCTTTGCTACACACTATTAAACACCTGCGGCCTTGCACCCATGGATGTTATGTCTCAGCGCTGGGTGATGAAAAGCTAAATTAAATCCTCAGCCATGCTGGAATACACTTACAGAGTTCAGTGAGGTAACAGGGATCAACATACACTTCCTGAAAAGCTGCTTTTTCAATTTAAAACCACTGCTGATCAGTCAGTCTGTAGCGAGGATGCAAGAAGCAGCAGCAGCCTGTGCAGGTGTATCTCACTAGAAACTGGAGGAGCTCCTGCCCCCAGGGCTGTGATCACTGCTGGGCATCACAGGCTGTGAAATGAGCTGTGAAGTAAAGAGAAATGAGGTGTCTCAGTACAGGATCTTCTACCAGGGCCATTTAGGATACAAGCTAGAAGGACTGTGCTTCCTAGAAAACAAGAACAAGTAGCCCTTTAAGACACATTTTTTCCAGCTGCTGTTAACACTGCTTTGGTTGTTCCTTCTTACTCTGCTTGCCCTGTACTTTTTGTAAGTAAGGCAGGCTTTAGGATTTTTCTATCTCTGTTCATTGGATACCCTCCAACACAGCCCTGAAAGTCCTCAGTTGTTGTGACATCCTTGTCCTCAGCATTTTCACCAGAATTCCTTCCTGCTCCAGCTGGTGCTCCCCAGTCTCATGCCTCTGAATCAAGTTTTATTTACAGTGAGCTCTTATCTTTCCAGTGACAGCTGGAGCTGGAAAAAGGTAGTGCAGCCTCCCCCTAACAATAACTTTAACCAATGTTTTCTGATCTAAAGTCCATCCTTAGCTGTAGTTCTGCCAGTGTTGACCGCCTATTTGTTCAAAAATGAAATATGATGTTTACAGGTTTTAAATGATGGTGAACTGCTCACACCAACCCTCAGGTGTTTCCTCTATTAGATACTTGTTCTGAACACTAAGAAGTGGGTCAGAAATGACCATTTTTCTTCCAAAAATTTCTGCCTTGATTTTTTAAAATTCTAAGCCTTCATCCCATATCCAGAGGACATGCTGCACAGTAGAATTTCAGTCCAGAAACTGGTTATTTTGGCAAGTAGGTGGAGCCTCCAGAGTTCACCTTTTTAAGCACTCTTGGCACCCTTCACTGTTCACTCTGTTTTATAATGCTGATCCAAACACTACTGTGATCTACTCTGTGGCCTCCTACGCTGGCTTTCCTTTGGGGCTGCTCCTTCCACTGAGCAGAACTTATTTTGGTTTCCTTTAGCTTTTTGTTACTGTCTTAAACATCAGCCCTATCTCAGCCTCCCAAGTCATGATTTGTAGCTGTTGTCTCATTATATTCTGTGCCACTACCAAGAAGAGTTTGTCTTCATCATCCCTCCAGTTTCCTGTCACATAGATGTAGGCTGCTATTAGACCATGCCTGTGTCTCCTCTTACAGGACAAACTAGCTCAGCTCCCTAGCCTTCTCCTTGAAGGTCATCTGCCCTACCCCCATAACTATCTTTGCAGCCCTTTGCTGAGTTTTTAAGGTTCTTGACATCCTGGTGGGTCTAAAACTGGTCCCACTGGGGACGAATAAAGGAGGCAATAATTTCCCTGAATCTGCTTCTCCTGATATAACTCCATGTGCTGTTTGCACCACCTGTAATGAGAGCAGACTGTTGCCTCCTCACACATTTTGGCATCCAGACTCCTTTTCATAAAGCCTCAGCCATCCAGTTCCCAGCCTGTGCTGATGTGTGGGGTTATTCCGCCCCAAGCACAGAACCCCAAGCACTTCTCCCTGCTGAATTTCAGGAAGTTCTTGTTGGCACAGTTTTCACATTTCTCAAAGTTCTTCTGGGTTAAAGCTTTGTCACTTGGGATTATCAATCACTTTCCCTTGCTAAGCAGCATCTGGAATTTGCTGCAGGGTGCACACCCCTTGTCTCATCATCCAAATCAGTGATGAAGACATTGAAAAATCCTGGACATCCTCGATACTTCATTTGTTACTGGCCTTCAGCTGGATTTCAAGCCACTGATTATGACACACTTCAGCCTGGTATCACAACCATTTTTCAAGCACATTCATGCATCCTCCCACACTTTGTCAACTTGAAAATAAGAATGCTGTGGGTGACAGTGTCAAGAATGTTACCAGAGACAAGATATATTCTCCACTGTCTCTTTATTCACATAGCCAGTCTCTCCACCAGCAGTCCTTTTTCCAAAGACAAATGTCAGGAACCTCCATTAAATGACATGAAGCTTTGCAGATGGTAGACATCAACCTGGCAACCACTCATCTTTGATGGTTTCACTAGCTAGGTGAGTCCTATAGCAAAGAAACCTCTCTCCTTTTTGCCTTAGGCTGAGGAAAGCTTTCTTGGAGGTATGATTTGGGTTGCAAATATCTCTATTCTGTGGTATCTTGAGAAATCCTTCATTTTACTTCTACATTTGCTTTCTGATAAAAATACAGCAGTTATGTTTTATTTATGAGAGTGTCTGTATTCTGTTGAAAAACTTAACAGAGTTGTTCTTGAGTTAACTGAAAGCTGTTAAACATATCAAAAAATCCACTTGCTGTGAGAAATAAGACTACTGCCTTCCTTTTAGCACCCAATTTCAGGCAGATAGAAGCTGAAATGCTGCTGAAATTTGCCAGTGTTTTCCACCTATCCAGGGGTTATTAGCAGAGCTGGTGCTTCACCTGCTGCAATTCTTCATTAGCAAGAAGTTTTCGAGGAGGACTGAGGGTTTGAGAGGTTTGCAGGGGCTGTCCTCTGCTCAGTGTTTAACTCCAGGTGGATGCATGTGATAATAAAACCTGCAGAGGAGCCTGCTCAGTTCCTCTGGATGTATGTAGGCTAAAAGGGGCAGGGTGTGAGCTCAGTACCCAGACCCTTGCCTGCCCACAAGCTGAATTTCTGTTTTGCTCCTTGGCTCTGGCCTGCCTTCCTCCCAGGAGCTGTCACCAGGCAGTACGGAGATGACCACACTCCAGCCTATGCAGTCTCCCAAGGCTGTCCCATCCTCCTGCAGAACCCCACGCATACCCTGGGGGATGCAACACACTCCTTCAGATTCAGGCCATAAAAACATCGCTCTTGTGGGTTGCAACACCACCCTTGGATTATTCCAGAGCCTTTGAACTCAAAAACACAGCACAAAAATAAAGATAAATCTTAGGACTGAAGGGACACCACTTGCAGCACAGAAGGGAGCCAGGGCCAAATGCCACAGTGTGTGGGGTCAGTCTGACACAGAGGGCTCGCCCAAAGGTTGAAGTCAGGCCACGCCTCTCGGTGTCAGGGCCAGACACTGGGGTCTGCCCATTTTATATTTAGCAGAATGGACACAGCATCTGTTTGAGACGCAGCTTGTGTGGGCCAAAACTTAACACCAAAGTAGGATTTTTTTGTGACTCATTTGCTTTGTTAATCTGAAACAGATTTAGCATGCCTTGTTTAATAGGAAACAGCCTCTAAAGCTATTAAATGAATGAATTGCTGGTTTAGAGCTGGCTGTTTGATTCTGAGCAACTGTTTTGAAATGGCTGGCAAAAAGAGCATGTCCAGTTTTGCTGCAAGTGCTGCAATCAGCTTACCTATTGCTCTCTTCTCCTGTCCTTACTCCCTCCATTACTTTGTCGTAAGGCTACACCCAGTCTTTGTCAAAAGAAGCCTCAAGTGAACCCTCAAACAGATTGCAATCAGAAACTGCTGCTTGCATCCTATCTATGTCCTCTCTGGCATCTTCTTCCCCGAAACTTTTGTAAGAAGCATTGTCAACCCTTGTCTCCTCTACCTGGGCACAGAACAGAGAAGAAACCTGAGGTATCTGTTTCATAGGTGTTTATGTTTCATGCCCAGGAGTCCAAGGACATGAACGTGGCCCCAGTCCTGTTGGTGTGGTCAGCTCTGAGTACACAGTGCCAACCAACAATATTACTTTGTGCTTCCTTGATTCGGTGTTCAAAGCTTTAAGACCAGCACTTATGACTATCAACTTCAGAAAAAAGCAGTAGCCATCTAACTAATCACAAGTGACACAAGGCATTTAGGGTCTTGAAGGACCGGACTTTCTTTTCGTGAATTGCTTGGCTCTGTTACTGCTCTGTGAATGTGTTGCTCAGGGCAAAAGGACACACACTTTTCAGTGCATTTTCATGCAGAGGGCACACGACATTTCTACACGAGGAAGATTAGACAATGATCAAGCCTTTTACCAGCTCTTCCTTATCAGACATCAGTGAGGACAGAATTCTGACTTGCACTTGCTGAGCTACTCCTCAAACTGATAGGCACTCTTCAGCCTGTTCTGCTTGATTTTGAGCTGTCCCAGGCTTGGTGGGTTCAAAAGTTCAGCTGAGATGTGAGTTGGATGTTCCTTCAGTGAGGCTGTGAAAAATGGAATGAGAAGGATTCTGGTACACACAGATGAACTCGTGGCTACGTGTTTGTGCGTATAGCAACACCTCAGCCAGATTGAGTGGAATGGGTGAGGGGGTAGGGAAGTACTTTCCAGATTCCTAGCCAGTAGAGGAACTTCTTTAAAAATAGGACAGCTAAAGATGGGGGCTAAAAGGAGAGATGGGAGCAGTTGTACTTCAGTTTTGGAGAAATTTTGCTCAAACAAGTAATGACTACAGAGAATCAAAAAGAAGCCAAACTGCGTTTGGTGCCTTCTGCCCTGGTCAGTATAGGAATTGCAGGCATCTCAGCTAAAGTGACCAGCAAAGTGTTTGAAACCAGGAGATGTCCTGGTGGCTTCCAAGTCCTTTGATCTCTTGTTTCTAATAGCCTAATGTATCAGAGCACAGATTCATACACAACACCTCCTTGGTCACTGCTAAAGACCTCCAGGTCTTCCTGCTAAAGAACAAGTTGCTGCACAGTCTGTTTTGCATAAATGACTTTAAAAGTCCCCTTCAAGTTGCTTGTACAGCCCCCAAGTGAGTTCTGTTTGAACATCCCTAACACTGTGCCTCCAGGGTGGAAGTGAGCAGGGTTCATAATGGTCAAGTACACAGAAACCCCCCTTTCTAGCATGGGAAAGCAGCTTTTAAGAAAAGACATTTACAACTTACAGATACTTCTTTAAATTTGCTGTTGAATTTGCAGCACAGGACAGTATTTGCAGTGGATGGTCAGTTGGACTCTTCCCATTGAGCAAAACACAGAATCACAGAACCACAGGATATGCTGACTTGGAAAGGACCCACAAGAATCATGGAGTGAATGGGGATGGAGTCCTGGCACCCCAAGGTTTTGGCCAGGCAAGACTGATGGAGGATTACAGATGCAAGAAGTTGTAATGACCAACTGTGGGCATTAGCTGGGCTCTGCTAAAATCTCTGCTCACTCAATGCTTCAGTGGTCTGTGTAGTTTCTCTTCTTGTAGGTCATTTTGGAAAGAAAAGTTCAAGGGGAAGAAATGTCAAAGGGTAGATGGTAATGCTGAAGGCAGTACTTTCTAGTTGGCTTTCTTTAGGCAGAGGAAACTGTCTGACAAACACAAACTTTCTTGTTGGGGATGGGATGGAGAAGGCCACCCATTTCTGAGAGAGCTGAGAAAAATCCACCCATATTTAGAGCCTTTCAATACTCGTTTCCCCCATCTCTGACTGCTATGCAGGACTAAGGCACTGCCTTTAGTTCACAGTTAAAACAGGTCTCTGTACTTCCTTGCCTGCCCATGGTAAACCACAAAAAGAATCAACGTGAAAAAAAATTTCGTGTGCCAGCTTGGTAAAGCTACACCTGTAAGAAACTTACTGTGTTTATCTGTATGTTTAGTGTAGATCACTAAAGGAACAAGCTCTATACAATTGTCCATACAGGTGTGTACCTGTGTGTTTAACAGGTGGACAGGTCTGAAGAGTATGACATTCCTCCAGCAGGAACTAACAAACTCATGCAAAAGGCTCAGGTACCCCCAAAACCAATTCTCTGATCCCCCCAGCAGCCCCAGACAGCTTTCTTTCAGACCACTGGACAAACAAGAGAGTAGGTGAGTAGCTGCTCACCACACACCCTGCTGGGGCCATCAGCAAGGACAGCGATCTTCATGGGCCACAGTGCATTGTGATGTTCAAAGTTCTGCACAGTGGCAAGCAGGTGACAAAGAAGGATATACAAACGACCTGTCAGAGCAGACAAACTGAGACTACATCAGTGTGTTACACTTTGATTGTGGTAAATTCACCTGAACCTCACAGAATCCCAGTTGCAGGATCACAGACTGGGTAAGGCTGGAAGGGACCACCGTGGGTCATCTGGTCCAACCTCCCTGCTCAGGCAGGGTCATCCCAGAGCACATGGCACAGGATTGTGTCCAGACAGTTCCTGGGTACCCCCAGTGAGGGAGACTCCACACCCTCTCTGGACAATCTGTTACAGTGCATGGTCACCCACGCACTAAAGAAGTTCCTTCTCATATTCAAGTGGAACTTTCTGTGCATCAGTTTCTGCCCATTGCCCTTGTCCTATTGCTGGGCACCACAGAGCAGAGCCTGGGCCCTCCTCTGATATCTCCCTTCAGATACTGGCAGACACTGATGAGGTGCCTATCAGTTGTCTCTTCTTCAGGCTGAACAGGCCCAGTTCCCTCAGCCTCTCCTTGTAAGAGAGAAACTTCAGTCCCTTAATCAACTTTGCTGCCCTCCACTGGACCCACTCCAGGAGCTCTATGTCTCTCTTGTCCTGAGGAGCCCAGAACCGGACACAGCACTCCAGGTGAGGCCTTGCCAGCGCTAAGCAGAGGGGCAGAATCACCTCCCTGACCTACCGGCAATGCTCCTCCTGATGGTATCCCCTAAGGATGCCTTTGGTTTTCTTGGTCTCAAGGACACTGTTGGCTCATGAACAGCTTGTTGCTCACCAGGACCCCCAGGTCCTTCTCCACAGAGCAGCTTTCCAGCAGGTCAGCCCCCAACCTGTACTAATGCCCAAGGTTATTCTCCCCCAGGTGAAGGACCCTGCATTTGCCCCCACAGTCTGAAACACTGAGACCTCGAAAACCCCAGCTGGGCTGCCACCAAATCAGGATGTGTGCGAAACCACTGCCACCCTGGGAAAAGGAGTTGCTCTAGATCCTAACTGAAACCCCAGCTGGGATTTCTTTCTTTTTTTCTTATCCTGAGCAAGTTTCAGTGAATGCCTGCTGGCTTAACCTTTGCACGATGGATAGATTCAAAATGAAGGGTCTCTTTGTGAGTTCTTGGTGGGAAAGACAGGTTTTCATCTAGATGTTGCAATTGGAGCCTTTTCTGTTTGGAGGAGGAGTGGAAGTATGCTGCAAATCCCAATTCCCCTTCCAACGGTAGCAGGGATACAGAGCTATCTCTGCCTTCACAATGACATCTGTGAGCTGCAGAGCCAAATTCTTCCTTTTTCCTGTTTGGCCTGAAGAACCTTCATTATTTTTACAAAATGTGTTAACTCCTTCAAGAGGAATTGCAAGCAAAGCATTGTGCAATGGACGTACACCCACCATTGTAGGTTGTGGCTGAGACTTTTTCCTGGTTAGAAGAGGAACTGTGCTCCAACACAACTGAGTATGGTACTGACACCAAGTCCCTGGCTGCCTGCATCCTCTCTGGGTTACAGGTTGTGAGGCAGTACCAGAGAAAACTCTCAGTGACCATAGGTATTCATCTCAGAGGGAACTCACAGTCAAAAACCTTATGTGGAAATAAACATAAAATCTATTTTAGACCTTGTCTCTCTTGGCTTTTTCTCTTGGCTAGCTTTAATATTTACCAGTCACCATGTTGACATCTCATAAATCCAGTTCTTAGGCACTTATTTGTCCATGTGCACTGGACCAAAAGCCTGAGTGGTGAACGTGGGGCTGGGCAGCTGCGTCACTCGGCAGCCGAGTCCTGCTGTGAACGTCGCTCACAGATTCCACACCAACCAACAGAGCTTCCTACAGAAACGTTCCCCGTGGTAAAACACTCCACCAAAGCCTTCTGAAGAGAAAAACCTGCTCAAAGTAAAACAGATCAACCTCCCCAGCCCCTCCATTCATTACAGATAAACGCAGTCTTCTGAAATATATTTTTAAAAAATCCACTTCCTTTGCAAATGGCAGGAAGTTCCTAATGCAAGACCAAATAAATGACTCACCCCCCATCTATGCTTTTGCTGAAGCAGCTAAACCTGCCAAAAGTAGTTTCCAAACTGGAAATAAGTACTTAAGCGGGGATATGAATAATACCAGGCAAATCTCTGACAAAGGCATGTGAATCTTCAGTCTGTGGTGTTATTTATTTATATTTTTAATTGAGGTCAGTGCCCTTGGTTCAAAGCTGCATTGAATAATTTTTGGAAGGACAACCGATCCGTATGGCTACGTGTCAGCATCATCCAGGGATCCAAAGACAACAACAAAAGGCTATAGCAGAATAAAATTCCCAGTGGATGGGGTGTGATATTTGATGGGTCACACAGGGAATTCTTTTAACATGAACCAGCAAACATCAAGTGTATTTTTCATAAAACATGTAGCTTAATCCAAAATTATCCCTCCTGTATTGTTAGCGAGAACAAGGGAACACCCAGTTTCTTTTGCAGTGACTAATAATATTACCACTGCTTAAATGTAAACAGTGTGCAAAGATCTTTCTAAACAAACACATAATATTTTTTGCAAAATATAACGCTGTGCTCCCACTTTATTTAACTCTTTTTTCCTTCTTTGCTGCTGCAGCACAACCACTGAAATTTCCTGAGTTAGTGCTGGCATGGCAAGAAATACAATGTCAAGGGAAAGAGGAATAGTCTCATAATCAAAACCTGTTTCCATAGCATTGAAGTGGATGGAATTGATACCTTTTGGTGGACTTTGGATCAGGTCTCTACTCTGGTGGTTCTTCATTTGCACCACCCTCTTTTCCCTGGAGCCTTGTTAGCATTGATTAGTTAACGGCTTTAAAGTGCTATTTAAATGCTGAAATATTGTTTCTGCCAGATACTGGAACACATAGGAAGGTTTCTGCTCAGCACATGTGATTAGTCTTTCACTAGCATGGAATTAGGGCCTTTCATTCTTTGGGTGTGTGGATACCTACAACAACCCAATTTAGTAAAATATAACAGTAAATCAAGGACTTGTTTATTTTACTCTTAACTAACTTGAAGACCTATGCTATGATCTCAAGTGAAAGGCACCAGCAGCACTGGAGAGGTTTCAGGTTCATTTGCACAGCCTGTCTGCTGGTATGGGAATGGAGATCTGTGTCAGGGCAGCCACCCCTCCTGAGATGCTCTTCTCAAAAGGACAAGTGCATGCCAGCTGCACAGAGCTGGTTTATTAAATGAAATAATATTTACAGTAGAAGTACCCATTAGGATTTCAGAGGGCCCACATGGGTGGCAGCTTGTATTGTCTCCCCAGCACAGCGGTTCCTAAAGTACACACGTCTGTACACGTACAGCTCCTGCTACAGGAGCCACTCAGCTGCTGAGGGAATGAAGTGAGAGCAGTCCTGCAGCCCAGCACGGCCTGAAAACTCACTGAGGCTGTGTTGTTGCATTGTCACCAGTGGCACTGGCAAATTAAGCCTGGAAATTCCTGTTTTCCCAACCTGTTGTCTGAGCAGACTCTTTCAAGCACAGGGGAGTGATGTTCCCCTCAGCAAGCTTTCAGCTGTGCTCCTTTCTGGCACAGGTTAGAATTTGGATCTCTGAGCACAAATTTTATCAATTACATCTTCACACAGTAAAATACTTCCGAACTTGGATTTTTAGAGTTACTTCATTTTCTTTCGCAATTCACCAATCTCTCAAAAGTGACTGTTAATCACTGTGTTATTCTCAGCCATAACTAGCAAAATAGTTGGGAAGAGTGCATGAACTAGTGAAGGCACTGTTTGGATGTGCAGATGACCAGGCTTTCCAAGCAACTACTCCTTGGGACTTCTTCCTGCATGTCTTCAGTATTTCTGAGGGTCCAACACTGCTTGTGATCTAAAAAACGAACTGCAAAGGCCTAAGCAAAAGAAAACATTTCAGTTTTCCAGTCCATTCAGACTCCGTACTTGCTTTTTAACTGCAAAAGTCTGCATCTAGTGCACAGAGAACAGTTCATTCCATCTGAATCTCTGAAGCTTTCAGCCCCTTCCCCAAAAAGCAGCCAATTCAGACACTGCCCCGGATCTGTTTCCTGAAGGACTGAAAGTTTCTGAGCTAGGATATTGTTTCATGATGAGATGAAGGAAGGATTAATCAGTTGCAAAATTAGTCAAGCCCATGTTCTTGCTCCAGCATTTGCACTTGTTCCATAACTTTGGTACACTGAGCTAGACAGACAATTCCATAACAAACACAGCATGCCAGTGACCCGATGACATAATTTTAAAGATATGACTTCAAAATAGGCTCAGCTGCAAATTAAATTATTTGTGATGGTTTCATTGGCTTCCTGGCATCACAGTTTATACTGATTATGAAAAAGATTAGGCCTTTTATCATCCAATAAACAAAGAAAGCACATATAGAACAGTGCTGTCTTAGGATGACAAATGCTTCTCTTGCATTTTTCAGAAATATTTTTCATCCTTGCAGACATGAACTAAACAAAGACAAGAAAACCAGATAAGAAATTTCTTTTATTCTACACTTGGTAATACTTCAGAGTTATTGCTGCACAACATGATCTTCCATAATTTTGTGGTGAAAAAGGAACCAGACTTCCAGGGTTCTATTTCCAAAGGCAGCAGTTTCTGACTCAGGTGCAGAAGCTGACATAGGAGGAGAGACGCTAATATGCATTTGAACAGCAGCAAGCTTTTGTAGACTAGACTTAATAAGCTTATTATGTAGCTGAGAAAACAGAGGCTGAGAGTTTAGCAGAGTTTCAGAGTTTGAGGAATTTCTGATTTTCTCTTCAGGCCACTGCACAAGGGGGAATGACAACATGTTGTGGATTTCATCTGTTTGGGCCACTGTAACATGCCATAAAAGTGAAGTTGTTAAGTGAAATCACACACTTGGGGGATGAGTGTTTTACAGAAAAGTCACAGAAAAAGCAGCTCAGGCCGTGGCAGTTCAACCCGCCTCTTGGCGGACGGCTACACACAGAACTGTGTATACAGAGATACTCTTTGCTCAGCAGGCGAGGGCCTCTTTTTGGAATAAACGATTAGCTGCGTTTCTTGCCAAAGGGTTGTTCACTGGGAAACTCACCCAGCACTTGCAGCACCCGCTGCACCCTCTGAATCTCACCAGAAATGTGCAAAGGCATTATTTCCTTCCTGCAATTACAGTTCCATCTTAGTGGCCATTAAAATGTGTGTGCATAAAATCTTGCAACTCTGGTAAACAGACTTTATACCTATATAGAAGTATGTCCACAGGACTTCGACCACCTGTGCCAGGACTCCGCTGTCGCCATCCTCGGCTCAACCCTTCCCAAGGCTGCTGCTCCTTCGGTCCTTGGGCAAGCCCCTGCACACACTCCCTTCTCCTCGCCAACCTGCGTGAAGCCCCGGCTAAGCGGGGACGCGGGGCGCGGGTCTCTGCCGCTGGCTGCTCTCCAGCCTGCCCGGGAATGCCATGTCAGCGTTGAGCCTCTTCCGCCTGGGCTGCGCGGCCAGGGGGGAGGGGGGACCTGGGCTTGCGAGTGGGCGTCGGGGCTCCCTGCCGGTACCCACGGGCCCCGTCCAGCCGCGTAGAGGGGCGCAGCCGCCGCGAACGCGCCGGGCCGGCAGAGCGAGGGCAGGAGCGGGCGGGCGGAGCCCTCGGCGGGCGGCGGCGGCAGCACCGCCCGGCGGGCGGGGCAGGGGCTATAAATCCACCCCGCGGCCAAGGGCGGGTGTCGGAGCGCGGGGCGGCAGCGGCGGCGTAGGGGTAGTGAGAGCACGGCAGG